>OY101441.1:47675240-48275240 GCA_956483585.1 Gymnocheta viridis | reverse complement strand
AATGAAACTTTGTTATTCTTTGTAATATAATTATAAAGAAATTTTAATGTGAGAAGTATTGAAAATAATTAAAGGAAATAAATCGCAGAAAAAATATTTTTTGAAATGCACAAAACCAAAAGTTCGGTGTGGTTCTATTTTCTACTTGATTCTTATCCGATTTTTGTATGTATAAGAGAAATGAAAACTGATTAGACTGATCATTTTCGTATTTCAACAATTATTGATAAAGTCAGAAAAATAACAAAAATTTGTAGAAAGTGACCAACTAAAAACGAAGTTTTGCAAAAATATGTTAAAGAGGAGAAAGGTACAGAACTTAAACTTGTTTTAGACTGCAAAACTAGGTGGAATACTATTTTCGACATGTGCCAACGATGAATTAAAAATACCCATGATTAATTTATTTTAAGGAACAACCAATAACGGATGAATGTGTGTGAAGATAAATTTAACTAGCAGGGACATGAACCAAAATTTTTAGCGTGCTATTTTTGCAGTTAAGAGAGAACTGTTAAACATTTAACAGCAATAGAGAAATTATGAACTTTATTTAGGACGCCAAATCTAGGATCAGGGGCCAGTTCTGCACTAACCAATTAACGAAAAATGGTGTCCAGGATATTACTTAAGATAATTATAATTATGGGAATTCTACAAATAATAAAAATATCATAAAAACGTACATAATTTTAAAAAATTTATTTATTCGGAGATATAATTTGCCATTATGGAAAAATAGTGAATAGTACAGATATCCCACTATATAGAAATGGTGCTCCGGAAAGGCCAAACTGAATTTAAAAAAAGTCACATTTCTGGAGAAGATTAGTGGCCATTATGGAAAAATGGTGCATAGTACAGATATCCCACTATATGGAAATGGTGCTCCGGAAAGGCCTTTAAAGAGCACAATTAGTGGTATTCCTGAAATAATTTTGGAACTTTAGAAAACTGAAAATTTTTGGTTCATGTCTCTGCTAGTTAAATTGAAATTTATCTTCACACACATAACGGATGATGATATAAATTAAACAAATCCGTTCCTGACAATCAAAGCTGGAATGCGGATCAAACCAAGAACTGGAAAAGTCTCTTTACAAACGAATTACAGAAAGAAGAACGATTTATTCAGCATTGTTGAGTTTTTAAACTTTATTTTATATTTTGTTTTTTATGAATAGTAAATATTTTTGTTATATTCAAATATATAAAATAAATATATAATTTCACTATGTAATTATAAAACTTTTGTTTGTAAACCTTTTGCAAATGCGTTTTTTTATATAAATATTTATAATGTTGAATGTTACAACGGTGTACTTTTATTAAGCTTTCACGTTAATAGACTTTCATTTTAAATTTTTGTTTCAATATCTATAAAAAGCATATATGTATCTCTTAATGTTAAAAAATTGGAATCTCAAAAAATCTCAGAATCCCAAAAAATTCCGAAAGCCCGGGATTTGATTTTTTCAAATCCCGAATACCGTGATTCGCGAAAACCAGTCCCGATTGGCATCCCTAATGCATACATATGGGTAATTCCAGAAAAATGTTAACCACGAGTGAAAAATGGAAAGTGCCCAAAATTTATTTTTTTTTGTTTTCAATAATAAAGCTTAAATGTCTATACTCTATAAATGTAAAAACATTTTTAATTATTCTAATTTTTTGAATAAAATATACAGCTGCAAAAAAATTTTTCTCGAAACTTTTTTGCGATTTATATCAAATTATTTTTTATGTGTTGTAAGAGTACTTAAAATAATAATATTTGTTTTTTTTTTGTAATTTACAAACACATTAACAGCAGAGAGGGTTAGCGGAACGCTAATAACGGAAGATTTTTGAGATTGCTTTCACTTGTAGCGTTTAAGCTCTGAGTAGGAAGGATACGGTTTTAATTAATGGAAAAGTTGTTGCAAAACGTTTTATGCTTATGATCCTGGCAGAAGCATCAAGTTCAAACAATATTATTAACAAAATGGCTGATTTTTGTTTTTCTTAGAAAAATTTGTCGCGTCCCTATTTGTACTTTACCTATTAAAAAAAATTAAAAGAAAATTTTCATATATCATAAATTTACACATAAACGTTGTTCTTTCACCTTAATTTCTACATTCAGAAAATTTTTTTTTTCACAAATTTCGTTGAATTACGTATAAATCTATAAGTGTACAAAAAGAACTTATATATTTTTCGCGTCCATTTGTCGCTGATATTTGCTTATATCTTTTCTTACTATATTATTGATTCCGCCCACATTTTTTTTCTTAATGAGAAGAAATGTAGTGCGTTGCTTTGTTTGGATTTATCCAAAGCTTTTAATAAAGTTGTACATTCAAAGTTGGTTCGTAAATTATGTAGTATGTTTAATTTTTCTAAATTAGCCTGTAAACTGGTTCAGTCATACCTGTGTGCAAGATCGCAGTTTGTGGCAGTAAACGGGAGGGAATCACTAGCCTGGGAGGTAACTAGCGGGGTGCCTTAAGGATCAGTGATCGGCCCGATTTTGTTTATGATGTACATGAATGATTTTGTTAAGTTATTTGATAATACGTCAATTAAAACATTTTTTATATGCGGATAATGTTCAGATTTTATTCTTGTCGGAATTTTTATATGTGTTGACGGCAAACATGAAATATTCACCCTTATTCCAGTTTGCGACATCGACGTCACTTTAACACAATACCAAAAAATTGGAACTTGTCTACTCGCTCTCGAAAACAATTTTGTGCTACTGGCAGTCTATTTCTGTTCTCTAAAACGGATAGACAAGCCCTAATTTGTTGGTATTGTGTTAACGTGAGGTCGATGTCGCCAACTGGAATAAGGGTGATTATCTTAGACAAATCATTATGTAGACGAGGGACAATGGGTTAGATGTTAATTCTGGTAAAACTAGGGTAATATGTTTTGGGTTGGATTCACGTGATCTAAATGTATCTTTCGATAAATCTGGGCTAAACTTTGTCTCTGAAATAAAATGTTTAGGTGATTTTGTATATAATAATTTGAGTTTTTCAAAACATATTGATCATATACATATGTATGTATGTATGTATGTGCTCGGGTGAATGGTACAATTATTCATATTTACCTCTTCATGGAAGTACAGTGTTGTACTGAGAAGACTACATCTTATTTTTAATCGTATTATTAGATACATTTACAAATTGAGAACAAGAGATCATGTTTCTACCCTTTTAAAGTATTTTATTGGCTTTTCTTTTGAGAATTTTGTTAAATTGAGAACTCTCCTGTTATTTCATAAAGTTGTTACGCGAAACTGTCCTATGTACATTTTCGATAATTTTAATTTTTCAAAGACTAGTCGAAACCCTCAGATATGTCATCGTATATCTTCTTCTATTCATGAAAGATCATTTCATGTACGGATAACTAGGAAACTATTTGCATTTACAGATGCCACCTTCAAACGTAAAATTAAACTTTATTTTGATGCTGTGTAATTTGACTTTTTTCTCATCATTCTATGATTTCCAAAAAATATACATACAACTTAAATCAAATATTTC
Organism: Gymnocheta viridis; assembly: GCA_956483585.1. Taxonomy (NCBI): domain Eukaryota; kingdom Metazoa; phylum Arthropoda; class Insecta; order Diptera; family Tachinidae; genus Gymnocheta; species Gymnocheta viridis. Next base: position 48,271,695 of record OY101441.1, on the reverse strand, counting down.
TATTTTCAGCAAATGACGGTATTTACATATATGTATATGTACTCGTATATATGTATAAATATTTTCTTTTTTTAAATTTATACAAAATACCTACTAGTTTTAAGATTTTGGATCAATATAAATATTGTTAACCTTTATATACTTGAAACGAGTAGTTTATGAACCATATTTGGCCCTAAGGGCTTGGTTCTTAAATTTTGAAATAAATAAAAACTCTGTTAATATATATATATATGTACATCTTTCTGGTATTTGGCTCAATGAAAAGTGTGCGAATGTCGCGTCCGTCGGCCAGGAATCACAAATATGTTCATGACTGTGTAGGAAAAAAGCAACAAAATGGGTGGAAACTTGAAATTTTATCTATTTCTTTTACAGATGGAGAAAAAAATTCCCATATTTTATATCGTTTACTATTAAAAAACTATTAAAAAAAATTATATATGAACAAAATTATGTATGTATGTATATTAAATTGTTCGTTAGTAAAAAAAACTTTTTTTCTTTTTTTACAAAGTTAAGTATGGATAACTAAAGCAATGATCAATATTTTGTATAAAGAGCCCTTGTTTCTAATAACATCTGCACATCTACGAAGAATCTTTTCCCATTCAGATTTTAACGTTTGAAATAGTTCAGTTCTATTCTTGAACCGTTTTCCGGCGACGCTTCGCTTTAGTATCCCAAACATGTTTTCAATGGGCTTCAAGCCAACCAATCAAGGATTTGAATCCCATTATCTCTTCTGAAGTCCGTTACTTTTACTTGAACCGGTGCATGCATGGTGTATAACTTATTAAATTGTTTTCTATTGAATGTTTAAAGCTGTCACAGTCTCCTTTGAGGATGCAAAAGGATTATCCTAAAAATGTGGTAAATTTTTCTGTCTTCGTGTTGGACCACCCATCATTTGTAGATTTAAATTTCTTCATCAATCTACTAAAAATAGTAATAATCACTGGTGTACGGTTAATTACTTTTATTCTGCACAATACTGTAGACACACTCGAATATTTATTGAAAACCTCTCAAAAAATAAATTACAATTCGTTAATACACAAGCATTTTCAGTTACTGCCAGGTCCACGATGTTGCTCGTATTCTCGTTTTCGTACAATTACATTTAAAACAAAAACAAATTGTATTTTTTAATACCTATAATTTTACAAAAGTATGTAAAAAATTTTTTTAAAAAGCACAACAACTCATACCTCAATGGAAAAATAAAAAAAATATATATTCTCCCCTAGAGAGATATATGTATGTATGTATACATATATTTATATAAATTTTTTCCACAAAATTAAGGTAATTTGAGACTTAAAAAAACATTAAAAAGTAAATAATCAACAAAAGTATACATTTTTTTATGTATATCAATTTGTGTGAATATGTAGAACGATATGATAAATAATTATGCATTCTTAACTCAAACATCACGTTTTTTGAGATATGACTATATTGCAATGAAGGAGCCATATCGTCGTCCCGAAGTTATCTTTCAGTATATCACAAAAAACATGAGACAAAACAGCTTCTCCTAAAAACTCAAGACTTGTCGAGTAAAATCTGACGTTGCGAACTGGGTCTAAGATCCTGAACTTGTGCTCTGAAAGTATTACGAATTCGGATCATGTAATAATTTTTTTGTATATAATGTTGAAACTCAACTTCCAAAACAAAAAAACAAAACGATATGTTTCGATCAATTTTAATTTCACAGTCATTGTGAATGCATGCTGCTGTACATGTTATTGTGAATACTACGTCAAAGAGAAAAATTTTTTTACACTTCTCTGTCGAAAAAAAAAACAGGAAACTTGAAATTTAGCATTTTATTCTAGTGAATAAAAATTTTTTGCTATTCTTTAATCTTTGTCGTTATTATCAGTTTTAGGCTTCATTTTAAACTCATCTATATTTTTAGTGTACCTTTTCAATAAACTATGTCTTATGGTATGGGAATATCGAAAAAATTTCAGATTTTTAAATTATCGTTATAGTAATATGGAAACCCAAAAATGCACAAAAAAGAGTACATTGTATGCATGGTAGGATAATACAGGTAGTTTCAAAACGTTAACGGATTTCTTTTGGGTTCGTAACTGTCAAAATTTGTTTATGTTTTACCAACACACACCCATACTACTAAAAAAGCACACTTGAACATTTGTTTCAAATGCAAATAAGGAAAGGAAAAGAAACAAAATTCTTCATAGAGCAGAAAATGCAACCAAACACACATGTGAATTTAGAATTTTTTGCCATTTTTCTTTTGTGCTTTTTAACAACTTCGAACCTAAAAACCATAAAAAGCAGTCGGCACTACCTGTATTATTCTACTAAGATTGTATGTAACTAGATTTCCATCCTTGACTGCCGGAGTGCGAATGTGTTGCCAAGATGTTGGCATTTTGTTCGCGTGTAGAGCACGGGAAATAATCCTTAGGTGAAGTTCATGAGTAAATTTTATAACATATTTTGTTTCATAGATCATTTCATTTTATATATGTATATGCGCAGCACTTTTTTCTTCCTTTATTATGAAAATATAACTGCATATATATTTATGTAATTATTCAGGTAGTTGACAAAACTGGTGTGCTACCATGGTTCAATAAAGAAGGTAAGTTCGTCAAGGCAGGTAATCGCTTATGCTATATTTTCGGAGTGTTAAACTATGTAGATATGAAAAAAACAATATTTTTATGCCTATATGAATTTTTTTGGCAGTGAGAGCAATATAAATGTTTTTGTTGCACTAACGGGCTTACCTTATTTATTCTATCATAAGTGGTACTTTATAATGTTATTCAAAAAGAGAGCTATATAATTTGTATAATGTTAAGTATTGTGGTCTGTCGATTTAATTATATACAATTGTATTGAGTGTAATTTCATTTAAACAGGGTAATTTTGAATCCTCCCTTTTGTAAATTTGAAAATTAACTCTGGCATCACTGTCACTGACAAAAAGTTCTGATAAAATAATCAAATAGAAAACTGTGTAGAAAATAATGCAATTTTAACTTAAATAAAATAAATAAAGTAATTATTCTTATTTAATGGAAACAACAGGTGACCAATTAATATTAGCCACTGGTGGCTACGATCACACCATTAAACTATGGCAAGCACATACCGGCAATTGTATACGCACACTGCGTTTTGTTGAGACATCGGTAAGTACAAAAAGAAATCGGTATCCAGAGTAAATTTTAATGAATATTCCGACATCAACGACAAAATAAAATATGTATATTCTTACAGCAAGTGAATGCCTTAGATCGAACACCTGATAAAACTCGCCTAGCCGCTTGTGGTTATCAATGTATTCGTTTATATGATTTGGAGTCTAGCTCAAATGCGCCCGTCATTAACTTTGAAAGTGTTCAAAAGAATGTCACACGTCTGGGATTTCAAGAAGATGGCAACTGGATGTTTACCGCTGGTGAGGATCATCGTGTGCGGATATGGGATATGCTGTCGGCATCTCCACATTGCTCACGAGTCTTTGATTGTCAGGCACCCGTAAATGCTGCCTGTCTGCATCCTAACCAAGTTGAAATCGCAATGGGTGCTCAAAATGGTGGAGTTTACTTGTGGGATGTCAAATCAGAAGTACACGAACAATTAATACCAGAGGTGGATGCATCTATACAAGATGTGGCCATATCGCCCGATGGCCAGTATATGGCTGCCGTTAACAATAAAGGAAATTGTTACATTTGGTCGCTAAGTTCCTCGCCAAATCAAAAACTAACCACTTTACACCCCAAACTTAAAATAGCTGCTCATAAACGCTACGTCTTGCGTTGTAAATTTAGCCCCGACTCTCGTTTATTAGTCACGACTTCTGGTGATGGCACCGCTCGTATATGGAAAACTGATGACTTCACTATGTGGCGTGAATTGTCCATTGATAACTATTGGGTGTGGGATGCTGCTTTCAGCGCTGATTCAAAATATCTATTTACGGCCTCAAGTGACGGTATAGCACGTCTTTGGAAATTAGAAACTAAAAATCCCGAACGAAAATATACTGGTCATGCCAAAGCTATCACTGCTCTATCGTTCAAAGATGAAATTGTTAACGAATAACATCTAGCATTAACGTGGAGCGACAATTGGGGTAGAACCAGGCGTATCTCTGCCCTTAACAAACCACCGTGGATGTGTGGTGCATTTTGTACTTTTGTGGGTCGTAAGTTGTCAATATAATCTGAAGATTTTTTACTACAAATTTTTGCTTTAATGTGCTGCTGAAAACTGAAATTTGTACATTTATAACATATTCTTTTTAATTTTAGTTCTTTGATTAAGATGTTTTCTAAGAATAATTTATATAAGAAACTGAAAAATAGACATGAGAAGCTTTTTGTAATTTTTACATTAAATTAATACATTATTTGTATGAAATATAATTAGACATGAAAAAACATTAATAAGTGTTAAAATTACCTCTATTCTGCATTTCGATTACGTTCCCGGTTTCAGTTACGCAAAAATCGAAAATATGTAGGTATTCCAGCAAAATAACGAAAGAAAAAATAAAAAATTTTATAATGATTTTAATAAAAATAAGTAATGAAGAGTGCATACGATCGTAAACAATGGAACGCAGAATACAGAAGTTCCCAAACAGAGACAATATCAATTCGGATCGAAACGCAGAATAGCGGTGACACACGCACATATACATAATTTATTGAAAATTTAGCTGAGCTTCAGCAAGAGGAAATATAAATTGCTATAAAGTTTATAAGTTACGGCTTGTCCATAAATTTTGTAATCTCTACCAGATTTCACAAAATTTGTATTTTCTTACGTTTTTATCTTGAGTTTTTTTCCACTTACAGCTGTGTTCAAAATAATAGGAGTGGAATTATCTTAGATTTAGCTTTGTTCAATTTGTTGCTTTGAAAACTTTGATGCCATGTGATATTATTATCGAAGCAAATACGAAGTGTAAAAATTAAAACAAAAAGCAAATTATTATGAAAATTCTTACGGTAATGTTTCAATTCAGTAATTTTAATAAGTATATAAGAAATTACTGAGTTTAAATAAGATTTAAAATCGCTCAAGAAATTGAAATGTAAAAAATATACATACATAAGTGATCCGCGAAGGTCTTTAAAAAAAACTTTATATGTAAATATTGGAACGCATTGTACCGGAGAAACGTGAAAATTAATTATAAATCTTCGAAATTAAAGAAAATCTTGAGGAAATTAAAGAAACGTTATCGTACTCCCATTATTATCGACAATTCCTTACTATATAAAAAGTAGACAGACCTTCGCGGGAGCAAGCGCAAAACAATTAAATTAAATGATATACATATATCAAAATTCATCCTCCGATATGTCATCAAACAATATCCTAAAGGAGCTGAATTTGTGCTTTATAACTACCACTATTCGTTGACGAATGATTGAAATCAAGTTATTCGCTAGAACCCAATGAAAAGAATCATTGTTGACAAAATAAAACTAATAAATTGTAATTCTGTCTATTTTTACATGACTTACATTTCTTTTGAAATCCTACTTTTGTTAAAGTAGAGCCGCCTTAAATCATAATATGTACGTTTGCATATGCATTTCATCATTTTCCCCATAATAAATAAATACTTTATTCCATAGTTTTTAAAATGAATTACATATTAAAGTAAAATATATGTTTTATATAATAACACAATTTTTAAAAGCGGGTTCTTAGAATAAAAATAAATAGTATAAAAGGATAGCAATCTATTATACCTTTAGGGCTAGATTACGGAACTCAATAAATTAAAGTTAAGTAAATACTTTTGTTTTGAAAAAATTTCCAGTTATTTTGAAGTTGTATATTTTAAACATAAATAGATCTCATATTCAATTTCCCTTGACAATAAAACACACCTTTACATCAACTGACACCACATACATATGTAAATGCTTTAAAACTTTTTTTTTTGTTTCTTTCGTTTAAGATTTGTCCAAAAGAACAGTACACAATAGAAAAACGAACAAAAATTATTGAATTTTTTTTTGTCTGATGCAACGTTCTTATTTTCGACATTTTAATCTGGGGAGTGGATCTTTAGTGTCAACAAAAAATCAGTTGGTTGCCACTTTTCGTCAACACTGTTCGGTAAGGAATCTCCCCGGTGCCGGAGGACTACGTACGGTGTATACCGCCATAAATATTCAATATGTTGGCGAAACTGTGGAGACGTTCTGCACAACATTTGCACTGTTCCATCTTATATTTCTATGCTGTTGCAATTGCACCACCCTGTAGAAAATGGAGCAAAAGTTGTCATACGGTATCCTTTGGCTGAATAGATTTATTTGGATTATATTTATTTTATGTCTCAAATTTTGTCCATTAAGTCAAGAAAATTATAACGCCCAAGTGGCCGCCGCCAGAATTATTGACCATACGGTACCGATTTACATATAACATTTTCCATCACTTTTGATAGAACTTCCGGCAATAGGTTTTCGCATTATTGACAGATATTTTGTCTAGGATTTTAAGAGCCTGTGGCTTATGTTATAGACTTATGATTTTAAAAACCCCACAAGTAAATCCTTTATCTTGGTGACCAGCACAAATATACAAAACGATAGATGCGCGTATGTATTGTCTGTAGAGCAACCTTGCGCCAGGACCATCGACGAATTATTCAGTAAAAAACTCGAAACAATTATCCCGAAGAGTTCTTGTGTATTGTCATGTAGACGTGTATTTTGTATCTGCTTACTTCACAAATATCAAAACGGAATTGACATTCGCCACCATATGAAAAAATTATAGCTTCTTGTGATAGGGTGATAATTTTTGCGCCAACTTGTACATGAACGGAGTTGAGTTATTGTGTAGGTCTCTGAAAACACTACTTTATTACGTTCTGCTATGGGTTTAGAATAAACAGTTTTTTATTTGTTTCAATGATTCTTTAAAAATCTCAAAAAGTTACTTTCTTAATAAAATGTAATAAATATAAAATATATTGACAAGCTGACCATTATTTATCAAAAAACTTTGTATTAAAAACCAATATGGTACGAAAAAATAGTCGCATTAATATATAATTTTAAAAAATTAATAAAATAACGAAAATAATATAAATGAATGGATGTGGAAACAGAGCAAATATTAACAGATCTCAATGTAACAAAAAGTAGCATAAAATTAACGGTAGTGATTGGATCTTAATGAGTTCTTTCATACAATTTCTCATTACAAGTCACCATATAATGATGTCGTGAGCAATGACTCATTAAGATCCATTTCAATTTCATGACTCATGCGAACTTCATGCCAAGTTTTTGTTAAGCACGCGGCTATAACTTTTCGACAAACTTAAGAATTTAGTAGTAGTGTTCTTCACTAATTAATATTTAATACATTTGCCGACGATCTTCTTTAAAAAAATTTTGTTAAACTATTATGCGCCATTTTTAAGAATTTCGCTATCTAAACGTATGGAATGTCTCTGGTCACTATTGATTCCTTAATTGGGTCGGGATCATCGCCAAGTTTATAGCCGATAATACATGTAATATCGATTGGCTTTTGTGTGGGGTTTAACAATAAAACAACTTGGTTTATTGGAGTAGGAGGCCGAAAGGGTTTTCTGGGTGCCATGGCAACATCTGTGGGAGGCAGCAAACGTATTTTACAAGGCTGAAATATAGGCAGTCAGTATAAAATAAATTACAATAATTAAAATAACTATTCACCTTCTTAACACTAGCTTCAAATTGAAAATCTTTTATAGGCAATTTAGATTTGTTAGTTACTGCCATAACTATAACCGATACATGCTCACTTGGTTGATCGGTCGTAAAATAAAGTGTTACTTGTATGTCATCATCATCTAAGAGCAAACGCTGACCTTCGTCTAATGGAGTGACTTCATCTAAATCAATAGAAATGTCTGCTAAAGGCTTTAAAGTTAACAATTTGGAACCCACGGAACTGCTTTTATTCTCCGAAATTTCATTTTCCGCTTTCAACACTTTTTCTTGAATCTCCATTTTGTTTGAGGTTTCTTTTTGTTTAAATTCTTTAAAGTCTTCAGAACCTGATGACAAATTGTTCAAAGTTTCCATTTTTTTATTTTTTTCGTACGTTTTCAAAGCTGTTTCTATTTCCTTCGTGGTGATAGGTGATGATTGTATGTTGTCCTTAGCTATATCATTCAAGGTTAATTTTTCACTTTCTCTGAAATTTAAATGTTTCACAATATTTTAGAAAAAATGTGTTGGTCTTAAAGTGAAAAGTTACTTACTTTTTAAATGAAAGCACACGCTGTTCTTCCTTCAAACTTTGTTTAAACATTTCTTCACTCAGTTTATCAATTTCTGTTAACTCCTTAAATCCCTGTGGTTTTTTCTCGACCTTTCCATTCGGTATTATCGTCGAAGAGCCAGTTTTTGCAGGCTTATCTTTAATTTCAGATTGAAAAACACTTACTGGCTCTAACAAGTGTAAATTGCTTAATAAATCCGAAGGATGTTGCGAGTTATTAACCTCAACGTTATCAATAATACTTCCAAAAATTTCATTTAATTCGTCCAATGCATTATTTTCTTTAATAGGACTTTTCGCTTTAATTGGCTGCGTTTCTTGAAGAGAAGTGGTTAATGTATCGCCTAATAGTTGTGATAATAGATCGGTGTGTGTTGTTGATGTATGCAAATTCGCTGGTACGGCACACAGTTCTTCATTTTCAAATATTTCCTTATAACGTTGTATAACAACCATAAGATGCTCCTTAGTATTTAAAACGTCATCTAAAAATATAAGTTTATTTTTATACAAAGTTCAAACAAGTTATTAAGCAGAAATCTAATGAAAATTTTAATATTTACATATCTAATTTATTTTCGATGATACAGTCTACGAATCGTAAAATTTTTATACCATATGTGTTTTAATTTTTATTGAATGAATCCCATGAATCTGTAATTCGATTCAAAAAGAAAACTGCTCGAATTTATCTTATTAATTACAGTCTAAATTAGAAAATGTTCTTGAGATCCAAATAACATATTAAGCCCAGTTTAACGTTTTACGCTATTGTGTATGATCATTGATTTTTAAAAACTTTAATTAGATCCCTTTATTTATATTTCTATATGATGCGAATGGCGTTTCACGCAATTATATAAGAACCAGGGGTGTTAATCTGTAATTCGAATTTCGAATGGAAATACAGAGTAATCATAAAGTTATTGTCACACTACTTTATATAAACTCGATCATGTTTCACGCCCTCCTATAAAAATTACTTTCAGGAGGATTAAACTGTATTATGAATGGAAATAAAATGTAATTAACATTAAAATATGAATCGGTTAACTTTTAATAATATTCAATATTTCCATTTTTTTATTTATTTATTCGCTGATAGCCCTTAAGGCCAAAATAACCATATTAAAATGGAAAAAATATGCTGTATGAATAACTACATAATTCAGGAGTTTCGATATAAACGGATTCATATTATACGTTATTCCACAATTCATAAACAGACTTTTTTTCATTCTATTCTATATTCACCGATTCATAAAATACAATAAACGTTTTTCTATATTGCGGTTCATTTCCTCGCTATAATATGTACATATATGAAAAGAAGCATATTTTAGTCAATTATACATGTACTCGTATGTGAACCGTTTTTAATGTTTCCCTTTATTTTATGTGCCGTAAAATTTCTTACAGTCAAATATGTTTCAGCCCCTATGTTCCACCTAGGAAATACAGAAATTAAATAATAAAGAAATGTTTTAAAACTTACCCATAAATTCGGGTTCTGTATTGCCCAAAAAATCCGGCCATCGTGCCATTTGTTCATTGTGACCTTTGCAAGTATTATATAGTTCTAGTATGATATCACGATTATCTGCTTCTGAAGCATCTGGGATGTAAGAACCTAACATTTCGTCGAGCACTTCCATCGTGCTCTCAATTTTCTTCAATTCACTTTTTAAGTGACAAATGAATTCAGTACGTCTTGCCTCTTGATTAACCCGTTTTTGTATAAGCAAGTTAGCTTTTTTATAGTTTTCCGCTCCACCCTGTTTCAGGAGTTTGGCTACTAATTCATCATCTTTTCCCAAAATACTGGAACTTTGTTCGCGTACGTTCGTCAACGCTGGTGCAGTTGAAATGGCAGCAGAAGGATCGTTTTCGAAATGGAATTGTTTTTTTAGATTATCGTAGGCCTCTTGAATTTTTGATTTATCTTGATGCTCGATCGTCCAAAGCATGAGGCAGTCCATGATACGATTTTTTGCTTCTAAAGGAGCGGGAGGGCCATGATGCCTGTCTAGCACCAAAGCAATTAGTTCATTAAGAAAACTAAATTTACCAGTCTTTTTCTGAAATTCTGATCCTGCCTTAGACATACATTCCTCCAAAAGCTGCAAGTTTATTGTACATATGTATGTACTTATATAAAATGTTTTGAAACCAGAAATGGGATGAATTGTTAACTACTTACCCCTATAGCCCTAACAGCTTCTGTCGCGTTATTGGAATGCATTTTATTAACAATAAGTTCGTGGGCCTTTGCCACTAAGTCATTGTTACTTTGCACAATCATACAAAACATTTGGACAGCTAAATTATCCACATTTTCCTTAGCTGGATTGGTGACTCTCTCTAAATGCATTGCAAATATGTATATAATTGCATTTTACTTCCCAATCCAACTAATAACTTACCCAACATTTCCGTTAATATATTTTCATCGGATGTCATTTTTTCTGTTCCAGAAACTATTTTATGAGTTTATTGGAGAAAAAGCTTTTGCAAATAAAAGATATTTCGTTTCTTCCCCCAATTTTATTTTTCCAAAAGCAAATTGATTCACAATAACCATCATATACATAGCACAGGGTGTTACCAGACAATAAGCATTATTGAAGATTTAATAGAAGTAAAGTTTCTTTTATATATACATATACATATATAATAATAATATTCAGAATCATATAAAATGAGTAGTTGTTAAAAAAGTTTACGTTTATGGATAAAATTGTTACAGCTGGCTTAATATTAAACTTTCATATAAGACTCTTCACATATTACGTAATGCAACCGAGTGGATGTTGCTATTGAATACCACGGAATTTATATTTTATACTGAAAACCACAAAGAAGACCTGTCCTGAAAACAGAGGCTCTAAAACAGTCAAATATTGTGTATCATAGTATTTAAACAGTTAAATATATCAATTTTTACGCAATATCAAGCATGAAATTCAAACGCAGAAAGAATTGTGTTACGTGAGAACCTCAAATTAGTGTTATCGCAAAATATGACTATGCCCAATCATCAGTAAACCTTAAACTATATTCTTGAAAAAGATTGTAAGTACATAAATGAAACTACGTTTTCCTGTTGTGTGACCGTAATTTGGGGAAGCAAATTGTGGTGTCTGGCATCCATAAAGTTTTTAATTTTCTTTTTGTGGTTTTCATTCTCAACATACTACCAATCGATGTTTTTAGTGAAATTTTCACTACTTGCTTGGGAAAAAATTATTTTACATTTGTTAAAGAAAATTTATTGAAAACCTTAGTGTATATGTGAATTTTTAGTATAATAAAAATACGTTTTTTTGTGTAATAAATAATAATGGGAGCATTTACAAGCCGTCAAAATGGTGCCGTCGAGGAGGCTGAACAGAATGCCAATAACCACGCCTACAAGTATCCTCCACGCTCTGGAAATTTTTTTGGTAGTCATTTTATTATGGGAGGGGAGCGTTTTGATACCCCTCAGCCAGAATCGTATCTATTTGGTGAGAATGCAGATTTAAACTTTTTGGGCAATCGCCCCACAGCATTTCCTTACCCACCACCACAAGCGAATGAACCCACAAAGACATTAAAAAGTCTGGTAAATATACGCAAAGAGTCAGTAAGATTTGTCAAGGTACCAAAAGAAAAGCAAGCTGATGACCAAGCAGACGGCAATTGTTTAAGTGCAGGAGCTGGTGAAGACCAAAGTCCACCTCCCTGTTTGTATAATATTGAGTTTACGTTTGACTCTGATGCCAAATGTGCAATTACCATATATTATTTCTGTAGTGAAGAAGTCAGTCCAAGTGGCGTTACCCTTACCCCACGCGAGGGTTTGACATCTGAGACCTATCACTTTGATAAAGGCATTAATCAATACTTCTCCCAAAGCTCTCATGTTTTCAATCCACAACTAATACCAGAAGACGATCTAATATATAACCCTAGCAAGGAGCAATATCCCGTCGCTATTCACTGTGTGGTTGAGGAGGGAAATGAGGACTGTCGCCAGTCTCACTCAACTATTTGTGTTATAGATCATCATCCGGAGAGTAATAGCTATGTATTAAGGGCCTTGAAGCAAAAAATTTTTGTTGATGGTCTGTGTTATTTATTGCAGGAGATTTATGGTATTGAAAACAAGGTAACTGTAACTCTTAAAAGAAAAATATTTTAATTATTTCCAATTATCTTTTCAAACTATTTGCGTGTGCACTTGTGTAGATATAATAGTTTAATTGGAACTTATTAAATTAGTCGCTTGACTCAGTTAATTCATATTTTATTGAAAAAGAAATACAGGAAAAGCTAATTAATTCTGAATATAACAAAGCAGAACGTAATAACACACATGAACGCTAGTAAGGGGCTTGTGAGCATGTTGTTTCGTACTGCTTTTCCTGTATTCCTTTCTTGATAAATCAATTTGAACTGACGAGCTCAAGACTGATTAATAAGTATAACTAAAATAAATAATAATGTTATAGGCCATTAATAAAAGTTCTATTGATGAAGACTTGGATGATCATGGCAGTGAATGCGTAATTTGCATGAGTGAAACCCGTGACACACTTATATTGCCCTGTCGCCATTTGTGTCTATGTTACTCATGTGCTGATTCACTTCGTTATCAAGCCAACTGTTGCCCAATATGTCGTGCACCTTTTCGAGCTCTTCTTCAAATAAGAGCTGTACAGAAGGGTATAAATAATCATGTTGTACATCAAAATACGCCAACGTCAACCACCGGTGAGCCCTTGTCTTGTGAACATCAAGTACCTCCGGGTTTTATACCGGTATCGTTAATTGAGGCATTAAATGGTCCTCCTCAATATGTTGGCACGCGTCGAGGAGTTGGTGATGGCAACGATATGATTGATGGTACTGGTGCTATTGTAAATGGCGCAACTACAGAACATCATAAAGCAACTTCACCCTACAAACTCTCAAGTCAAAGACGTTCCAAGGGTAAGAAAAATGCTTCCACTTCTACTAATTCAAATGAGTTGGCCACTGTGACCAATGCCAATTCAAATGGTGGTATTGCTTCTCAAGAAAAAGAAAATTCCAATGAAACGGGGATCGATGTTAAAATTGTTGACAAACGTTCTTCACAAGATAAATTGCAAATTGTCAATGAACGGCATAGTTTGAAAGTACCCAAATCTCACAAGCGGCATTCCAAATCATCAACTACAAATCCCGAAATGACTTCCATTGCTACATCGACCCAAGACGAGGGGGATGACGATAGTGAGAATGAAAAATTATCACCTCTGCTCTCACCTGGTAGCAAATGTAAGCCAATACCGCCACAACTTGCTAAATCCCTGACAGGCTCAGAAATCGATAAAGAAATGGAGGAAGATGAAAAAAATACTATAATCCAAGAGTCTTTGGTTGATTTTAAACCGAAGAAAAATGCATCATTCAAGAAACATAAGAAAGCTATCGATAACAAAACCGATAAAATAACAAGTCCTATTGAGACTAATACTACTTCGGTTCCAACTGCTATTCCAGCATCTCCAACAGCGGCTGGTAATGAGGATTCAGATTATTATACACCAGAAGATCCACAAAATTCCATTTTAAGCCCTTTATGTCCGGACAAAGCTAAAACACTTACGAGCGCTGGAGAAAAATTAAAAAATTCTTTAATTAAGAAGAATTTGCATAAGAAATCAACATCAGTGGGTAATATTGTTGGTTCTGGTGGCACAGGCTTATCAACCACTGCCTGTTCAACAGGCGCTGTTGACTTAAAAGGAAATAACGTAAGCTCTTTGCCAGGTATATAAACTTCTGATCATATGTTTATGTGTTAAAGCCAAACAAATCTAATTTCTTAACAGATATGTTGGATAGTCCAGTTAGCGCAACTTCTGCCTCTACTCGTAGCTCAAGTGACAGTTACTCATCTAGTTCGTCAACCAAACAGCTATTAAGTTCAAATCCCAATACAGCGACTGCTGCTAATATAATAGTCGATGATAAAACTTCTCTACAGAACGCCGTCAATGTTTAGATTTATATAAATTATAATTACATATATATATAATTAAAACTTAATATATTAATAAGTTGTTGTCCCAATAAATTATGTATTATTCGCCCTTATCGCGAACATAAATATTTCGCATTATATTCAAAACGTTATTAAGTATCTACACTATATATTTATGTATCCATTAAAATGTTCATATATAAAGACAATTTAAAATATTTTAAGTTTTTTAAATTTATTTTTAGTTGGCATGGGTTGCAATCTTAATTTTATGAAAAATATACATAATTATATGAATATGTAGCATTTAAGTGCATATTTACGTAATCCTAAATACATGAAGTTTTAATGAATTTCTGAATATTCCAAGGCGTGTTCGGAAATTAAAAGAAATCGAATAGATAAAATATTAAATAAAACGTTTAAATATAATTTATTGTTTTTTTCTGAAAAAAATTTTATTTCCCATTGACTACTTACTTTATAGAAATAAATCTACATATTTGTTTCGTTAAAAATCATGTGGGAAGGAGGCAATTTTTTTGCAATTTTCTAAATTAGCTTCCTGATAAGTGTTTTCCTCACATTAATTTTACATATTTATTTTTTAAATGTTAAAAATTATATTGTAACTTAATTTACCGAACAAAATAACGAATAGTTTCGTGGAAATCGAATCCACAACTTCCGATGAAAATTTTATTTAAAAAAAGAAATAACGCTCTGGGGAAACAAAATCTTCATTAAAAAACTTTAACGCAATATTTTAAAATGTTTGACTGCTAGAGTGACGAAGCAAATCAATTCGACGATGCGGACCATATTATTAATCTATCTTTGTTTGAAAATATTTTAACGAAAAAAGTTTTAAACACTACAAAAACCACAAGCATTTTGTTTACATTGTCAAAAATATTTTACTGAGGCTAAAAAAATAAAATATTGAAAATTATTATTTCAAAAAGTTTTGTTTTTTAAGGGTTGTTTTTTTAAATCCCTTGAAATATTTAACAAATATTATTTTGTTGAAAAAGCTGTTGTGTGGAAATGTTTTAAAGATCCGCTGAATAATTATTGGCTCCTGTCATCCGTAATGCCGTTCAACGTAGTTGTCAATCGTCCAAAAAATTTCCACGGATGTAAGTACACATTGAAATTCCATTGAGGAACAAAGTGTTAATGCTTGGATGGCCTGTGCTGTGGATGCTGAATTGGAAATTAGTTTTATTTTGCGCTCTATTTTAATTTAAGAAATGTCATATGATTGAAACCTATTGTTTTAAATCTTATCACTACACATGGCCAAAGCACGTTGCTTCTTCAGAATTTGGTTCATCAACTGCAGCTGCTACTGCTGTGATATGAATTTAGTTTTATATGTTTTAATCTTTTTATTTAAATTTTCGTTTAATTTTTCTTTGTTTTCACAATTAAATTTTTTTATTTTTTGTAAATTTTCAACTTGAATGTAAACAAATGAAATAAATTAATTTTAACATCCAACTATAGTTCGCCTCGAATAAAACTAAAAAACAAGTTATCAGCTGCGTTATCAAGTCCACCTGTTATGAATTCGCCTTGTGCCTGTTTTTGAAAATATAATAAAAACGTTCGGTTGGAAGCAAGGAGAATTCATTTTAAAGGTGGTGTTAATATTTATTATATATAAAAAACACCGACCGAAAAAGAAAATTTATTTAAAATGTATTTTACAAACTTTCATCACGTTCCATATGGGCTAAAAAAAGATCACTTTTATTTTATTTTCAAAAATAGGCAGTAAATGTTCTGTTAGTACATTTCCTTTTTTTTCTATTATTTAGTTTTTAATAAAATAAATGACTTCAAACTAAATTCTTATAGATATAAAAGAAGCACTATATCAAATTATATTTAACTTTAAATTAAATTTAACTATGAAAATATTAAAGAAACGATTTTTTATTAAGAAGAATTAGTTTAAAATTAACTGTTAATATCATCGTTATTATCATTGTTGTTGTTATCATTAGGATTATTAGGATTATTGATATTACCCGTTGAGTTGTTACTATCATTTTGAGTATTTTGTTGTGAATTATTATCACTTTGTGGATTAGAATTGGTATTATTACGTTCTCTATTGCGCAATGAATGAATACAAGCCAACATTCGTATCATGAAAGCCGCCGGCACAGTTATAGTGTCTTTTGTTTGCTCCAACATAATGGCATTACGTTCCATTAACTATGTATGTGTGTGTCATAAAAAAAGTAAATTTACATCTGTTTGAAACTTTCACAAACGAAAATACTTACAATTTCGGCTGCTTCTTCGTCAAAACCTTTTTCTTGTAATATGGGAGCCCATATTTTAACATCATAATCAATGCCCGAACTAGCCAAATAGGGCAATTCTGGATGTGGTTGTAGGCAATTAACAACATGTTGGTCAGCTTGCATTAACATTACCAACTTTCCAGTACGTCTATCCCAAGTGAAGATGTGACCACAATCTGAGCCACACATTACATAGTTGTTGCCCCAAAATGTGGCCTCTTTGATCATGGTGCGTGCATTACGATGTCCAGTATATTTCATTTGCAAATAATCATAGACAATTTCTCTGGTTTCCATTTCAAGGTCTGCCAATTCTTTATTTAGAGAAGCAGCGTCTACTTGAAATTGGGGAGAATCCGTTCTTTGGGTATTGTCATTATTTGAACTTACAAACATTTCAACGTCATCACTTGTTGAGGCAAGATTTGCAGTAGAGGCATTCCTACGCGAAGTCTGTTGTCTATTGGCAATTAAACCATTAACAGCAGCTCGACGCCAAGTCGCTGTAGAAGTGGACGGACGTGGTTCTAAGACACAATAAAATATATATTACACTAAAATCTAATGTAAGCCACATTTTATAAATACCTTCAATATTTTGGTCTGTTGAAGTTGTTGTTAGAGTTGAAGCTGGCATTGCTGATTGGGTTTCTCTGGCTGATTCTTGCATCTGACTTGTTAATCCCATACGAGTACGTGGATCATTTAGCATGCGTGATATCACCTCAGTCATACGACTCATGATATTTGGTTGCAATTGAGGCCTTACTTGGCCCACATCGGCTCTACCATTGGGATCTCTTTCAGGTCTTGCATCCGGTCCCGTATCTGACCAATCACCCCTTAAACGTAACCTACGTGTAACTTGTTCGGCGGTCATTGTAGGTGGCGGAGAATGTCCGCGATTTGCTATAGAACGTCCTTTAGACAAAACATCAACATTTACACCTTCGTATTTCAGATCGAATAAATACAAATATTCCGATGAATATGAAACCAAGAGCTCGCTTTCATCGGGACTATAACGTATACAAGTTATGCGATACTGACGACTACTAGGCAGTGGTATAGGATAAGCCTTAACCGGTCTAGTGTGTTTGTCAGCATTGGCTGAATTTCCAGCACTAAAATCAATCACAGACAAATAACGGCGATCATATATACGCACTATAGCATCTGAACTTCCCACTGCCAAATAATTTGAACTTATAGGAGACAAATCGATTGCATTAACTGCCGATGGGCTTAAAATCAATATATTATCTTTGCAACACGTTTTATGGCAACCAGATATTTGTCTCAAATCAAAAAGACGCACAGTACCATCCTCCCCACAGCTCATAAATGAACGTGGTTCCGTAGGAACAGTCAAGACCTCATACGTTGTGCCACTTTTATGGCAATTGAAATAATTAACAGTCGATTCTGTACCGCTCTCATAAACCGGCGTCCCGTAATCTACTCCATTACAGTGGGATTTCGAAAGTTTTATATAAGGCGCCATTAGTTCAGTGTACAAGACTATACCATCTCCAGAACACGATACTATTGCCTGATCGTTGGATTGTGGCATAAAACGTGCACTAAATATATTTGCACGATGTGCCGTTTTGCACTTTAAAAGAACTTCTTGATTGTTGGGATTTGTGACAGCAATGAATTGATCATCGGAGCCCGATAATAAATATTCGCCCGTACTATTCCAATGTATTGTATTGACACAGCCAGAATGTACGGGCAGTCGGCATAAGAGTCCCAATCGTTGCACATAATCTAAGGAATCTTTAGTGCTAGCAATCAAATTACGCTGCGTAACGTGTGGTTCGAAGTAATCTCTTTGTAAAATGCTGCGAAACACGCTATTCCGGGAATGCATGTCACGCGGCATTTCCAACGATTTTTATAAATATTAATATCTGCAAGAAATTTTTTATATTTTATTGATCTTATTTGTATAGAATATTATGTAAATATAGTATTTATCGTTTATATGCGCACTGGATATCTAACTATATATATTATTAATAGGCAAACACGGGCCGTAATGCTGGACCGATTTTGGAAAGATTTATATATTTATAATGGGATTATAACATAGGTGTGCACAATCTTCATTTTATTTAAATCGGTTCAGTATTTTAGGATCTATAAGCGTTTAAAGTTGCTACTAACCCATACACACTTATTTCACATGCATGTACATATGTATGTACATACATATCTCAGCTTCAAATTAAAAAATAAACAAAGTGTAAATGTATGTTTGTCCAATTTGCGTTTGCATAGAAATTAGACAGAGTTTTTTCTATTTGTAATAAGAGAGAGCCAAGTTAGAGAGTTTTAAGTTGTTAATTTAGATTCTAAATTTGAGGGTTTTATGTTTTTGTATTTTATCGTATAGCTACATATATTTATGTACATGCGTATGGCCTTATTCACAAACGATTAATAAAGTTATACCATGAATCAAGAAAACAAGATTGCGCAGGTCCGTTATTTTGTTTTGTGTGATTGTGTTGTGACGTAGACGTACGCCGAGGAAGCTCTTCCTCAAACAGCTTCAAGCACAAACTCAAAAGTGTTGCTCGACTGCATCTCTTTTCTGTTCATTTAAAATTTTGTTCGAATCCATCTATCCGTTTAGAAGTTATTTCCAGTTTTTCGCCAAAAATCTTTTAAGTACGGTCACACTTTTCAAACATTTGCCCAAAGAAACGAAACGAAAAGACAAGCTATATTTGCATTTTCTTTAATTCCAATATTTTTTTAAATATGGGTTCGCATTTATTAAAAATAATATAAAAATACCATTTTGCGGCATAATTGACTTCATTTTGTAATATAAAAACTAAGTTACTAGCTAAGGGTTACGTTTTTTTGGGCAAATGTTTGCCAAGGAACACCCATTTGTATTTGATGATGAAGTAGATGAACAGTAGAAAATTTTTTTGTACGACTGACTGAGTGCGCAATCTTGTTTTCTTGATTCATGAAGTTTTAGTAGGTTTAATGTTGAATCGTTATATGGGTAAGCCGATTTTAATGCACCCATTAACTTTACTAATCGTTTGTGTATAACTCTGCATTTACACACATCATGTCTTATTGACATGATTGCTACTTTATCGGCGAAAGAGACGAGGGGAGAAGAAACGAATAGTAGTGAATAGTAGTCAGTTGTTTTCGACAACGGGTAGACAAGCCCCAATTATTTGGTATTGTGTTAACGTGACGTCGGTGTCGCCAACTGGAATAAGGGTGAATGTTTCAGTTTTCCATTCACCAAAAGCTGAGCAAATTAAGAATTGCATATAAGCGAAACCTGCCGGTTTAAAGAATATCCGATCTTTCAACCTGTTGCCCAGTTTTGTAGATTAGCGAGTACTAACACAGTAACGAGTGACTATTATAAACATACATACATACATACATACAAGTATTAGCAACATTTATAACTGTACCATTTAAGTTTTTGATTTAAAACATTCCCCTTTGAACAATGTGATTCCGGGTGTAATTTGTTTTGCAAGATATTGAGATACATACTCAAAAAAATAATTTTCTATTATTGTATATCGTCAACTGAAATCCAAAACCACTCAATTAACATTTTTATTATTTTTCAGTAGAAACAAAATATGTTATATGTTGAAAAATAAATACAGAGTTACTAAATATAGAACACTTTATTAATTTCTGAAATAAAAATTATAATTTGTCGATGTTTCAAAGAGTTACGTTAGTTACGTGCTTTTGAACTCATATTTTCTTCAGCAAAAACAATGAAAATCGTTTAAGATCCAAAGTTATTTAATTAGTTTGGCTTAAGTTTGTTTTTAATTTAGCGTTTGGAGATTTTGGGAATTTGATTTGCATTCGTAAAATGTAGAATAATTAAGAAAGTTTTTTTCGGTTTTAATTCAATATAGGTATTTCTTTTTAAATTTATTAATCGAGATTGCCTCGATATCTTTTTTCAAATATTTTCAAAAACCGTCAACAAACAAAAGTATTTGAAAGTCAATATACATACTCGTACATATTACTTTTATTTATTTATTTTTTTGCGAAATTGTGAAAATAAAAAAGTCTCTAAACTACTTCTCATTGTAAAAAGAATGACAATCCGGTGGAAGAAATGGTTTAAGATCCTGAAGATGTTGCCATTTCTTGCTTGAAATTTTTATTCTTTTTAAATGTAACTTCAAGGGTTCAAAAGCTTTAAATTTTATACCGATTATTCAAAAAATTCAATACTTACTATGAATTCTTAAAATTTAATTGAAATAAGTATGTATTTATGTGTTAGTGACTATTTCCAAGAAACAAGTAGGTATGTAGTTAAGTGCTTTTGGTTTATATAATAGTTTCACTTGTAGTTATGTACTTTCGGTTTTCGCTTCTAAAATTTCTAATTCTTTTTATTATATGAGAGTAAAAATTGGTAGGGGCATGGATGATATGCATTATAATCAATCAAAACCCCGATTTCTCACTTTTTGTTAGTTACGTGGTTTTGGATTTTAGCTAACGATTAGTATCTGCAAAGGCAATTTTTAAAACTAAATTACGGAAGTTTTATTATTTAAATGTGCACAAATTTATTATATAAATACTAGAATTATGCTATTCATTAAAACATACTCGGAAGCAGATTCAAGGTCATTTTGAACCAAATTAATAAAAACTTTTAGCGGCAAATAGGATAACAAATTTGGCGACACATTTGAAATGAAATGTGAAATTTTTCGCTTAGGTTTATAATCTAATCATTTTATCCTTGTGCAAACTTATCCAAAGAGAAAGTTCGAACAACTTTGGACAGGAAGTGAAATAAAATTACTCTCATGAGCTCTCTGATCTGTCTAATTTTTGTCATCTAGAACGCTTTTCGGACAAGTTTGTTTTTTTTTGTGTCCCAGTGATAACTTTTTGAATTTGAGACTACACAGTGTTACAAAATTGAATGAAGTAGAAAAACCTGGGACCGGATATTATTTTTCTTGTAGGGCTTGTCGAGTAAAACTAGATTCCAATAGTGAAATATGCCGGACACCTCCAAAATCCGGATTTACGGTTAAAAAACCGGTTTTTGTACCTTTGTGCACTTATAAGCCTGTAATTTTGTTGATAATGATCTGATTTTCAATTTCTTATTAGATTTGGAAAGAAGAAACTGAGATCTTTCGAATGACATATAACTTATCTAAGAAAATTTGAGAAATTTGGGTGTTATTGTGGAGCAAACACAAATTTTGTAGATTTTTCAAAAAATTTTCAACTTTGGTGACGTTTTTATACATTATTTTATTAAGAAACTATAATACTGTTGAATTTATTCAAAAAGTACGTTTATTTACGATTACAACGCATATTTGGGTTTAAAAATAGATAAGTTATTGACTGAGTTATTTAACTTTTCATGAAAATAAACTTTTAAACATTATATACAAATTTTATTAATCCATTAACACAGTGACAAAAAAAAACCAGGGATGTGATATTATTTTTCTAGTAGTAGTAGTAGTAAATCGGTTAATATTCAACTAAGGTACAGACCTATAAGTGCATAGAGGTACGAAAACCCGGTTTATTACCCGAAACTCCAGATTTTGGGGGTGTCCCGGAAATTTCAAATACAGAATCTTGATCTACTCGACAGCAGCTACTAGAAACATAATATCACATCCCAGGTTTTTTTTTTTGTCTCACTGTGCTATACATATGTTGAGTTCAATCACGAACGCACCTAATGTAGTTTGGTCACGGATTTCCAACATTTCGTTTTCTTGTTCTTTGTAATAAATAAATATCTATAAGTATTTGTGTGAATGCACCAACAATTTTGTAGACTACATGGTTATCTTTCCGTATAGAAATAAATCAACATTTTCAAATCTGAAATTCAGGCAGAAGTGTCAATACCATTATTTAACTAAAAACATAACGTTTCTTGAGATATGACTATTTTGCATTCAGTGAACTACATATTTATACAAATGTATGCATTAATACTTAGTAGCATCATAAATTATAAAAACTCAAAAATTTACTTTTTTTGTTGACCGTAATGCACATGCATCAGAAAAGTTGCCAAGTATACACGGGTGCTAATGGATTGCAGAGGCTACAGAAGAGTGCCGCAGGAACAGTCAAGTGCCAAATGAAATACGTATGTATGTACATACATATATCAAAAATAAAATCCAAATCTTGCATACATATGAATGTATGCAGATATGTAAATTAATTTGCCCAGTTGGCCACGTGTTGAGACCATCCTCAATGACGGATGCACTGCAATAGGTCCGATCCATGGTACAATTATCAATATATAGCGATTCTACAACAAATATACATATGTCAAAATCTATATATATATATATATGTCAAAATCTATTGTCTGTGTTTCGCACACATTCATAAATTTACTAAGTCAGCTGTGCTATTAGCATTACCTGTTATAATTCTACCATGGTCCGAAGTCCGGTCAAATGAGAATAAACGAAAATTACTCTCATTAAGAGGAAAAAAGTTAAAAATTACGGGACCACTAAAAACCAACTTTCCATCAAACACCTTGGCGTCGATATTTGTCTGTAAAAATCCACATAGACTGCTTTTCTATAGGCAAAGTTTACTTTGACAAAGTCTTTCAAACTTTGTTTCACTTCTCCACACATAGTTTGATAAATTTTGTGTTATCTTATGGCGTTTTCTTTTTTGCCCTTTTTATTGAAAATTTGCAATATGATTTTGCGAAATAGATAGTTTATTAGAAATTATAGTATTTTTGAGACAAAATTTTTGTCTTAAGAAAACTTTAAATAGCAATTTTTTTACAAAAACTAAAAGAAATGTTACATTTTTTATAAAAGAAAACGGGCATTAATAATCTTTTGTGATCAGCGTTTAGGTTTATAAAAAATTTTTTATTTTTACTTCAATGTGTAGCTGTGTATTTTTTTCTCATTTTTGTTACTTTTTTGTCTTTCAAAATATATATTGTTCTCGTTACAAAAATGCACCTTAAAAGCCTGAAAAGTAAAATTTTTACAAAAACAAATAAAGTCGGGAAAATAAATATACCTAAAAAGTCAAAAAGCTCAAAATAATAAAAATTAAGCTTTATTTTTATTACAATTTTTACTATTTGGTCGTCCTAGAGAGTAAGCTTGCCTACTAACTTCAGGACTATTTAAAAACGCAGAAAAAGAACATTATTTTGGCATCTAAGGATCTTAACCAATATAAAGTTACTTTACTTTATATTATTCTATAGTACTGCAATATATCGGGACTAAAAAGGTCAAAATCGTAAAAAAATATAATACGAAAGAGTTAGGAAACTGCTCCAAATTAAAAAAAAGGTCAGGAAAAACTGAAAGAAATATTATGGAAAGAGTAAGCAGAATCCGGAAAGAGCCAAAAATCTGTAAAATTACCAATAATTAAAAAGTAGATCAAGGAAATATTTTTATTCCGGAAAAAACTCAAATTTCTTATAAATTTTAATTTTACATACAAATTTACAAAATATCCAAGTTTTTCTTTGTTTGTTTTGTGTTTATTTTTTAAAGTTTTTAATAACTTTTTATACTTATTTGTACGTTTATGTTTGTTCTTAAAGTGCCTCTATATTCTGTATAGGCAAATTGAGAGCGTAAAGTGCCAGTTCTTGGCTGAGAATTTACTCATTTTTACTGCAGAAATCTCTTGTAGTAAAATTTACTAAAACCAAAAATACATATGTACATATGATTCAAAGGTAAACAAACTAAAGTAAGAAAACAAAAAATATACAATAAACTAATATAAAATAATAAGCAAACAATTATTTTTAAACTTTTCATTCGTTAAACAGGATGTATATGCCTTTTAAAACGAAATAAATGTTGTAAAAGCCATTTACAGCCACTTTCGTTGTTATTTCGTTGGAGCTGTGAAAATGCTAAGCATATGGTTACTTAGTACTGCACATGCTGTTAAGGTAGTCAATAGCAAAAACAAATAATCACATACTTCTGAATTAATTTAATTAGACACAAATTAGGAAAATCAAATAAAATGAAAATAAACACATTGAAACGATTATAGAAAATAATTTGTTTATATTTTCTTAAAGTATTCGTGTTATAATAAATATTACATCGAGTACCAACATGAAAATGAGTTGAGTAGTCAAAAGTGTAAATATATTTCAACACTACATGTATTTGCAATCAGCTGTTTCCTTAATCTTACGAATTTTTACAATTTTTCCGTTCGCGTACTTTTTTGTTCTACAGCTTTTTTTGAGAGTAAAATCTTCACTTTACTCAGTAATTACTCATTTACTGCATTTTACTGTAAAAGTACTCGAACACACCTATTATCATATACCCCAAATTCATTTTTTCTATTTACTTTAATTAAAACAACTATTTTGGTATTTTGCACTTAATTTTTATCTATTTACTTTAAATTTAAACAGTTTTCACCATCAATTTAATTTGTGTTTACAACAATTTTTTACATTCAGGTAGACTTTAAACGCACAAAAATTCATTTTATTGTTGTTGTAATGTTGTAGTTGTAGCCCTAGTAACACCACCTGTTTATTTAACCATGGTTGTTTAGTCTGCATTTATACGCGTCATGTCTTATTGACATGATTCTTGCTTTTTCTTCTTTGAACTTTCATTGTTGTTCACAAAAGTCATGTCATGTTGACGACATCTGGACTGTTTAGACGCGCCATGTCTTATTGACATGATTCTTACTTTTTCTTCTTTGAACTTTCATTGTTGTTTACACAAGTCATGTCGTGTTGACGAGATTTACCTGCAAATAACTTTAGTCTTAAAATTACGAATGAGAAAACAAAACGTAATGACAGTACATGCAACTGAGTACTTGTTTCTTTTTCCCTCGTCTCTCACGCCGATAAAGTAGCAATCATGTCAATAAGACATGACGTGTGTAAGCGCACATTTAGTTTTCAAACAATATAAAAGACTACTTCGCCAATGCTGTCGTGAACAACGTTTGATAGAAGATAAATTTTAAGACAGTCGCTAGCGTAGTGGTCAAGTGTTTAAAGTAGGACAACATATGTATAGGATTTTGTCGTTCATATTTTTTGGAATGACGATTTTCTTCAAATCATCGCTTAGCAAATCTAGTCGACAGGGGGACAGACAAGTCGTGCAAGAATCGTCGACAACAACGTCGTGAAGGACAATATGGTTAACTGGGTACATATTTATTTACATGTTTATATACATACATGTATGCATGTGTGTATGGATCTGTTGGTATGTTATAAGGAACATACAAAAATATTTAAAATTGCAATTACATTATGAAAGCATTTATTAAAATATAATGCTAGTACATATTCCCAATTATTTAAAAAAATGCAGTACATAAATAGAACATATTTGGTTGATGATATACTATGTACATACATGCTATGTATTTATTGAATTCAAGCCGCAGTTTCTTGATTTTATCTTTTGTTTGAAAAAATATACATAGGTATTTTCCGTATTGGCAATGTCACGGATTGCTGTTTATAATTTATTTTTTCTTTAATATATTTTTTTGTATGTAGCACAATGAACTTTTCATTTTTCTTAAGATTTACATATAATTTGTAATTTTTACCTGCTTTCGTCAATATTAAGATTTTTACAAACTTTTCTTTCAATTAAATTTTTTAAAAAGGCGATGTTTAGTTTACGTTGTTTAATAATTAAAATCTCATAAGAAACTAACAAAGAATTGCATATTAATCTAGGTAAATGTTTTTCCATTCTCTTTTTTTATTTTCCCTTTGTTGATATATTTTTATTTTAACAGCTGTTGCTATTTACTTCATTAGCTTTTTTGTTTTGATTACATTATTTGTACATATTCCAGGGGGCGTAGATATTGATTTTTTTAAATCTACGTGAGGTTAGCGTCGCTTCATAACTAAATTATTTTTGCTCTATGAATGAGTTTATATTGCAGGGTGATAAACGTAGAATGGAAACTGGTGCTGTACCAGCGATTAGTTTTGTTTTTACTCCCGCGTCAAATAAATTATTTTTATTTAAGACATGTGAACTATGATCATACTTGGTACGGATACATTTAAAATAAATTTTCTTGAAAATGCCCCGAAAATTTGGGGATTTTAAATTGGCCGCATATCGCTACTTTAATGTTTAAAGGACCTAACTATTATTTTTTTAATAAGGGTTTTTGCATATTTTGATGTATTATCGTTTAATATTTATTCGCCAAGAGATTTTTTTTCATTCTTTTACCAAATGGTAGATATTGTTGAGCTTTAGTGAACTGACTATATTTTATTTAAATCGGTTCAAAATTAAAGGAATAAAGTTGACACCACTAGAAATGCTAAAAATACACATTTACAATCACTTACATACTTATGTAAGTCAAATGAGTGAAGTTGATAAATAAAAAGAGACCAGAATTGAAAGAGATGAGAATTATTTATGGATGTACAAGTTCATTACAGTTATGTTTATGTAAATGCTTATGGCCTTATTCACAAACGATTAATAAAGTTATAGTAAGTTTAATGTTAGATTTTTATATGGGCACCCCGGTGTTAATTCACATATTAAATTTATTAATCGTTTGTGAATTACTAGAATTACTAGAATATGATCGATTGCATCGGATATAGGAAATGCTTGTCTATTAAAATAAGCAAAATAATTATTTTGAAAAAAAAATTGTCAGGGCCTTTTTATATTGATCTTAATTTTAAATCAGTGGTGACCATTTCATACCGCAATTAAGAAGAGAGTACTTACACGTATTCTTATCCTCTTCAATTTAGTCGTCGATGAAACCACAGGAGATGTGATGAAATAGCGATGAATGCAGATGAAGCGGATGCCTATATATTATTTTTTAAACTATAATTATCCAGCAAACATACGTGTTTCATTTCAATTTAATTTATATTCTTTTAATATAATAATTTTTCTGAGTATGTGACATTGTTTTAGGGAAGTTAATTGATATTTTTAAAAATTGAAATTAAGTTTTTAATGAATAAAATATTGGTTTAATTGAAAAACTCTAAAAATATATTAAATTTTAAAGATTGGCTTAAAACAATTCAAATTCTTAATAGAAAAAAAATTATTTTATTTAATATGCGTAAAATATATTATATTTCAAACGATTTTCTTTGTATTTGGTGGGCAGCTTTGTCAACTCACTGATACTAATAAGCATCAATACAATTACAGTCTTAGTTGTGGTCACTACTGGTTTAAATCGATCCGTGATTTAGGGAGCTATAAGCGTTTAAAGTTGCTACTGACACATGCACAATTATTAGACATACTTGTAGGTATCAGCTTTAACCAGCGTTATTTGTTTTGGGTATTTGTTCCCAAATTTCGGAAAAACCCCCGGTGCTTTTTTTGGGAAAAAATCCTTTTATCGCTGAGGATTTTCGGGGATAATATATTAGGTCTGTCTGCGTACACATATTTTGCATCATTTTGTGAAAAATTTTGCAAAATGTCTACGTACTCCAAATCTCTTGCAGCGAGAGAGCCAAAAAGAGAATTTTTGACAGAGAACTTGCAAAATGTTACTGGAGAAATTTCTGCTTGCAAGATTTTGCAACTAGTTTGAACAGCTGTTTTTATTTATTGAATGAAATAATTTGGTGAAATTAAGATAAAAATTGAAATTTAACAATGGCAGAGGTAAGCAGTTAGAATTGTGTTGATTTTTAACGTTTATAATAAATTATAATAAACAAAACATTTTACTTCATGCTAGAAACGTCCAAATACGACCGTGATGTAAGTGGATTGGAGATGGCAGAACCGATATGCTGTTTACACACCGATCAGCTGTTTTCTTGCAAGATCTCACTGGAAACTGTCTGCGTACTTTTTGAGATATTTTCAGCCGACAGACTAAAATTGGGGTTACTCTCCCAAAAAAAATTTACCGAGTATTTGCTACTGGAAAATTACCCAGACAGACTTATTATTATAAATCTTATTTAGTTTTTCCTTTTTGTATTCAAATTTATGTACATATTAACAAATCATACTTTTCTGCTTGATGGAAATTAGCAACAGAATACAGTATAACTTAAGTTCTTCTTATAATAAATATATATTCTTTAAAAATAATTCAGTTTGCTGTGCCGAATTTATTCCATCTTCTCAAATGCGAAAACTTTTTTTAATACAACCAACATGTGCAACGAAATCGCATTGGCTGATAACTCAGATGATTTAATTATTTTTTTTTTGTTTTTTACGTTACTGTTTTTATTTATATGTATAAATGTAAATATTTAGAGCTCAAAGTATAGTAAATTAATTCTAATAATATTACACAAATGAATTTAATTGAGTAAATAAACATATATGTATGTATTTCCTTTGACACGAAATTATTTCATTTTTAAGGATACGTGGGATGAGATTATTATAATTATTTCTATCTTTTGATTAAGTTCCCATTTATAAATTAACAAATAACAAAAAGCTATTTAATATTTTGTAAATTTTGTTTAAAAAAACTTTTATATCGTTTAGATCTCTGGGGATTTTTGGGGATAAGAAATTAGCTATTTTGGGGAATTTGGGAAATGAAAAATTTAAAATTGGGGATAAGGTATAAAATAAAACTGGGAAAACTGGCTTCATCTTGTGTTTGTCCAATTTGCTTTTGAAAAGAACTGAGACAGAGTTTTAAGTTGTTTATTTAGAATGTTTTTGTTTTTGTATTTTATCGTATGTATTTATGTAAATGTTTAGTCTCGTATTCATAAAAAATAATTTGTATTTGAAATGTATTTTAAAACAAATTTTCCTTAAATTATATTTCAAACCCAAATTATTTTTTTATGAATACGGCAATTAATATTTATTTCAAGAATGCGGTCGATTGAGTCGACCGCTGGATACACTAGTATATATATTCATGTATATATGTATGCCCATATGCCTACATATGTGCATACATATACACATTCTAAGTACGTATTACAAGGAATTTACAAAATTTGTTTAATAACAAAAAGACGTTCTACGAATGGTTAGGTTATTCGCTTAATATTTTCTTAACATATTAGTATACTTATTAACATACAATTTTAGTATTTTACTCACATATGTACTATGTACTTAAAAAGTTACTGCATAAATGACCTCGCAATAAATCTCTTTATTTTTGGCTAAATTTTAAACCTATTGAATAAAAATTTTTAAGAGGCACATTGATTTTTCACATCATTTTCATTTGTTTCCGTAATTATTACAGATACTTTAATGAAAAAACTATATTAATTTTTTAATCACACACCGGCACTACAGTTGTTGGGAAGGAAATCAAAAGAAACTAAGATATATATTTTCGTTTTTGTCGTGTCTTCAGTTTATCAGAGATATCTAATTCACTATTTACTTCATCAGCTGTATTGAACGATACAATAAACAAGGAATGGTAGAATAATACAGGTGATGCTAATAGCACTGCTGACTTACATAATTAGTTTGAGAATGTGTGCGTTACACAGACAATAGATTTTGACATAAACGTTGTACGTTTCTACCAACAAAATGCTTGTGTTTTTTGGTGATATAGTTTGTTGTAGAATCGCTATATGATATAGTTTTGTGGCTAAACGAATAAAGGTATTACATTGATTTTATTTTCACTGAAAGATTTCTTCAAAAGCTATTTTTGGAATTAAAAAAAGAACTTATCTTGAATATTAATGTTGAAACAATTCATTTAAAAATTTAATTTATACACTTTCTGTGCAAAAAAAAAGAGAAAACGGTTTTTAAAAGTGAAGGTAGCAAATGTATAAATTATGTTTTATACCACAATAAATATTATAATCTCTAATTTTAGACCGAAAAAAATTTTGCGCAATATTTTTATGGATTTTTTTTTTCAAATATAATTTTTTTAACTCATCAGACACTTCTTCAAATACTTTTTCGGCATCATAATCTTTTGTGTCTGTTGAATTATTGATTTTAAATGTTATTCATGTAACTTTTAACACTTACTTATTATTATTGGTAATATTTATATATAAAACAATTTGTTATTTGCCTGCGCTCTATATAACATACATACATAAGTATAAAAATACATATCCATGTATGGGTTTTTGCATACAATTTTTCTCAGAACCGTTTTGTAACTTCCAGAGATAAAATGGAAAAAGTTTACACAAGATTACAGGTATTACAAATAGTAAAGGAATCTGGTGACGAGAAATTGCAGTTTTTAGTTAGAAAGTTATGTGAAATTTTAGGTAGATGGGAACATATGACAATGATTTCGACGTTTTTAATTACAAAAACGTTTCCTATACAATCTATATATATATAAAATCTATATATATATATAAAATCTATATATATATATAAAATCTATATATATATATATATATAAAATCTATATATATATATATAAAATCAATATATAGATAGGCAAAGACAAATTTTTAGATCGCTTTTTCTCCTTTGTTTCCCAACCGATTTTCTTCATTCTTTTACAAAATGGTAAACATTATTGAGTTTACGATAATAATCGTACCAAACAAACTATTTGTGAGTTGTCAATTTTTGGACTAGCTTTTCGGTTGGTCCTAGGTAATGCAGTAAAGGGCTATGTCATTGTCAAACAAGAGATTATTGCTATATGACAATTGTTCGTTCTTTCACGACATTACTCGTGCCAAACAAACAATTTGTGAGTGATCCATTTTTAATGGAGAAGTTTTTGAGCTAGTCCGATGTAGTGCACTATGTGGTCTAGCCATAGGACATCGTAATGTTAAATAAATAGACCATGTTTTCTACATAAGTGCATTTGGGTTACTTTTGGACTAGTCCTAGTACTTTCTGGAGTATACTTTACATGCGTGTATGGAGTAGTCGCGTTATCTGCAGGGTTACGTCAAAATCTGTTGACTATCTGACGCACACATTCTCAAATTTACTCAGTCAGCTGTGCTATCTGACTTACCTGTATTATTGTACCATGGGTTGATCAAATACTCATACTATCATCACAAAGCATACTGAGGTGACAGAAGAGGAAAACTATATAAGTTTATTTTCCACTTGCAAAAAAAGTTTCTGTGCTCAATCAAGTCACCATCGAGCTTACCTTGTTAATATGATTTGCACACGCAAAACATAAACTGGCATTTAGTATAGAACGTAAGTAATAATCAGCTGTTCTACCGTTACTACCTGATTGAAATTGCATTGCAAAATGTTTTATAAGTTACTACATCTTTTATGCAACTGCATTTTCAGTTTCTGTTGTGGTTTTTATTTTTGCAGTGTAGGGCCTCTATCTCCTTCCACTTTTTATTTTTCTGTTCGATGAGATACCGAAAAACATTTACTATTTAAGCAAATCTTTTATTATTAGGTGCGAAAAATTTGATGCAATTTTTTTGCATCCCAAAGCTTTTTAACTCAAAACAAGAAAGTGAAAAAAGTGTCAGAAAAAAATAATACAAGAAATGAGCTGTAATTACGCTGATGGTTTATCGCCCTATGAAAATAAAGGAGTTTTGGGTATTGCGGAAAAATTTGACACGGAAGCGGAAGTTGAAGAAAAGGTCAACAAATTGGTAGAGCTCTTGCAATCTTCTAAACATGTCGTAGTGCATACAGGAGCAGGCATTAGTACAACGGCAGGCATTCCTGATTTTAGGTAATAACAATCATGCCACTTATTCCATCTTAAACGCACAATAATATTCTTACATATATGTATGTATATAATGTATTTTGTAGAGGTCCCAAAGGAGTCTGGACTCTGGAAGAAAAGGGAGACAAACCGAATTTAAACATATCATTCAATGATGCTATACCCACCATCACACACATGGCACTGCGCTGCCTCGTTGCCAAAGGCTATATTCAATATATTGTATCTCAAAATATCGATGGTCTTCACTTGAAATCCGGCTTGTCCAGACGTTTTTTATCCGAATTACATGGTAATATTTTCATTGAACAATGCAATAAATGCCGCCGACAATTTGTGCGCTCCACACCTTCGGATACCGTGGGCCAAAAACTATGCGGTGGTTCGTGCCGTCGTGACTGTCGGGGCGGTATGTTATTGGATAATGTTTTGGATTGGGAACATGATTTGCCCGAAAGGGATTTAGATTTGGCCTTAATGCATTCTACGTACGTATAGAGCATAACATGCATGATACAGTAGTATAATAACAAAGATTTAAAAAAACTTTTGTTTGTTGAGGGTTTTTAGCTAGTCTATATATGTACATGCATTTCATTGGTGCTAAAGCCAAATCATCAGTAGACCTTAAACCTAATTTTTAAATGTTTCAAACCTCTTTACTTATACAAAAACCTTTAAAAACTCAATGAGAGTTATAAAAATTACAATAGTATAAGCATTGTATGCTTTGAAACTTATTCAAAAATCCCAACAAACAAATTTTTTAATAAGTTTCAAAGCATACTATGCTTATACTATTGTAATTTTTATAAAAACCCTCAACAAACAAAAGTTTTTTAAATCTTTGAAAAGAGATATCGAGGCAATCTCGATTAATATAAATTTAATAATTACGTAGTATAATAACACTTTCATTATATCGTGTTACACTTATCGCTCATATGCTACAATGTCGTGATAATTCGAAATAATCTTTACTTTTGCGAAAATTTTTATAAAAATATCTTGTATAACCAAGCCTATTTATTGTTTTAGTTTACCATTCAGTTCTGTGTAAATTGAAAACTTAAAACCGAGTTTTGTAAAACTAGTTTTTTTAGTTATGACTACGTTGCAGCAAATGAGTGATGTACATATTTATTTGTATATTAAAATTTCAAATGAATGTAGATTTTAACGAAAATTTTTTATGAATGGCACTTTCTCAATTTGACATCTAGCGTTGTACTCGAATAAATCTCAAGCCTTAAACCAACGCACTACGCACCCTCAAACAAAAAAGGTTTAATTTAAGAAAAATTCTTAAACAATACTTACAGCTAAAACACAAGTGAATGTAAGAATTTTTCTGTTTAATGGTTCATTTTGTGACTAAAAAAGTCGTCTCAGTTTCCTTTTTATAAAAAATTTTAATAACTTTTTTGATGTATGGTGCAGTGCAAGCTCGATTTTAGCAACTAATTAAAAACCAGACCTGTCTCAAAAACTGAATTTTCGCGATAACAAAAACCAAATTTTTATTGAAAAATGTTATGCAAATTTTGATTTGGTTTTTTTTTAGCAAATTTTGTATTTTTTTTAAATAACAGCTAAATCACGTAGTTCATATAGTGCTGTTGTCGGCTTATCAACTTTCAAAGCCCATTTTATGCATATGTCTATCGATTTTATAGTATCGTCCTCTCTAATTTTTCTAAACTACTTATGAAGCATTCTTTCCATTTTTGGTTACTCAGCTTTCTTTAAGGTGCAACGTTTGCCATGGCCACTTTCTTTTGTACGTACGAATTTTTTAAATAAATTTTCTTGATTTATAATGCGGTAAATCGAAGACTTATGCAACTTGTAATTTACGCAAATTGAATTTATGAAATCTCCACTTTTAAGTTTTTTTTTAAATCTCTAAAATTTTTTAGAAATCGTGGACTTTAAAATATGTTGAACTTTTCCCATATTAAGATGTGTATTTGCACAACAAATGACATGAATAAACTGACAAAATTGAAGATCAAAATCATTCAAAAAGATTAATATACCAAAAGACGGGATTTCCCCTTTTGGTTATAGACATTGTAATCAAATTTAAAGAAAAGCAGATAAAGGTCGGGAAATTAGAACCCGTTTTTCTCAAACTGATTATAGAACCTGCAATTATAAAAATTATCCATCGCTATAACCGGGCCGTCGCGATAATGGGTGGTCGCGAATACCGAGCTTGCCCTGTATCAAGTTTCATAAAATTGTTTATATTTTGTCGTATAACTTATGTCATGGAGGATATGCAATTTTTTAAGATTTGCAAAACATCAGCAGATACAAACAATTCGTGAGTTCCATCAATTCCATCTTTCTCGAGATATGAGATCTACTCAGGTTCAAGAAAAGTCGGATGCGACTATTAGTAGCAGTGCTAACTGGGCACTGGAGCATATGCTAGGAAAATGGGTCTTAGTTACAACGACTGTTGCAGTAATCAAACTATCCGTCCTTGTAAAAGAAACGGGGTGGTTTGAAGAGGCGGCAGTATGGTATCACAACAGGACCGAACTGGCGGACCCAAGTGGGCCACCATTTGAATAGTGGCTGCCCATTAACCTAACCTATTTTTCTTGGGTTAGACGATTATGTTGTACAATAATCTCTCATTTTCGACATAATTTTCGCAAAATGAATAATAGCGTTCGTTAGATTTGTTTTTAATTTATGGCTGAATCTTATATTTAATAAAATTAAAAATACATAGTAATCATATCCGAAAAATTTGTGTAACTTTTGTTGGCCTCATACATTTTCTCAAAGCTATAAACAGGATGACAAGCCGTAACATTTTCATGGTTTGATTTTATGAAAGCAGAGAAATTTTTGAGACTTTTGCTTGTACCTGCTACTTTTAAAGGCTATCTGATTCCTTAAATGCACATTCTAGAAACTATTATTAATAACTACTTTAAAACTATTTTAAATATACTTACATATGTAATTCCAAAAATATTTTTTGAGCAATAAAACTTAAAAAATTAATTTTATGTATAGTTTGGCTGATTTAAATATTACGTTGGGAACAACTCTACAAATCATTCCAAGTGGGAATTTGCCACTTAAAAACAAAAAACATGGAGGAAAATTAACTATTTGTAATTTACAGCCAACTAAACATGTAAGATGAAAAACAACTCCAAATGTTTACATAACAATTTTCTAAAATTATGCAATTTGTTTCATCATTATGCATAGGATAAAAAATCGGATCTAGTAATCAATACTTATGTTGATGATATTCTTACAAAAGTGTGCAAACGTTTGGGCTTGGAAGTTCCGATGTACGATCCCTTAGAAGATCCTACAAAAACACCTAACGAACACAATCAAGAATGGACCATACAACCGCAGCACGTCAAGGAGCTAGAAAAGCAATATAATGCCAAATTAAAAGCAGCCGCCGCTCAGCGAAAAGCTGGTAAAACTCCATTCACCTTCTTTACCAAAAAGGAACCAGCTGTAGCAAAAAAGAAACTCAAGACAGAAAATAAATCTGAAGTTAAAACTGAATTAAAAAAGGAAACTAAATCGGAAAGAAAATCAAATTCTAGCGATGAAGAGGATGCCACATCAAGTCCATAGATTCGGCTTATAAAACTATTGGAATACGTTTTATTTTTTGAAAACTATTCAAGCTATCTTTATTCTTTTTATATTGAAATCGTATTTGTTTGATTGCTTGTCTCATAAAGTAATAATTTTACTATTAATTTCAGTTTTCTATATATTTAAGGAATGTAAAAATAATAAAATGAAAGTAAATAATTTGTTTACTACTAGTTAACTATTTAGTGTTATGAATTGTACACTAGTGAAAATTAAATATTTATGTATTTTAAATATAAAACACTTTTGTCTTATTCTTATACACATTTTACCTTTTACAAATATATACATAAATAAATCAATTATTTAAAAAGTAAATAATGTATGAAATACAAAATTTTTATATAATTTTTAATCTCATGAATAAACAAAAATTTAATAAAATTAATTTTATGTTGTTTCATATATGTACTTTGTATGATAAAAATCAATTGTTACAAAAATTGCAACTTTTTAAGGGACAAAAGCGTCATAGATCTTATTATTACAGACATTTTTTTGGACACTGAAGTAATGATGAGTTTCTGAATATACAGTCCAATTATAAACAGAAATTCCTCATGAAATATGAATCAAAATAAAAAGCTAAAAAGTAGTTATTCTAAAGGCACCCGTGTCACAGGTGGTTGAATACTAAGAAAGTCAACTACAAGACAAAAATAAAGTAAACAAAAATGGAAAATTGCTTAATCTCAGAGCCAATGACTCTGGAAAAAGCGGGAGAGTATGGAATATTTGGAATAATCACTCATCAGAGATGGAATTTCGTACTAATCGAAATTGATTTAACTTGTAAGAAATGAATAAGTTGCACTTTTCGTATTCAAATTTGTTAAATAATACGGTTAAATAGTTGATATTCCTAGTCACTAGTATCCACCGTCAAAATGGTAAAATCGAACAAGGAACGATGATGAGATAGTGTAGCGACCTGGAAATCAGTACTGATCCGTTCTGCTACTCTGATGAATAAATTGTTGCAAATAAAAAGTACTCTCTTAATAAAATAATGAATTTATTTAAAAATAATTTAAATTAAGATGAACTCAGATTTGAGCTCAAGCCAAACATTTTCATTTCAATCTAAATATGCATATTTAAGTTTTGGGGTTTCCCAAAAAAAAAATCCGTCACAAAACAGAAGAGAGTTTGAATTAATTGGAGACATTTTTTCTCGAGAAAACCTTTCCTCATGAAATAAATTCCTTGTGAATATTTGTAATTGGGCTGATAATTTACATAAATTAAATTCCTCTTCATGAATTGCGACTCAGAAAACCTTCATTTAATTTTAAGCGCGCGTTTATGCGTTTGAAAAAAAATTGTATGTATTGTAGCATTATCTAGTATTTTAGAGGATTATACATTTAACTTGCTGGCTCTTTTTTTAATGAATAGTATTTAACCAGAAACTTTACTCTAAAAAAACGAAAGGGTTGTTTTTAAGACGGTCGTGTGGCCCGGCCTAGGCGAATTCATAACAGGTGGTCTCGACAGCTCAGCTGATTGGGGCGAGTCTACCTGTTATTAATTTGGGCCCGGCCTAACGTAAAACGTTTTAGCATTCTTAAAATTAAAATAAAGCAGTCCGAAAAGTGTCAGGGAGTCCCACGAATAGAAGCTTTCTTCAGGAACTGCCAATGGACCTATTACTTTGATGTAGGAAGTGGAATTCCTAATATCCACTACTATTTTTTTTTTGGGTCTCCACCAGTATTATCTTATTGAAAACAGTTGCACGCGGTATTTGAAAATTCCACAAAGACCGTATCGCAATACAGTTAGCCAAGGTAGACCGTTAATACGTGCGAGTGAATATAGTGAAATAGTTGTACTTAATAAATAATCGCCAAGGACGCTTGGTGTTCAATCGCCCAGACCTGCTTCCTTCACGAATGGTTTAAAATACAACTTTTTAGCCGATGTCCAACTGAGAACGAATACGAACAATTACCTGCAATTTCATTTGATATGCCATTTGCTGTTAAGTATTCAGCCAAAAAATATCAATTTAACAAATTTTCATTTGTTTAAATTTATTAATCAAGATTACCTCGATATCTTTTTCAAAGAATTTCAAAAACTTTTGTTTGATGCATGCATTTCAAAAAACCTAGCTGAAAACCCCTCAACAAACAAGTTTTTAAAAATTTTAATTTTAATATAAAATATTGAATATACAAACATACATATCGTCCGTCATATATATTTTCACGGTCTTTAGCGCTTTCTAGCGAATTTTGAGCAAAAGGACAGCATACTTTTGATTTAAATAGTTGACAACACTGATGATACGTTTTTTTGTTTAATTCACTTGATGATACGTTATTTTGAATTTGGGTCATAACTTTTTTGGTATTTTTAACAGAAGCTTGAAATTTTGCACGCATACATATGTAAGTAATATGATGTAGTAAATCGTAATCAATAAAAAACTCGAATTTAAATTTTTGATGTTACGTTGTTTTGCCTTTTAGGTGACGATATGTATGTACTTATGAATGTGGGTTTCAAATGATTCGAGAAACGGTAATTTTTAGAAACAGGTTTATGGGTTCTTATCCCGGTTTATATTTGTCTACGAATTAAGAAAAATTGTGGATTCGTAAATAGAGCAAATAGGCAGTCTACACGTGCAATTTTTATTTCTTCAATTATCTAGTTAAAATAGAAATATCACACTTGTTCCTCCAAAGAGTCAACTCAAAATTTAAAATTTTCAGTAGAGGCAAAAAACGATTTTTTATTCCACTTTTACACCGGAAGAGGGATGGATACAAGTGTATTATTTTTTGGCGAAAGAGTAGAGAAGATAATGTAAGATTTATACAGT
The DNA here is from genome assembly GCA_956483585.1 of Gymnocheta viridis. Classification (NCBI taxonomy): domain Eukaryota; kingdom Metazoa; phylum Arthropoda; class Insecta; order Diptera; family Tachinidae; genus Gymnocheta; species Gymnocheta viridis. The sequence goes on along the minus strand of OY101441.1, from coordinate 48,232,850 downwards.
GGGGAGATATGACCACTGTAAATCGATTTCTTGCAAAATGTGATAATTGTAAAATTTCGAGTTGACTCTCTTTAGAGGAAAAAACTCGATATATACAACGTATATTCTTTCTTATCTCGTCTTTCTCACTAAAAAAATGTGTTGCTGAGTGATGCTTTCGAACGCTAAACTGTTATATTAAAGCACAATTAAAATTACGTTTAATTAATTTGTTTATTACAAACAAACAGAAAATGAAAAAGTACATTTTAGTCGAATAAAAATTAATTAGTTTGACATCTTTTTATGGATCCCGATTTAAATGACGGACACATGCCACGCACACGTTGTCCTAGTATTTAAAATCCATAATTTCGGCCCTGTTCGTGAATTCATCACTGCACTGCATGTTATGCTCAGTACGTTTATAAATGCAAACAGTAGCAAATCTACCAGTTAGATATTCAAAAGTGCAACGCTGAAGTATATTATGCGCAAATAAACATAAAACACAAATCATAAAAATTTATGATGCAAGGGAGTAAAAGTATTAAATTTTTTATTTGTTATTATTCTTTTTACTTGAGATGTCGAACGTCTAATTTGAAAATGATCAAAAAATATATTTTTTTCAATTTATTTCTAACCTCTGAACCATTTCCTTTTTTGTAGATTACAAAATTTTACATCATTAGTTTTATCATCCAAATTAAATTTATTCTAAACTCTTCTATTTTGGTTACATTTATTCATTCATAAATGCAAACAGAAGCATAAGCAACAGATAATTACCAGTGGCAGTGCAAAATAATCATCACGCAATCCAGTTGGCGACATCGACTTCACGTCAACACAATACCTAAAATTGGGGCTTATCTATCCGTTGTCGAAAACAACTGTTCATGTTATTTTCTAGACCTTATAGAGCAGAGGTACACTTTCAGTAACACAAAATTGTTCTCGAGATCGCGTAGACAAGCTTAAATTTTTTGGTATTGTGTTGACGTGACGTCGATGTCACCAAATGGAATAAGGGTGCATATTACGGACAGGCCCTACATTGTAACTTAATTTACCGACCATAATAAAAAAGCCCTTCACTCGTCCGTCACCAGAGACTTTGTGGGACCGAATTTGAAACGGGAAAAACAAGTTTTTTCCAAATAATTTGATAACGGGTTTAACAGCTCTAGCTTTGGGAAATTTGTCAAGTTAAATGTTAAAAAGAGTGTAGGAGACAGTACACTTTCATAGCATCACGCCCGTTTTTAACCTGCGGTAGCTTGATATTCGTCATCTGACCTTCACAAACGGCTGTTGCCACAGAAATATTTGACGTCGTTGGGAAGTGTTGTGCGTAATGTCATTAAGCAGAAAGTAGTGATAATGTATCAATAATTTTTAGTTTTGAACAAGTCGAATGCAATCACAATCTTTTTGTGCATTGAGTTCATTAGCGTTTTAGGTAGGTACAGGGCCTATTAATACAGACTTTCTTTAAAGAATGTAGAATATGTCTTAACTGTATGATCGATAACGAAACTGGCTGGAAGTAGCACAGAGGGATCGGCCTCTAACCAATATCGATAGATAGATAGATTTCTTATATTTATAAGAATACATATATGATACTTCGAAATACATACATATACCTGTTAAAGGTAGAAAACAGTAAAAAAGTTGTATTTTTTCATTTAATTTTATTTTTTTTTCAAATTAGCAAAACAAAACATTGCTTTTTATTTTTTATATATTCAAGGCTTATTTTTTTAAATAATAACACGCTTATGTAAAATTGTTTTCTCTAATATACATATTGTATATAAGATTTATTTTTTTTCATTGATATTAGAATTTTAACACACTACTTTTTATATGATATTTTTTATAAATTATGATTTTTGTTAATGGTTAGTTGTAATACAACACATTATTTGTAGATATTTTAGATTATATGTATACATGTTTAAAAAGTTGTATATGTAAATGTCTTCCATTCTAAGGCTACAAAAGAATTGTTTCTATTTTAATAAACATACATATGTATATTACTTTATGCGGCGATTATGGATAGCAACCAAACTTCAAGTTGGGTTGCCACTCGGCAACTGAAAATTTGTGGTTGGCAGAATAGCAATATAACATAATTTTCAGACACGGCCAACCCAACTAAAGTTCGATTGTCATCCATAATCGACCTATTATTATTCTCTGGATTTATTTATGGTAATAGTACATAAACTTAATAATAATTATCTTTAAAAAATTACATAGTATAAATAAAAATGATTGATTTTTAGTTTACATGTTTAAAATATGTAATGTTTAAATTTAAACATTTTCTTCAACAGATTTGGGAATACTTTTTATTGTAGTGCATAATGTGTATATTTTTGAACACAACATAAAATGCTAACATTTTTTTACATACACAAAAAAGTAAAAAATGTATATTATGTTTTTTTATTTTGTTATAAACAAATTTTGGTGTTTCATTTTTTCACTAAATTAGATTTTCTCATTTTAATGGTTAGTACCATATATAAATATATATTATAGCCTTTAGATAAATATTTTTTGATTTTTTAGAGTGTAGAAATTTATAAAAAAAAAATTGTTTCAATAGGTTTTGATCTTAAAACTACATACATATTTATAAAATTATTACAACTCTATATTGAAGATTGAGACATTTTTAATTTTTCAAGGGTAATTTTGCCTTTCAAATTACAAAAGCTTATAACTAAAAACAACAAGGAACTGGAATGCATATGATGCAAAAGTTTTACGGAATAAAATTTTGTAATCTTTAGATTATTCAAAAACGGAAACCCATATTATTCCAGTACTTTGTGGAAAATTTTAAAGAATTTTACTTTGTATTCGCTATTTTAAAATACCAATGTAAACGAGGAATTTAAAATAAACTATGATTTGAAACGCTTTTATCAGAGCTCATGATAAAAATGAATAGAAGAAAAATATTTTTAATTTATAAATTTTTATGTATTTGAGATCGTTAAATTAAAAAAATAAAATAAAGAAAAAAGTTTTAAAAAGATACATCTACTACTATCCGGCAATATTTGTGCTTAATTTATTCCTTAGCCTTCCTTTGATATTTTAATTATTAACGATTTCAATGTAAAAAGTAAAAATAAGAAAAACATGCAGATTAAGACTTTGATTCAGATTTTTCTCATTTTGTAAATAAATACGTAAACTAAAAAAACATTAAAAATAATTTAAAAATTACTCAAACTGAACACTGCACCTTCATTAAATTATTTGATATCTAATAATATTTTTCTTTTTTAGAATTACAATGTGCACTTCATTTCACAGCACCAATTTGTCCTTAGCTTAGCTTCAAAGCACAGGATGAAGAACGATAATGAAATTTAATCGTGGAAAAAATAAAAACAATTAAAAAAAGGAAAATGATTAGAAGAAATTAAATTATTTTCGTTTTAGACTTGATACACCATGAGTAGTAACTCTGTCCACGAAACATGTTCGGAAATCAGTCGAAAAGTTCATAAAACAGAGTTAATATTTAAATACAGTTGAATTTCTACAAGTTGAAGCAAATCTCGTGGCAACAGCGCCAATGATGAAAATTCCTTTAGATGTTTGTTTACACAACTTAATTTTCTCCATAAAATAATGAAAAATAATGGCACGGTTCTTTTATTTCTCATATTACAATATAATTAAGCATTTTTTTCTTAATTTTTGCAATTGTATTTCCCAAAAAGTTTCAACTGCCAATAGCGAAAACGTATCGAAATGAAATTACAATGATTACATAGTGCGCTGTTAATTTTTAAAACAAACCAGTACAGAAAAATGAAAGCTATCATGATATCGAAATGTATTTTTAAAAATTTATCAATTCAAAACGAACAAATTCAGCCAAAAAATAACTCATTACTTTAATAAATGCAATTTGTGAAAAATAAAAATTTATAAACGTTGATATTTTTAAAATAAAAATCAATAATTTTGAAAACTTCATAACTTGAAGTTAGTCGCTCTCCGTAAGTCGAAGCTTTTTCTCGGATAATTTTGATTTTGATTGGAAGTTTAACTGATTATGAATTAGATTATAAATTTGGTTTTATGCATATTTAAAAAGTTTCTATATCTAAAAGTTTTAACAAATATTGCTAATGTAACACAAAAAGCTTTAAGAAATATTGTAACTTATTTAATAAATCTAAACACGAAGAAGTAAATACGAGCAAATGTCAAGCAAAATTCATATATACAAAATTTTGTATTTTTTTCATTGTTGTTGTACACAGTTGCATATACATACTTCAATAAATTAACTTCTTTAAGTATTGTCAATTTTTGACCATCGAGACGTTGCATGTCTTATAAGAAAGGGGTGTTCGGAATCGCTTTACTGCGCTGCATCTGATGCACATACATAAACTAATGCTGTTGCTGCTTTGTAGGCCATGGAAAAGAATCAATTTCATCATCATTTTTGTACTTCGTTTTTTTTTTGATTTAGTGATGAATTTTAGAACGTTTGCAGTGATGACTTCTGCACCTATTGCCCATCAGATGAAGCGCGGAGCAGCATTTCCACACGGCCCCATTTGCATTCTTTTAAATAAAATTTTGTATATAATTTTTAAAACGTACATCTTTCAAAATTTTTAAAAAACACTTTTAAAAACTAATTCTAAGAGATATATAGTACATATATTGCTTTTGCAGAGTGATTTTATACTCGTAGAATATGTATTAAAAAACCCTTTTTTGAAAAGTAGTGCATAAAAAAATATTTTAAATAAATTGTAAATTTTTTAAGATATATCTGTGATTTTCCTGACCTATTTATTCTTAACAGCTGCATTTTATACACTGTTTCCATGGATATACAAATTTTCGTGATATATCAATTAAAATTTTTTTTAGGTCAAATAAATTAACTTTTATATTGATTCCAACAATATTTAACCATAACGACTTAAGTAAGTATTCGTGTGGGAATACAATTTATTTTTTTTCAACTTACGAAACTGTTGAGAAAAAGTCGAAAAGGGACACAATTACAATTTTTTTTTTTGATATTTGATAAATATATTTACTTTAACATATACGTCGTTATTGGTGATAATCACAGATATGTATATAATTTTTTTTGTAAATATATTTTTAAGTTAAAAAAAAAGTTTTAAAAAATTTATTACTTTTAATAAATATATTTTCAATAACTATGTACCTCCTCTTTAAAAAAAGTACCTTTTAATAATAATATGTTTTGTATATTAAAAAGTATCTTTGTAAAAAGATTTCAAAATTACATCAGTTAAATCTGATTTAAATCTAGGCATATATAATAAGGTAAACCCCCTTACCTCCTGATCATGAGCTAATTGTACAATATATATTTAACTCCCGTTGATACGCCTTCATTTAAATTTACAAAATCGTTATTGTTTGTCTTTTATATGTATTTCACTGTCTTCTTTGTATAAAAAGTCAGTTGCACATGTTTAAATTGCTGGTTTGTTTATTTTCTTGGTAATTGCCAAAAAAAAAGAACTTTAAAATATCTTAAAAATATTAAAACAACAAGAAAAAATGCAAGTCTAAAGATTATATGTATTATTATATGTATATTAAAAGTATAAAAAGACTATATTTTTACATAAAAGGTTTTTTTGTAGCAGGTATTATATACACAAGAAAATAGTAAAAATAAAGTATTCGTCTTTTCTCTAACAGTAGAAAATTATTTAATATTGATGTTATTGGTATCATTTTATAAAAGAAAAAATAACTGCCGAGACATTGTGCTAAGTATGCATGAATGTTTTATATCTCTAGAATTCTTGAGTATTGAAATGAGCACAGGAAAAAGGAACAAACAAAAACTTAAGCTAATACCATTCAATTCGATTAACATTAGGTTCGAAAGTAAATGAAATATCAAAGTAAAGAGGTCAGTATTTCCGAATTTGTAAAGTAAAAATATTATTACAATTACAACTAGGAAATAAAAAAAACCCATAATATATACATGTCGATGTATGAATGTAATGTATATTAGGAAAATATTTTTTACAAAATTTTATCTTATAAACAATGAGCTCTACATGTATATGCAAATATTTAAATAAAAATTTAATTTGTTTTTTGCCTTTAAAAAAAAACCTGCACATATTTTTTGACGTTTTGCAATAAAAACCTAACGTCCAACTCCACCATTACCGATTAGTTGTTGTCCTCCTCCACCTCCTCCTGTCAGAGTATTATAATTTGCTGATGCTGTTGTTGTATTATTAGAAGTTTTTAATAAAATAATTTTTTGATTTGTGTTATTGTTATTATTACTACTGATGCTACTACTACTACTTAAATGATGATGTTGGTAATGATTGCCACTAGTATTGTTGTGAGAATTGCTTAAGTTTGTTGTATTGCTTTGTAAATTAATTATATTTGCTGTTGTCAGCTTACGTGAAATATTTTGTGGATTAAATTGTGTTCCCACGGGTGGTGCCGGTGTTATAGTCACCGTGCTGGGTGCAATATTTTGCATGGCTGCTAACTGTGTTGAAGCTGCCAATGATGAAGCTGGCACAATTGTTGTTATGCCATTTTCATGTTGTATTGTATTATTGTTATTATATATTGCACGCATTTTAGCCTGAGCTGCTGAACTCATTGACATAGGTGGACCAACAACGCTTGCTGCAGATGACGATGCTGATGCATGCGGGTTCGTAGATATTTGAGCAATTTTAACAGCTGTAGTAGTTGGGTGATGATTTGATGCAACTGGACGAGGCTAAAATGGAAAGTTTCATTTTATACTTGAGGAATTAAACAAGAAAACTATAAATAAAAACTATAAAACCTAACAGTAAAAATAAAAATATATATACAGTTGGGGACATACATATAATTAAACCATTTTCCAGATCCCTCCACATTCTTCATTTTAATGTTCCGTACACAATGTTAAAATGGAAACCTATTGCTATCACTTGGATGTCCGTCTGTCTGTCACAGGCTTCGATATCTTGAGCCATAATAGGCAGACACTTGAAATATCTTATTTTTTATATACATTTAATTTAATATGGTGTTAGTTTCCTCTTAAATAAGTCTTAAAAAAGTCTACGTAGCGGTTAGTGGCGACAACTTAATACAGTTTTCTACTTTCTATGCGATTGCATTGCTTTTAATGCTTCGAGACACAAATTTCTGGATAAACATATACTGGGCGACTTAACAGAGGTATCAAACATTGGTCTAGATAGTAAGATATCTCCATGCATCGGGATGAGTCTAATAACTTTTTCCCCACATCCGATAACTTAGATGCGGACTTTTTCAAGTTGTTCGGACATCGATATGTATGTATACTTATATTTATTCCGCTATTAATTTATATGGATGTTTCTACTAAAACTTATACTTACATTTGTAATGGGATTCGTTGTTATGGAGCTGTATTTACGATTTTGCAAAATTTTGGCTGCTACCTCGTTACCAGTTAAGACTAAATTCTGTGCTTGGCCTTGAATTTGTACACCGCTGGCTAAAAACATGGTCTGTACACCAGGTCGACTTAACATTTTCTTTTCGCAGTCTTCTTGCTAAAATAATAAGAATCATTGTTAATGCAAAAATTTAATTTTTTAATAATTAAAATATAAACAAAATAAGTGGAAAAGAAAATAAACATACCAACGGACTAGCCGATTTACGATCAAGCATATTTTCATCAAAACCGGAATCTGAAGAATTATCACTAAATTTGGTGGATGATGTTGAGGAAGTGGACGATGTGGGCGATGCAGCCGAAAGTGTTGTTGTAGTTATAGGCGGTTGTCCCGCTACATTATATGATGACAGTGATTGATAAGCAGCTGCAGCAGTGGTTGTGGTATTTAAGGAAACGATATTGGCTTGAGTTGGAGACTTAGCTAGTATGTATGATTTATCGACGGTTCGAATAATGGGTTTTATTTCGTTAATATCACTGCCTTTAAGTCTGACAGCCGTATTAATCTTCTCCAATGAATGTTTAATAATTTTGCCAGAATCGGATTTAACCTTATGCAGGAAACTATTTGGTTTTGCCAAAGTCGGAGTACTATTGCAGTTAGTTTTGTAAGGGTGGTGAGTGTGTTGAATAGATGTCGTTAAAGGTGGCGATATGGTGGTCACTTTAGCTAAGGAATGTTTAGGCATTTGTGGCATTGTTGTAATAGAGACGCAAGATGATGCAGTTGTTAATGATGGTGCTGCTGATGATGATGCTACTGAAATGCTTAGTGCTAACGAGGTTAACGAATCTGATAGTATTGTGGTTGGTGGATTATTTAAAGAATTTGAGTGTATGGCATTTCCGATGTGTCTTTGCAATGTTGTACTATTTTGCTCCTGTTGATTATGATAAAGTTGATTTTGATTTTGTTCGGACTCAGTCTTGATATTATTTCCCGCATGTGCTGGAGAAGTATTCGTGTCATTATTGGTGTTGTTTGTTGTTGTGACTATGTCACCTTGTGGAAAGCATTCTGATTGTCTTTTAAAGAATAAATGATGTTTTTTAAGCACTGGTGTTGGCGTAGTAGTCGTTGCCGTTTTATTATTCGAGTTGCTGCTGAAAGAATATATTGAGGATGATAATGACGAAGAAGGCGGTGGTCCCTGAGGTGGGTGTATTTGTACGACCGCTGGAATTGTTTGTATAATTGATGTTGGCAAAGGAAAAGTTATAGTTTTTTTATTATCATTATTAGTAAAATTTGCTCCCACAATTCCTGATTTTTCTTCTTTAGGATGACAATCTAGCCTTTGCTGCTGATGCTGTTGACAAGGTTTGTAATTATCTACATCAATTAAGAGAGCACCGCCTAAGGCTGTACATTCGTAGAGCATGCCACAACATGATTTCCGTTCACCCCATTCCTCATCATCGAAAAACTGCAAAGATTCTTCGTAAATCATTGATCGACAATATTTGCGGGGTGGCAAGCATTTTCGTCGCTTTGTGCCCAACTTTACAATTTTCTTTTTTGCTTCGGCAGCTGCTTGGGCTTTATAGGCTGAAGCACGTGTCTGCGTTTGAAACTGCACTACGGAACTGCCACCTAAGTTACCGGATAATGACGCATGCAATCTTGTGTCTTCATAATCACTGTCCAACGAGTCGGGAGTAGTGGGCAAGGAATGGGTATTATTTTGAGACCATCCATTGTTAGTTGATTTACGCTTAGAGTTATGCGATATAGCATCTTTAAGCTTTTTCGATTTCTTAAAGATTTTTGAAAATTTTTCTGGTACAAAGCACGAACTATTGGGGGCGCTAGAGCCAGCACCATTCGCCGTGATGTTATTACTCGTATTTGTAGGTATTGAAGTTGAAACATTTCCTTGTTGTTGAGCTGCTTTTGTGTTAATTCTATCACTCTTGTGTTTCGTTTGAATTTTATTGTATCCGGGACCAATGCCAGCTTTAGCATCAACTATCTGTTATTTAAAAGGTACCATATATTAAAAGAGCATTCATTACATATTATAAGCCATGAAAATAAAAATAAGAAAAAACTTACGTGACTCCAGTTACGTTTACTACCAACAGGCAAACGTTTAAATCGTTTTACCAACAATACGCAAGCATTACATATTTCACCTTGTCTTGGGTATTTGAGATCAAAACATTGCATTATATCCCTTTCATATTTACGCGAATCTCCAAAACGAGAACTGCTCGATTTGGCTTTACAGATGCAACATCCTTCTGTTGACCGATAAGTTCGGGGTTTGTGAAAATTAAACATTATGGTTTATAATTATAGATTGTCGATTGTTCCAAAGCAATAATAAAATCTGTTAAGATATGTTTTGTTTTATTCTGAATTTCTATATACTGAAAGATATTGTTTAATCTTTTTTATAGTTTATATGAAATATTGCTCTTTTCTTGAAATATTTTATTTCCAACTATCAGGGTTGTAGTTATCGAATGAAACAACCATTTTTTTTGTATTATTATCTGTGAATTAAGAAAGAAATAATGTTCTAAATAAATGTTTCTAAATATATATAAATAAAATAAAATATATAAATAAAGATACTTTAATAAATGATGTACAAATGATGAAAGTAGTAAAAATTGCATTACATTACAATTATTACATTACATTTATACATACAACTTATACATATACATACATATAAGTATATTATGACCACAAATAAGATAAAAACATTATTCTGGAAGCATTTAACCGATTTAGGTTAACAATTTCAACATTTCGTGCGAACTGCTGTGAAGTCTATATAAAAAAAATCATGCGAAATAATTTCAAAAAGTTTCTGCCACCAACATATTTTCCAACTGCGAAATAATATAAGCAACACTTACATATTTTGTACGGAATTGCAAACAACAGCTGATTAAATTTACCACCTTCTCATATCGGCTGTAAAAAAGGAAAAAGTATACGGTATAATCTCATAAACTACATGGTTTTTGTTTTCATTAGAAACACAATCTTGCGTACTTCAAGGCAATAAAAACGATAAATTTGTTCTAAATCGTGGTATTGTCACTAAATCTCAAAATTTTCAAACGAAATAATCAATGTTGCTCAAATTTGAACAAAGTACGTACTAGGCTTAAACGACAAATGTGAACGTGGTATAAAGTTCTTTTGCTACTTTACAATGTATGAAAAGACTATTATCATCCACCCTTATTGACAAATTCTGTATAAAAATTTTTTTGCTAGCGTATTAACTGAGAACTTTTTGCGATGTATTACTAAAAAACAACAATCGTTTTCTCTATTTTCATATACATATGTACAAGATTTTAACAAAATTGGCTTAAGACATTTTAGTTCTTCAAGAGCATCCTGAATATGTAGTACACAATTACATTTCTTGTAAAAAAATAACAATAACAAATTTCAGACTTGTTTTTCTTTAACGTCAGTATTTATCCTTTTATATGAACATTCGAATATGTTTGTAATTTGTTGGTCTGCAGAAACATCTAAGGTGTATTGGCAGGAATCGAATATGCGATCGCGAGACGAATAGTCTAGTAAACTACTCGCTAGTCTACGGGTTTTTTCTTCTTTTGTTTCATGTTATAAGGGATACATCGATACGCTTTTTGCCGATACGATACAGATACTCAAAAAGGTCATGTAAAATTAAATTGCAACTGAATAACATATGTAGGTCAACGTATTCTCAACATGTTAAAAAATTATCGACCATACCGATATGTATACTGAATTAGAATTCAAGTTAAAGTTAACAAAACACAAGTAGAGTAAATTTTCAATTATGTATTATAAAAAACTACAGTGTAAGAGAACATCAGTACATACCTACCTAATTAAAATTGATATTAATAAGATGTTTGTTAAAAAAAAAACAAAGTATGCTTAATTGTTGCGGAGAAAGACGAATTCTCAATTCTGTGCCCGTTTACATTGTGCAACTTTTGTCGCTGCAATTCTTAATTTGTCAGCGAGAATGGAGAGATCAATTAAAAGGAGTATACCTAAATACGCAAATATTTTTGAAATTCGTCATGTTTCAGCGTTTGTACAAATACATATGTATGTATATGCATGTATGTACATATATGTATGTAATTACCAAGAAAATATTATACAATAATGTGCTTAAACGCAAATTCAACTTTAGAGAAGAGAAAAATTGCAAGTGCAAAAGTTGCGCATTGTAAAATGGCACTATTTTGAACAGGCCCTGCAGTGGAAACAATCACATGCGACAGAACTCTTTTGAAATTTTTCAGAGACATTCAGAGACAGTAAACAAGTGGATCTGCGTCTACAAATACTTATACCTATTAGATCTTCTTCCTTGGATTATCTAATAATAGCAAATACCCAAAGAGTTGAAACAAAAGCATAATAGCAAGTCGTTTTTTTTTTATTTGTTGAAATGGCTGCAAAATGAAAGAAAATTTTTCATTTTTCTGTTTCGATTTTCTGATCTGCTAATTCATGTGTATTTTCTCTTAGTTATTATTATACAGCGAAATACATAAGCATTGAAAATAATTAAGCAGTTTCAAGAACTAAACTTCTGTTGATTGCTATTCAAAAACCTTAAAAATACTTCAAAACTATCATTGCATCGAATATGAAAATATCGCCGATAACCATATACATATATGTATATGTACGTACTTACAAACTTTTAATACCATCTATGTTTATATTTTGTTATTCTTTTACGTTATGTTATGATCTTTTAATACAATAAAATGAAATGTTGAAAAATTAAGTAAATATCCATAATTTTTATACCCACAAGGCATCAAAATTTGTAGCCATTATTATGTATGTATGTAGATATCTACATGCATGCATACAAATAGCTTGGCTGTTCTATTCCATGTATTTTTACTCGGACATTACAACAAACTAGGATTTTGCAGCCTCGCTATAAACTGCTGAATAACCAGAGGATGCTTACTGTATATATTTCTAAGGTACATACATAGGTATGTAGGTATTTTCAAAGTTATGTGATGATACAATTATAATTTTTGGCAACATAGGTATGCAGGTAAATGCACGAAATGCTGATCATAGGTCTATTAACCATGTCTATACAAGACGAAATCATTTCAACAATCAACTGTTTTTGTGACTCGCGGTCAAGAAACGCATAGGAAATAGAACCAAAGCGTAAAATAATATGCTAGAAGATTTGTAAAATAGAACAAAGTACATATGAGATGTTTTATGATCACCTGGGCTCTTAATCAGACCTTATTAATAATAGACCTTGTGACGTTTAATATACATACATATGTATGTACTATAAAAATATAAACATTAAAGGAATATGTATTGCATACACCAAGGCAGATTAACAAGACTCAATTTGTGGATACATACATATGTACATATTTGGTAGTGGGAAAAGAAAACAAAAACATTACCAAGCGCAAAAAATAAAAAATCAATTCTTTAATATACCTACCTATCCTATAATGACAATTAACTTAAGATAAAAATAACAAAAACACGAGAATAGATACATAGATACAAATCCATGTGTTTAAATACCTACATAAATATGCTTTTGAATAGTACGCGTTGTAGTTATGTGGATTATTTATTTACAAAAAATGCACGGTTAACTAAGTAACACTCTCTTTCAATGTGCAATACTAAAAATTTATAGGCATAAAGAAAAAGAAGAAATTATAAACTACAAAAATATCTAATGTGACAAAATAAGCGGGAAACAATAACAAACTGTAAAAGAAGACATAAAAAGAAATTAGAAAAACAGTGAGAATTTATTTTTTTTTTTCAGTATAGGAAATTTTAAAATGTATGTATAATTCGGCGATGTTTGTTATAATTCTCCTTTAACGCCTGCGTCATAGCAATTCAAAACGATGTACGTGCACAGTGAACAAAAAATAAATAAACACTTCAAAGAAAATGCGATTCAGATTTTAGCTTTTATGGAAACAAAATCTGAACAGCAACATAAGTACTCTGCACTTAACATTATATTAAAGTTAATGTTAGTGAATTAATGTCTAATGTAGATGGTAATAATTTCAGTTTTAATTTTTTTGCGGGTTGAGCTAGACTGCATTATAAACTCACTGCTTTTAGCACTCTTTTTAAATTTTAGGCCACAGAGAATATTTGAGTCAGTGATTTTTGCTTTTAATATTTTCTGTGGCAGTAAGTCTGGATTTGATATGATAATATAAACAAGTGTATCCAGCGGTCGACTTAATCGACCACATTCTAGAAATTAATATTTAAAATTTATATAAATACACACGATAAAATACAAAATCCAAAAACTATAAATAAACAAATTAAGACTTGCAATGCTACACGCAAAAATAAAACTATATCTACGAACATCTGGTAACTCTAGTTACTTCTTGTCCGCTCTTATACATTTTAACATTTCTGAAATTTTTTGCCGGGTTTTGTTTTGCTTTTTACATTTTCGTTTCTTTGATTTTATTCACTCGTGTACTTTTTTTCACTTTTTTATAGATAAAAATCGTATATAAAAGTTTTAGTGTCCCGCAAATATGTATGAATATGTGCATACAGGTATAAATATACAATTACGATCATTTTTAATATGTATTCTACAATCTAAGCCGATTGTTTTAATTATTTATTTTCATACACACACCAGTAGCAAACATTTTGTGAAAAATTTTATGCGTATCCATGTATTTCAATATGTAGATATATCTAATATGTATGTATGTAGTTTACCGATGCCCAATTTTCTTTAGGAAAACTAAGTGCAACTTCTGTTTGTATATTATTTAATAAATTTAAATGTCCATAGGGAAAGTAATTTGTTTTTTCAAAACATTCAGATACAAATACCTAGTACATGTATGTACATATATACTATGTATATTGTATAATTTGCGTGGCAGTGTACTATTTATACATATGTATGTATGTATATCAGTGGTTATTCAATATGCATTTTTTTGCAAATTACGATTATTTTTGTAATACATATTTAGATTTGTTCATGGATATTCTAGAGGTTACGTACCAATTAATATTACAAGTCTGTATGGATTCACAAATTCAAATATTTGAATAGAAAAATCACACTTGATTTACACTTTTTTACTTTATTTATAACTTCACAGTGAAATATTATATTTTTATATACGTATGTATGTGATTAGTTATTATTTTTACAAAAATATTAATGTTTTAACTGAATCGCTTAACACACATAAAAAATACGTCTAAACTCCAGAGGCACAAATAAAAACTGATGTACATTTATTTCAAGTTTTGTGGGATACGTTGATTTTTTGTTTCGTCGCTTCTTATGTTCTTCTGAATACACACACAATCTAATGAAAGAAAAAATTGCCCGCAGTAAAATATCAGAATGAGAAAGAGAAAACAAAATGCACAAACATTTAAAAGCAACAACAGCAGCTTGTTCGCAAGCACTAGTTTACAACGAAGGCATTGTTGTTTTTATTGGTAAGCTAAACAACAAAAACCAAAAACAAGAGGGGAAGACGAAGATATCTTTTATTCTCCAATTTGTTTCTATCTCATATACTATACATACATATATAAAAATAATGAGGGTTGTCGCTTTTAACCAAGTTGGCATTTATACGAACACTTTTTTCGATTCTGTCAGCGGGGGAGCGCGCTTAACATACATAATTATAATGGCCAAGATAATTATTTTTTAGATACATTTTTTATCACAACAACTTGCATATTATGAAGAAGTTTATTAAATAAATTATAATCACTGATATATATTTCCATCTTAATAATATTTTTTTAGATATTCTAAAAAGAAAAAAGTGCTAAGACGGCAATACTGCCCAAAAATAATTTTGTAAGAATTTTAAACAAAATAGAAAACAAGATAAACCGAAAGTACGTAGAATTTACTAAGAGAAAAACTGTGTGATAAGCAGCTGTTTTTCTGTGTTTTCATTGCTGTGTTCTTAAGGCCCACTCGCCAAAGCTCAGAGAAATACGCAAACACGTACTCATGTGTATATAAATATCTACATATGCATATTCACTCCCATATATACATATATGCATTAACAGTAGGTACATAATTGTGAAAAATTAAATAAAGAGAAAGGAGAGTATTACCAGGAAATTCCATCAAAAATATTTTAAGCAAGATAGAGAATAAACCCCGTGAAATCAGGCAATTTTTCGTGTTGTAGATGGCTAAGTGTTTGTATATAAAATTAATATCTATATTATAAATACTACTCCCATACAATGCGCTCTTAGGCACCTACTAATAAATAATGTCAACGGAAATAAATGAGTGAAAAATAGAAGAATTAATTGAGTGTACCTGGTTTCTTCAGGTCGTTTGTTGCTCTGCCACTACAACATTTTACGATTTGGGGAAATACCTATAGCAAAATATTCCCGAATTGAATAGAACAGGTAGGTATGTATTTATGTATTGCCTGTAATTACCTATGTAGCTTTTGTATTTTTGCTGTTTATTAAACAAAGAAATTAAATTACGCGCGAAAGTGATTTTATTCCAAAACTTAGTGTTAATATGTAGGTACCACATATCTATTTAATAGAACAAATTCAGAATTGGAAACATGCATATGTATGTACATCGGTGTCATAAGTCTACGCTCCCACTAGGTATACTATTGAAAATATAAAAAAAACTACTAGGTACCTATTAGCGAATTTTTTTTAATTAAAATACCTACATACATACATATGTAGGTATACATTTTATACATGAATCAAGAAAACAAGATTGCGCACTCAGCCGTACAAAAAAAAATTCTACTGCGCATCTACGTAATCATAGAATACAAATAAGTGTTTGTTGTAAAACGTGTAAGATATTTTTGGCGCAAAACTGGAAACAATTAAATAGCTACTAAACGGGGTGCATCGATTTGAACAAAATTTTAAGTAGAGAGAAAAGAGATGCAGTTGAGTAACACTTTTAAGTTTGGGCTTGAAACTATTTGAAGAAGATCATCCTCGGACTTCCAAAGTTTTACATTTCGGCTTGCTTTCCATACACAAATGTATTTTTGATTATCTCTGGATTGATGAAATGTTAATCAATTAAGAGGACCTAATTAAGTTATTGCGTTTCTCTTCTTTATGTTCATATATCTCAAAAAATGCATACATATGTATGTATGCATGTGTGAAATTACACTATTAAGACCAGCTAGCATTCGAATATTATTTTTCGAACGCAATCATTTGGCGACTCTTTATTTTTATCATCCAGACGATTGTTGGAGTAAAATGACTTTTTACTCTCCCAAATGATGCTGACGATTGTTGGGCGAGGTAATCGTCGTTTACGCATTTCGGCGATGAATTTGATGATGGTTGGACGAGTTTTTTTATGTTATTTCACAATCGTCGTTTAAGTATCCTGAGAACCATTGAACGATTGTTATTTCATTGTAATTGCACATACTTATGTATATTACATTTGTTACTTCAAAATCACGTTTACGCATTCTGGCGATAGTTGGCGTGGAGTGATAATACAATTATTACCTATTCAGAGTTGTCACAGAATCCAATGTAATCGGAATTGGTTTTGAAAACGATAAAATTAATTCATTGGTGTAATGTATTACAATGTTATCGGTTTTATGTTCAATCTAGAATTACTATATTTTTTTAATATAAAACAGATAAGATTAAAATTCATCACACATTCGATTCTGTGACAACCCTGATTATTTATTATTAAAATATAAAAAAATACGGTTTTATTTAAATGATATGAATGATATTTGGATGATGATTGACGTTTTGGAAGTCAGCCATATTTTTCTAATTCAAGATTCAGCAAAAATGGGTTTTACATGCTTTTGGATATACATATTGACAATTTACTACGTTTAAGGAACCTCTTTACAGATTAAATCCAATTTTATGTTCTAACGCAGTATAAACGACTGTTTGGGCAAAAACATAAAGACGCATAAAAGTTACTCACGATCCCACCTCTATTTCAAACTACAGGGGGTCTTCGAATAAGAAGTTTCGTTTTGATATGCATGTAAGAAAATTTTTAAAGAAAATGATCGGAGGGTATGTCATTAATAATGTAAAACAATATCAGCCAAATGGCCGGCATGGCTGCGCTCGCGCGACCATGATCTTTTCATGACAATTTTCATTCCCAATTCGCACATTTGCGGCTATGTATGTATGTACATGTCCTCAGTAACATCAGGGATTCCACAACAACCCAAAAATGCTTTAGTTTTGCGATCTGTGACCGCATAATTTTTACCATTTTTGTAGTAAATTTTAATTTAAATTTTCATAATTTTTTTACTAGTGAGTTTGAACAATATCAATGCATTGTTGAAGCGGATAAATTTCCATTTCAATTATTGTAGTTACAGGTTGAGTCATGACAGCTGCTAAATTGGCGGGCTATTGGAAATTAAACATGTTATTGGAGTACCCTGTATGGCTTTTGACATTTTCCTAAATATTCATGTGCTGACATTGCCACCCGGCTTTTTATTTGTTTTGACAGCTGGTAAGATATTTTATATAACAAATTTTGTGTTGTGTTCGGCATTGTTAAAATTTTAAGAGCATTATAACATTTCTCCAAAAAATTTCGACATTGTATTTTAAGAGCTCTTAAATATTTAAAGTTTAAAGAGGTACTTATGTATTTAGCAGATTGTACGATAGCCCCCTATTGCTTTTATTTTGTGTGATAGTCTAATTGGTGTTATTGTAACAGAGCTGCTGAACTGGTTGAAAATCATGGAGAATTTCTGATACGAGCATGCGCTATATTGCCTAAGTTATTATATAGATACATACATACTTACGTATGTAAACACAATTTATACACTTACATTCGAATGTACATACATGCGTACATAAGTATGTATCTTTAGGTATATGAACATACCTATCCTTACCTCCTCTTTCTACAAAAGTTTACTACTTATTGTTGTGACAGGTTTTGTTTTTGTCTTTATTTTGTTTACCTTTGTATTTTCCGTTATGGTTTTTTTTTTAATTTTACTTCTTACTTTTTGTAAGTATAAATTTTCATTTCATTTTTCGTATGAACTCAAATATGTACATATGTATGTTTGTATATACATACATATATATGTACATATTTATGTATGTGATGCTTAATTATAAATTTAAGAGTACAGGTTCTACAAAAATAATGAAAAAGCATTTATCTGCATTATATATGTAGGTACCCAAGCTAACCACAACTAATATTTAATAAAAACAAAACACCAACAAACTGCAAAAAAGCATTAAATTTTGAAAGTCCAAAGCATTAAAGTATTTATTCAAACTGAGAAATAAATATGGCAACATACCTATATACAGTCGATAATTATAAAAATACATGAAAAATTTTGTTGTCTTTCAGTTTTAGTCGGGATTTATACGAAGATTTTATTGAAGATATCTAATTCTCCTTACATCCATAAACTCTAAAAATGTCAGGGTAAAAAGCATTCGTGTAAATGTTGAGCTAATAATAATCCAACCGAACTTGATAATAAGAGAAACCTTGACAACAACAAAATAATTAAAAACAAAACCAGAAAGAGAAAAAATGTATGAAGTATTCCAATGCGAATACATTTTGCAGGTGGTGTTAATATTACAACAAACACCGACTTGTTGGCACGAATATCAAAAACAGAAAAATAAATTTGTTTAAAATGTCTTAGCAGCTTACGTCGCAATCGATATGCCCCAAACAAAAATATTTTTGTAATGCAATGTACCTATTAAAAATTATTAAATTTTATGAAAGTTATTGCAATCAAGTCAGCTGAGCTTTTAACACCACCTGTAAAAGGAATTCACCTTCGCATGGTGTTTGTTTGCATTTTATATTATTTTATACTTATCGTGTTGCCAATACGTATGAAATAGGTATATACATAAAACTGAAGAGTGTTGTACCTATCTTATTCCGCTTATTGGACTTATTCTGATGTCTATGAAAAAACATGGATTTCTTTTATTCCTATTTGTGAAAAAATCAGTTGAATACCTATTTGGTTTTTAGTTCTATAGGTCCATATCGATTTTATTTATTTATTTAATTATATCCATTGTACATTTACATACGTACATATATATTACCAGGTAAGTGCAGTTTAAAAAAAATATATTGGTCGCTTGCATATTCACATACATATGTATGTATGCATGGTACATAGGTATGTATATTGTTTTTATTCACATTTTCCTTAACAATTATTTAAAAACGGTACATACATACATCATAAGACAAGGCTGATTAAAAAGTACCATTTCTACTTACATATGTACATATGTATGTATGTATACAAAACTGCTTGTTTTTCTATATACATATGTATGTATGTAATTTTGCAGTTAGAAACCCCAGCATAAATGATCGATCATCTGTTCTTATGGATTTACCTTTCCTTCTACCAATAACTGTAAACACCTACATGAAAAATAAATTTTATGGAACGTGGCAACAGTATAACTAAAAGAAAAACAAAGAAAATTTTTGACGTATGTGTATCTCCAAATGAAAATATTAGGTTATGTGTATTTGTTTTGAAGTTTTCAAACTAAAGACAACTGTTTGTTTTTAAGGCAAAAATCAAAGTACCCATATTAACATTACACAAATCTGATTTTTTGGCAAAAACAGTACAGAAATAATACAACGCAAATGCGCAAAAAGTTATAGATCATACTCATACCATAGGATACGACTCATACTATATAAGAAAATTGAGAGAAAATTTAACTCTAAAATACAAGTAGATGAGAAGCAGCCATAGTAAAAAATTGTTGTACATTAATGTAAATCTACACAGGGTAGGTATTTAAACTTTAAATTACACAAACTTTTATAGCTTTGCTTCTACACGCTTCATATACATATTTATATACATAAGTACATCTTTACATACACACATGCATTGCGAAGAAATATTTTTGAATGTAAATTGTATTTACTTACATATATTTATATTACATCAATTCTGTTTTGGAGAGAGAAGGTTGGATTCACAATGGAAAAAGAACACAAACAAGGTGGGAGAAAAATTCACAAACTCACATACTGTACATTCGTAAAAGGGAATTTGATAAACTGCATATGTATGTACATATATAGATATGTATTTATCTTTATATGGTACAAAATGTTCGCATACGTACATATATATTTACCACACTTAATGCAAGTTTGATTTATATTTTATGTATATTAACGCCAAAAACAAAGTAAGCTTTTATAAAAAAAACTAGCAAAAGGAAATGTACATACATATACACGTATTTAACAAGCTTACCTACAGAAATACGTATTAACATATGTATGTATATTTAAGAAATATTACAAATAAGTTACTATTCACCTTTAAAATTAAAAACTTCTCATGACAAAAATTGTAAAAAAATAAATACCTAAATACAAATGTACATATGCATATCATACATATGTATGTAGATACATAAAAAACATTCGTATAGATATCTATGTATGTATGTATATACAAATTATTACTAATTTAAGTTTACACACCTGATTTTTCTTAAGTTTAAACAATATTTCGCGAAATGCTTCACAATTTTTTTACTCTTAATGAGTTTGAACTGTCTATAATTTAAGAATTTATTAGCTTTTATGCCAATTTCTTTTTAAAAAATTATATGTATCTATTTATACATATATTTTCCACAAAATTTCTATATGCACACACGACCGTATACGAGGAATTTCACTTCTTGTTTTAACAACGTTGAAAATCACTTTGAAAACAAAATTTGTCGTACTACAGAAAAAGGTTGGCTGTAGTTTTTTTCTTTAGTTATCTATATCTCTTCGTTTCCATGTTTGTTGTTTGAGTAGTTGTTGCGATTTATTGTTCTTCAAAAATTGTGTGTATTTTCTTTTGTTTTGCTATGACATTATTTTTGTCATGTTTACATGGCATTCTAGACAACAGTTGTTTGATTGCGTTCAAAAGGGCTGCCATTATTCCAAGCTTGTCACAAAAGTGAAAATTTTCAATTGTAATGAAAAAAATTCAAGTTTTGTTTTTGTCCCCGAATTTTCCGTATTTACGGAAATTTTTTATACTTTGCCTGGAGGCAGCGGTAAAAGTGTGGCTGTTCCGCTTTGAAATTTGAGATCAATACCCAGGTTATATGTTCTGTTTTGTCTCAGCCTTTAAAGCTCGATTCACCCATGTGTTGCGGAATACGTTTTTGCCCGGATAAATTTTCCTTATGTAATTGATGTCTGCTTTCTTGAGAGACCGAAAAGATTTTATTCGTAGAACTCTCAATTTGATTTGGTTTATTTTTTCCCGTTTCACACACTTCCACTTATGCTGCTCAACTTATTTTCTATTCATTTTTGAAGTTGCTTTATTGTTCACACAGAGAAATCTGTTTGAACTAATTTTTATTATATTATGTATATTTCACAGTGAAGCACAGAATGGAAAGGAATATCAAATAATAACATGCATCTAACTTTCTGTTTATAATTACGAATGGCACAACAAAATGAGCTTCACGAGTACAAGCAGCTCCGTACCAAATACCACTCTTCTTCCCCCTCTAACAAACTCAAAAGTTGAGCAGCAAAAGTAGACCGGACAATGTTGGACTGCGTTGTCACTATCCAAGGTTTCAAAAGCGATTTTATAGCAAATCTTTTATTCTTTTCTATAAATGTACTTTGCAAATATTGGCACTTTATTTAGTTTATTAGCTATTAACAGAAGCACTTGTCTTAAATTTTTCTGCACAGTTTGTTTGTGTTGTAGGAAATTCTTTTTCCACAAAACTTTGCCCGGACAAAAATTGATTGAGTTTAAGGACAAAGACAAAGAAATTTCTGAAAGAAAACTTTCATAGTCTGAACCGGGGCATAGTACACAATTTCTTATTAGTAACGATTTTATTTTAGAGATACTTTTATTTTTATAGTGATGGTAACTCTCCAATATTTTTAATTTTGACTTTGAATTGATGAAAAGTCAATAACAAAGCCGGTAACAAATGTCATACCAAAACAAAACAGTATCATATAGTAATGAAATACAGCTCAAACAAGAGCACGAGGCCAAATGGTACTTCGCGACGGGTAGCAAAACAAAAACCGGCGGCTAAATGCGGCTACTAACGGTCACCTAATGTAATGTTTCGTTTGTTCATATAGAAAATTGATACAAAAATTTAAAAAAGTTTGGCATCTTAGCTAAAAAAGGATATTTATTTTTAAAAACCAATAAAATATGTAGCTTTCATTTATATTGCATGGCTGAAAGAAATTTCATAAACAAAATGTGATATTAGATATTTCGCTTCGCAAAAGTGTGTGAGTTGTGTACCAAAAGTGGAAAGTCGTTAAGCAACCCATAGACGATGCGACCGTTGGCACACCTCAGTTAGTAATCAAGTTGTATGCTCGTCGCATAAACGATACAATTAGGTGAGTAATCTCACCGTTTACAAAATGATCAACAAAAATTTACTTAGCACGCATTGGCGGCGGGGAACTGATTTCGAAAATAGTTGACGGCGACTGTGAGCCAATTGGCTTCGCTCACTGGTTGAATCTTGTCCAAACCGTCTTCTTTGTGCCCAAATCAGAGAGTCTACTCTGTGTTAATGAGGAGTTTAATGTTCCTTGTCCAAATCGAAAGAATCATATCGTTCTTGCAAGTTTGTTGTTTTTAGTTTTACCAATTATTTTTTCTAAATATTATGTTTTCGTTGCTAACAAGTGAGCGGTGAAATAATTGCACACTTAAGTACGTACATATATCTATGCATATGTATACATACATACATATATGTATGTACGTACGTACATATTAGTTGAGTGTGCAGTAGTTTAGGAGCTTGGCAAAATAATTAAGAAATTGTACATAAAATAAACAAATTTCGTTTCCGTGCTTATAATATTAACTTAAATTATTTGAATAAAATTTCTTCCAAACTGTGAAACTTTTAAAAACAAACGTAAAAAAACGAAGAAGTCAAAAGCATACACAGATTGCAAAACCTGAAAAAAGCGTTCGAAAAGGGAATATAAAATGATTAATTAAAAATTAACAATATAATTTATGTGTATAAAAAAAACAAAAAGTTAAAAATTTATTGATATATAACACTTAGAAATAACAAGTTTTACATGAAACTTTTAAAGCCAAGTTGGGTGCACCATGATGGTAAGTAAAGCAAACATAAATGCGAAGAAATTCACATGAGGCTTCACACCATTAATTTAATTTCTCATGATGTCTGAAATATTTCTGTGTTTAAAAGTTGTTTAAATTTTTTAGAAAAACCTATTTTCTCCGTTGATGTTCATCAGGAATGTCTCAAATTTGCCACTGGCGGGCAAGGTGTGGACTCCGGCCGTGTCGTGATATGGAATCTTTTGCCTGTGTTATCCGAGAGAGCGGAACTTGATGATGCTGTACCAAAAATGCTTTGTCAAATGGATAATCATGTAGCGTGTGTCAACTGTGTGCGCTGGTCGCAAAGCGGGTTCATGTTGGCCTCGTGCTCGGATGATAAACTAGTTATGATATGGAAGCAATCAAAGGTTAGTGATGGTCATAAAATTTGCCTTAAAATTACATCGATACGTTATTTTATACATACCTATGTAGTACATATGTATATGTGCATATTTTGCTAAAACTTCATATTTTGCTATTAATGCATATACAGTGTCCCAAAAAATAATAAGGACCCATAAAATTCTACTGAATTAATATGTACATTAGCGTAAAGATATTCAAATTGAATTTATTTATTTATTTGAAAAATACCTTGATAAAATAATACTCAGAAATAAAATAGTTTGAGAACAAATATTATGAAACGATATATGTATGTACTTATATCATAAGATTTTGTTAATAAATAATTCTGAGCAAAAAAATAAACTACAAAACCGGCAAATGTGCAAAGTTTTATAAGAATCGGTTTGTCCACTCTTGTAAACATAATGTTGAATTGTTGTTGTTTTATAAGAATCTGTTATGTAGAAGTATTTGAAAAATAATACTTAACTCGTTTTGGGCGTAGTGCTGCCCACTTTTATCACTACATTTTTGTATTTTCACGATACCTAAATGTGTGCAGTTTTCTAAGAAACGTTTTAGTAGAAGTGATTAAAAAAAATACTTTGCATAAGCATAGCACTGCCTACTTTTTTAATCATATTGTAGTACTGCAACGGAAACTTAATATATGTGCTCAGTTTCATAAAAATCGGCTAAGTGTTTGAAATATGTATTCACTTTACAACTAAAGTTTTTTAAAAATGCCCAAAAATGTTTGTCATGCAAAATAAATCATATTTCCTATATTTCATATTGTAAAATCTCTTGTTATTGGAAATTGAAATAGAAGAGAACTGAAGTAGAATTAAAAACAATTATTGTATTGTGACTTATTTTGAAATAGGGATATTTTATTGGAAACTTAAAGTATGTATATATGTCATTCGCGCATTTTACGTGAGAGTAGAAAAGCATTTATAACCAATGCATATTTCTCTCTCCTAGGTACCCAGTGGAGTCTTCGGCACCGGAGGAATACAGAAAAATGCTGAGACCTGGAAATGTGTTTTCACACTTCGCGGTCATTCAGGAGATGTTCTGGATTTAGCATGGTCACCACAAGATCGTTGGCTTGCCAGCTGTAGTATTGATAACACTATTATTGTTTGGGATGCGCAAAACTTTCCCGCCATGGTTGCAATGCTCAAGGGACACACAGGACTAGTCAAAGGTGTTGCTTGGGATCCAGTAGGCAAGTACTTAGCATCACAAAGTGATGATCGTAGTGTAAAAATTTGGAAAACATCAGATTGGACATGTAGTAGTACTATAACGGAACCGTTTGAAGAGTGTGGAGGCACTACACATATTTTACGTTTGTCATGGTCTCCGGATGGTCAGTACTTAGTATCGGCCCATGCAATGAATGGTGGCGGACCGACAGCACAAATTATTGAACGCGAAGGCTTTAAGTGTGATAAGGACTTTGTGGGTCATCGAAAAGCGGTGACATGTGTACGATTTCATACGGCCATCTTAAAAAGACAAGTGCCAAAATTACAAAAGCCCCAACAGTATTGTTGCTTGGCGGTAGGTTCAAGGGACCGATCTCTATCCGTATGGATGACAGCTTTGCAAAGACCTTTGGTGGTGATACATGAACTTTTTAACGATAGTATTTTAGATTTATCTTGGGGCCCTGATAAGTGTATACTAATGGCCTGTAGTGGTGACGGTACCGTGGCATGTCTACAGTTTTCAGAAAATGAATTAGGTACACCTTTGTCGGAGGAGGATAAAAATTCCCTATATCAACGTATTTATGGGAAAACAGCAGCTACTTTAACAAACGGTTCTACAGCTGAAACAGATTTTTTAATAGAAAATCCCGAATTATTAACTTATACTCAGTATAAGATAAAACCCCCAACACTGCCAACTCTACAATTAACCAATCAAAGCAGCAACGTAGAAAACACACCCATACAAACTTCATCGAATGGTGTTGGTCACTGCGGCGCCATTTCCTTACAAAACTCGAACGCCATGGAAATTGAGCAAAGTACACCTGTTAAGGCAATTAATAAACAGCTGGAGACACGTACAAAGGATGGAAAACGCCGTATTACACCCGTGTTTATACCATTAAATCAGGATCTTACAGAAACCGAAACAGCAACGAATAATAAATTAAATAGTTTCAGTCGAACATCGACGGAAGTTAGCACGAGCACAATGCGAACCGAAGGGGAAGCTATAGTTTCCACAACTTCCACTTTAATTGTAGGTGAGGCAACAACAGAAGCAGCAACAACATCAATGGAAACCACAATCATTCCTAAAGCAAATATAACAGATCAGGAAAGAGGGTGAGACAAGAAAACACATAAATTTAATATATATTATTACAAAAAGATATATTGCAGGCGCTTAGATTCACGATTAGTTAAATGCTCCTCCGCAAAAGTGCGTGTTGAGCCGTTTACTGTATCAAAGGATTTACTGCAGTCGTTTCCACATTTTAAACAAACCCCACAATCATTCGGCAGCAGCTCCAACAATGTCAACACCCCTTCATCAGTAGGTGCAAAATCTAATCAGGCCTCGACTATGGGCCCTAAAATTAATATAACAAACACAACTAAGTGTGAATATCAAAAGACTGCCTTAGACTATCGCATTCATGTGCACAATGGTTTTGTGCCCACGTCCAATGGTTTTCTGGCCAAAGTCACAGCTTTTCGTTTAACAAGTGGTAAACTATGGGAAACGTTTGTTGGTAAGTAAAGAAAAAAAACAAAAATAACAAGGTGTTAATAACCATTCCATAACTTTGAAATTTAATAGGTTCGCCGGTTGTTAATTTCAATTTTTGTATGAAATGTGTGATGCTTTGCAGTTTGGATGGTTCGATGCGCTTATTGGATTTGCAAAATGGTAGTCCTTTAATGCCAATTATCTCTTTAACAACGACTGCTATACAATGTGCCTTTGTAAGTTTATTTAATTTATTTATATATGTATGTACATTAGGTACATGGACAGCATAAATTAGTTTGATACCTTTACGGTTTTAAATTCATATACAATTAATTTATTAAAATAAATTGTATTCATTAACAATTAATTTATTAAAATAAATTGTATATGAATTTAGAGCCATAATTATTAAATTTATTAATCGAGACAGGTCTCGATTAATTTTTTTATTTCATTGTATACTTTTGTAATTTTTTAAATTCAAAAATAGGAAACTTTTCAAAAATATGATTTAAGATATACTGATGATTTGGCATAAACTCCAATGAAAAGCATGTATATAAACTAGCTAAAACCCCTCAACAAACAAAACTTTTTAAAATTCTTTAAACCCTTAAAGTAGTATTTGAATAACCACTATAAAATGATTAGGTAATTTGGACAGTTCAATTATTGCGTCAATTGATAAGTATTAAGTTATATTGTTCAATGAAATATGTATACAAACACAGTATTTCTGATTAGGAAATTAAGCTATAACAATTCAAAATTTCAACTGGCCACTAAAAACAACCAAAAACCAGATATCCACATATTATAAGATGATAAATTTCCAGACGAGTCAACCTACATAAATTTTAAATTTCATTGTTCACATATTAAGTAACGCCATTTTGCCGATTTTTACGCCTCCCCTCATTTGTAACGTAATAAATTTTTAACCCCATGGTGTATTATGTAATTTTTTAACAGCCCCTTTTAACAGCCTTTTCATCTTATGCCAAACTTTGACCGAATATCAAAACCGAAACTTTTGATTACACTTTACATAGACAAAAGAAGTTATCGTAAGATAATCAAAGCAGATTTTTTTTAAGAGTAAATTTTTATTCACATATAAGCCAAATAAGGTAAAATTTATTTTGCTGCTATAAAATTGTTAATTCTGATTATTATTTTAAAACTAATATGATATTTGATGGAAATTGATCCTGCGATATGGAATTCAATATCAATTAAAAAGCATCAACATACCAATTATTAGTAAAGTTCGAAATCGATCGATTTCCATCACATACCAGAGTATTTTCTATTAAATATAAACTAAAGGGTCCGCCTTCTAACGTTTTTTTTCAACTAGTGCTTATTTCGTGAATGGTAACACTTAGCTCATGTCTGATTTGACAGATAATTAGTTTTATCCTTCCGCTGAACGAATATGGTTGTGTATTCGCTTCGCTAAGTGGGTCTGCGATCGACTTACAGAAGGTGCCGATTTTGCCAAAAAAATCATCTTTTCAGATGAAGCTCATTTTAATCTTGGCGAGTATGTAAACAAGCAAAATTGTCGCATTTGGGGCATAGAAAACCCGCACGCATACATTGAAAAGCCGACGCACCCAAAACGAGTCGCTGTTTGGTGCGGATTTTGGTCCAGAGGCATAATTGGACCAATTTTCTTCGAAGATGAGCAAGGAGTGGCCGTTACAGTCAATGGCGATCGTTATCGGGCCATGTTGAACGAATTTTTGTTCACAAAAATTGAAGAGGAGGATATTGGAAACATTTGGTTCAACAGGACGGCGCTACGTGCCACACAGCCGAAGCTACACTCGATGTTTTGCGCCCTGTTTTTGAAGATCGCATTATCAGCCGCAGAGCTGATGTCGTTTGGCCACCTCGGAGCTGTGATTTGACACCGTTGGACTATTATTTGTGCGGTGCCGTCAAAGATAAGTGTTACGCCGATAAGCCAGAGACAATTGACGCTTTAAAGGACAATATTCGTGAAGCCATTAGTGAAATAAAAAAAGAAATTTGAAAAAATATTCAGTAGTTTTTTTTTATAGCATTTTCAAAAAAAAGGTAACTGGCGGACCCTTTACATGTTGCTATATATAATTTAATTAAAGTATATAGTTTGTTTGTTGTACTACTTATCATTTACACATGAAAGTGCAAGTTCTAAAACTCAATACACTCAAACTTTTTACTTGCAACTCAAATTGCAAGATATTTTAGAAGACAATAATTTTTTGACACTTACTGCAAGTTAGTGTCAGAACGATAAGCGGTGTTGATTTATACAAACTTCCTGTATTGTAATTTTTGTTATTCAGATATAAATACAGCCAATGTATATTAATTTACCTTTCTTACAGCCTAATTACAAATAATTTTTCTCAATGAATTTATTTTTGACTAATATAAAATAACAATAATTACTATCAACTGGAAAATGATCTTTCACTTGCCTGTGTAAACAATCATGCAACTTGCATGACATTCCTTTATTTTTTCGATTTCTTCAATTTTAATAACTAAAACTAGATTTCTACATATCTATTATCTATATAAATCGGCAACGACAAATTTTTAGATCCTGTTTTTCTCATTTGTTTGCCAACCGATTTTCTTCATTCTTTTATTGAATGGTAAACATTGTTGAGCTTTAATGACATGACTATATATTATTTAAATCGGTTCAGTATTAAAGAAATAAAAGGCTCCTAAAGTTGACACCACTACAAATGGTAAAAATAAACTCGTATGTACATTCACTTATGTAAGTATTGGTTCAAAGCAATGAGAGTGTTTAAGATTACCTACTCATACATAGCTATATATGTGAGTAGTAAAAAAGAGATCATAATTGAAAGAGATGAGATTGAATCTACATGTTAATTACGTATGTATGGATGTGTTAGCATTCAAGCAAAAACTTAACAAAATAAATGTGCGTGTTTGTACGCAATGTTATTTTGTTTAATGTATTTTTAATGGGGAAAAAGAATGAGTAATTAAGTAGTTTTTTCTCTGTAAATGAATTTACCTAAAATAAGTACATATATGTTTAAACGGGCTGTCGAATTTCGACCACTATGCGAACTCTAGTTACATTAAGAAGAAGTGAAAGCAGCACATTTACTCAAACAAATTCATAAATAAAAAAAGTCTTTACACATACATATGTAAATCAGGTTTTTCGAGTTGTGACATTGTTTAAGTAAATGAGCGAAGTTTATGTACTATGTATTTATTATTTTGACCATATGAGTATGTTTTTTTCTTTATATTTTATTTGAATATTTTGAATTTTTCCAGTGTCCCAAGGGCCTTTTGGTGGGTGTGATAACCGAATGTGGCCTTTTGCGCATTTGGAATATTGCCACATGTTCAGCTGTCTTAGCTACAACATGTAACGAGATTTTTGGCAAACATGGCCCTGTTTTACAGTTTACTATTACAGATCAAGGTGTACCCATGATACTTTTCTCAAGCGGCCAAGCATTTTCATATTCGCCACAACTGCAGTCTTGGCTAGTTTTAAATACAAAGGATCCCATTATGCGTCATGGCTTGCGTACTTCCATACCTAAAGATATAAATAAGAATTATTTGTCTTATCCTCTAACTTCGATACAAGCAGCTACAACAACTTTTGTCACCCAGAGTACTGGAATTGATTTGTAAGTGTTTTTATTGTTAGAAAATTATTATTCATTCGATTTAGATGAAATGTTAGAGGCTTTATAAGTTAAGAGTTTTTTTATTTTTTTATTTAATAATAAGATTCAGTTCGAAACTCCGTGACTTTATTAATATTAGTCAGAGCTGTTGAAAAGCTTGGAAGAAAAACGACAGCATTTGGCAAAGAAAAAAAGCGATGTCACCGCATATTCTTTGCAGCCATATCCCCAATGACTATTTCCAAACCTAATAAAACGGAGGAACAAGTGCCTATTTGAGAACCCTGAAAAAACCTACTTTTGGGATACAAATTTTGCAAAACAATTAACGAAATGCAACAACGAAAATATATTTAAGTAAAAATGCACTTTTACAAAGTAAAAAATATCTCTTATTCAAAAAGTCACGGAATTTTCGAATTGTCCTCGTATTAAAAAAAACGTGCTTTTCTTTTTTTTTGGTAAAGTTTAGCAACGTTTATACATATTTACATATTTTTTTCGTTAAAGTTTTAAAGAATTTTTCCTAGTTTTGGAATACATATTTAAATTTTTTTTCTTGTAGCTTAAATTTTTTGGCGAAACTTAAAACTTTTCGATGAATATTTTTTTTTGTGAATTTTGTTTTTGTTGGTAAAATTTCAAATCTTTAATTAATTTATTTTTATATACATACATATGCATGTATATTGGTGTAGTTGTAAGTTATTAAAACAGGGGTTAACTAAAATAATTTATGTTAAGAAAGGAATACAGAAAAGTCGAATTAATTCTGACAATACTGATGAAGGTGGTTAGTCTGTAATTCGATTCGAAAAGAAATCTCCGGATTTGCATTGCATTTATGTGCGATTCTAAGGAATTTTCTTTCGGTTCGAACACACAAAGTATCCCATAGAATGCAATAATAGGTTGTTTATGGAGGCCGCAGCACCCCTTCAGTCGTTAAAAAGCTTAAAACGAACTACTATTTATTGTCAAAGAATACAAGAAGTATTACTTCTTTATATTTATAACGCGGTTAGTGTGAAATTCCTTCATTATCCTCTTTTTTAAATTTTGTGTTGAATTTTTATTTTTGGGAAATTTCGATATTTTTGTTAATATGTATGCATAGATGTTTTTCCTAAATTATCGACTTTTTCTATAATATATTTAAATTTAATTTTTTGACCGGGTGCTGTCAAGTTAATAATTGGTGATTTTTATGGAAATTGCTAAGATTTTAAATTTTTAATCGCACTATTTCCCATAATTAATATTTTACATACAAATGTAGTAAAATATTAACACTTTAAAAACTAAATGAAATTGATTATTGAGGGGTATAGCTTGTTCCTATGCGCATTTCACTGTTGCTAATGCAGATCATCAGGGAACTTTACCCAAATATTTCTTAGAACAGCTAGAGATATTATATTAAACTTTCATTAAAGTAAATTAAAAGTTTAAACAATATCAAAGTTGTAACAAGAACTTAAGAATCAACCAATGGGAAATAGTGCGATTAAAAATTTAAAATATATTTTTTAAATTACGAGTGCATTTTATTGAGTTTGACACAAGTTCAAATCCCGGACACGATTAGTAATTTTTCAAATTACTTTTTTATATAATTTTTAAGTTATTTTTATTCAAAGAAGATTAAGACGAAGCCAACCATTAGACTAGCAAGACGAAATAGTACTGTTTTCAAAATGAACACATGTACGTTGGTATCCAGGATTCGAAATTGAGTTGAACCAGTAAACATATTTTTTTTTAAACATATTACAGTTTTTGGAGAAGTTTGGTTATCGATTATTAAGTGAAGTTTTTATTGACAATGTTATGGTGAACTTAATTTTTTTTGTATCACTTTCTATAACTGTACTTTTAGGAAAAATTTACTATATATTTACCAAAAAAGCCTTTATCTTCTTTGTAGAAAAGAATCTATACTTTATCGCCAAAAAATATTTTCACTAAAAATCTTTATTGAAAATTGCATTATGCAAACTATATTGTTTTACAAAAAAGAATGCATTCGATTACAATATGCCTTGAACATTAAACTTTAATTAACTCTCTTGTCCTTCTTTTGCAATTTTTTAGAAATGCCAACGATTGGCAAACTGTTGCTAAGATCACATTTATCGAAAATCAAATAAAACTTTGTGAAGCTATTAAGTCACCTGAAGAACTTAAATATTGGTATACTATGTTAGCATTTCATTTGGCCCTTGGTAATAATGAAAATAAACTACGAATACTACTTAACGATCTTTTAGGTACAGGGAATAGAAGCATAGGATCTCCAAAGGAATATATATTGGTAAGTTAAAATAAATATCTGTGAACTTTTAACAAAAGCACTTAAGGCAAGTTAAGAAATTGTTTCAAATTCATCATTTATAAATGGTAATTTTTATAATTTTAAAGATATGCTTTAAATATTTTAAAAATTTAACTTATTTCGATTTTTTATTAATTTGTTTTTGATTGAAAATCGCTTATTACAGTGGGTGACAATGATAAAATGATTTTTTTAATTCGACTTCATTCAGTTTTTAAAAATAAGACAGCATTGTAAAAATTTTAAAGTTACTGTGTTTCTTTTACAATATAGTGATTTAGAGTTTTTTAAGCATTTATATTTACAGAAACAATTTACAAAGTGTAGTTATTTTTTTATAAAAGAGAAGTAAAGGCAGAACTAGTTTGTACGTTCGGTTCTGTTACGAATCAGCTATTTTGTTTCTGTTCAATTGCAAAACTGTATGCGTGGTTTGTTGTTACTTTTTCGTTCATTTCTCTTGCGGACATTCTGTATAAAGTAGAATCCAACTTTAAGTGACAGTCAAGAGTTTGTATGCATTAGTTTTTTTGTGGAATGAAATATTACAAATTTTGTTTTAAAAGTCAGAATATTTTATTTTAATTCAAATTATTAAAGATTTATATGTTTTTGTCAAGTAAAAAAGATTTTGTAAACATTTACAATATTCAATCCTATAATTATATCGTCCACATCCGAAAGTTCAGACACTGAACAAGTAAGTAAGAAATATTTTCTACAGAATAGAACGGCAACGAAAAGTAAAAGCTAATGAGGCCTTAACACTCAGGCAATTAATGTGCTTACCAACCATGAGGTGTGTTACCTTCTTTGGGAAATGGATAGTGAGAGAGGACAAATGCAGAAAGTAAGAAAGCTTAATGTTTACAACTCTGATATTGCGCGTTGTATTTGTTTTTAGATCAGTGTTGCAGCGACTTTGATGTCAAGTAGGCGCACTAAATGTGTTTTAAGCTGTCTAGCCGGCGAATTTGCTACAATACCGACGAAGGAGGGCGCTGTGATGTCCGCTAGCATACACCAGTATCAATTGCTGTCGGTACTCTTTAGTGACCAGTGCCTTCGTCACTTAAACAGACCAACCACAACAAATGCAATGGCATACTAATGCACATCTGAAAAATGCAGAATGTTATGACTTGCCTGAAGCTGGGCTCGAACCCACGTCCTTAGACATTATTTGCTTTGTAGTCAACGCGCTAACTACTTCAGCCAACAGAATTAGAATTGCCAGAATAATAGATACTTTTGTATTTCTTTGTTTTTTTAAAGGTTTCTTTTTGCAATTTTTTTTCGCATAATTAGTTTTTTAAATAGTGTGGAACTGTTATGCTCAGGGCGAAATCGCTGCGAAAAACCCTCATATATGTATGAAAAAAGGGAAGTCGAATACTGTCTTCCCTTCATTTCATTCACAAGAATGGTGGGAGAAGATTTGTAAGACAGCGAAAGGGAAAGAGACTGGTTGCTAAGTATATAATTATGACAATCAAGTTTGGATGACGATGGGATTGATCCAATTAATTCGCATTCGGTTACAGATCCATTTTAAATATATGTTATTATAACATGAAAGTACATGTTTTTGAGTGCCCTCTTTAATCGCCAGCTCTCAATCCCATAGAAAAATTATGGGAAATTGTAAATAGCAAAATCTGAAATTATATCAAGAAAAAATACTTTTCAGATACAGTTATAGGAAAACGATCGACAATTGAACTGGATAAATGTATTGCCGAGGTAATACGGTGACTAAAATCAAAATACAGGGGGCAAATCACGGCATTCGATATCGAGCGGAATTTCCATACAATTTCAAAAAATTTTGTAAGGGATTTTACTGGAAATTGTATCCCGTGATTTGCCCCCAGTACTCGATAATCCGGAAACCATAAATCCTGAACATGTCCTTATTACTGGAGTGTCCGGATTACAAATGTAAATTTTTGCTTTGTTTTTGTTTACTATAAATATATTTGTATACCTGCATACATTGTGCAAGTTTTTTTTGTAAGTTTTTTGTTAATAATTCAATCAACTTTACTTTTTTTTAAATACGGTATTAAACATTTTGCAAATTGCATAATAATTATTTTGAATTTTCGACCTTTAAGAACGAATATATGAATGTTTGGAAATGTTTTCATTTTAATGACGCCTACTGTATGTTTAATTATTATTCTTCCTCAAACGTATGCACAAAAAGTTTTATTAAGCACTTCAATAGCATTTTGCTCTGCAGTTAAATTGTTAAATTTTATTCTTATTTTAAAGTCTGTAGACATTTTCATAATTTAAATTTTTGTACTAATACGTTTTGCAGAATATACATAAACATAAAATATTAGATTTGGTATTAGAACAATTGAAAGTTCATATTAAATGGCAACGAATTTATATGGAGTATAATGATTTGTATCAACATTTAAAAATCCGTAAACAAGAACAATTAGAAAAGCAACAACAACAAAAATCAGAGCCATTGGAAAGAAGTAAATCACCAAACTCTATATCTTCAGAAACCTCAACCAAAATAAACGATATGATAAAAAACTCCAATGAAAACAATGACTCCACTTCCACAAGTGTGAACAGTGCCAAATTAGAAAATCGTATGGATATTACTTAATGTTACATTCATTACACCTCATGCAGGCACGCCAAAAAGGTGCAGCATAGCCGCTTGTACGTTCATTCTATTAATTAGAGCTAAGCGTTTTTAATTTTATTACGATTTATATTTAAAACACATAAATATTTTAAAAAGTACTGCAAAAGCGAAAACACGCGTATTTTATTAAATTTATTATAAATATTAAAAAAACGATACATTTAGATTAGCACTCTTTAAAAGTTGCTTTAAGTTTAGTTTGGAGGCAAAAAAGAATATTGTTGATTCCATCGACAAAAAATATTTATGATTTTTTGTTTTACCAATAAAGTTTTCGTTCATATTGTACGCATTATAACCTTATTTGCCGTATTTCCCTACCTTTCCGTATTTGTATATAAAATAAGAAATATTTATTCATAATTTAAAGATAACAAATTGAAATAAAACGAACCATTATAAACAAAAAATCTAATTCCAGTATTTTTATTTTCCGATTTGTTAAAATGTTTTAATAAGTATTTTTATTGCATGTAATGAGGTCCTGGTGTTGGTACACTTTTAAGAGGCGAATCAAAATCGGACTCACTTGGTTCCGGCATAGAACATTCTTGCAATGAGGTTCCTATGCGCTCCTGCAAAGTCTCATAGAGTTTGTGCACGGTTTCGTTATGAGCAGTTGTTGGTTGCATGGCTTTCATAAGGGATTGTAGACGACCTGGTGGTAATTTGTTGTGAACATACCTAAAGAAGTAATTAATTTAGAGTTTGTACAAAGAATTAATGTTTGTACGTAATTTGTCGAAAAACTTACCACAACAGTTTAATCATATGTCTTGTAACATTATCCCTAGTCAAACCAGCAAATAAAAATTCGTCAAACAATGTTGTACAAAAGTCTTCTGTGGTAAATTCCTCAGCCATGGGAATTAGCAAAGCAATCTGAAGTAGAATTGGAAAAAATTAAATTTATAAACTAGATAGAAAATCAAAAACTTTGGACACTAACCAATGAATGAAGAAAGGGAT
The DNA here is from genome assembly GCA_956483585.1 of Gymnocheta viridis. Lineage (NCBI taxonomy): Eukaryota > Metazoa > Arthropoda > Insecta > Diptera > Tachinidae > Gymnocheta > Gymnocheta viridis. The sequence goes on along the minus strand of OY101441.1, from coordinate 48,196,311 downwards.
CTTCATAGGCACGATCATCTTTGCACGACGACAATATGGCCAACACTCTTAAAACACCAACACGATCTTTCTGGCGAGCAGTGTTCAAAGTATAATACATTGCTAAAATGCTGGCTACTGAACTTTCTTGTATATAGGCCTCAACGGCATCGGGAGCAGGTCCGGAGTGTTCTATAGTTGTCAGAGCCGATTCGCGTTCATCAGGCGGTAATTTGGAATGTAAACTTCGACACTGATCATCCACCATTAAAGACATGAGAGCTGGCAAAAATTTCGTTACAACTTGAGAGTCCAGTTTGGGTTCCTTAAAGTCCTGAGAATCAATCATGACCCAAGCGCTGAGACCCAAAGCCAACATACGGAGCAACAGAATAAGGATGGTGTTATCACGAGGTAGACTTTCGTTATTTATTAAATGCTGCAGTATTTTAATAGCCGAAGTAGCTAAAAAATTGATCGCGTAAGGATCACACAAAGTCATTGACAAATCTCCCAAGACTTGTTCTTGACCACGTTTAATATTATCCAAAAATCCTTGCAGCTCTCGTGATCGTTTAATATCAACATTTTTTTCACGTATGCATGCATCCAAACACCAAGTGAATTTATGACATGGATCTACAGATATGATCTCTTGTACTTCCAAATCGTGTAAAGCCATTAAAAGTTCCGCTCTTAAGGTGCAATAGTGAACATTGCGAGTTCTTAAGAATAGAGTTCTCAAAAATTGTAAGACCATATCATACAGTTTAACACTCGTGCCAATCATATTAGCCAATTTTTGTACCACCTCGCCCTGCCGCCGAACCTTGGGCGAAGGATGAAAAAATAGATTGTTGAGATTGGTGTGATCAAAAAGAATATGTTCCTTTTCTCGAATATATTGCGAGAGCAAGGGTGAAACTTCGTCACCGAACAGCGATTGATTGTCACGCCAGATTTGCCTTTTTACTTCGGTGTCGGTATCAGCATAGAGCTCGCGATCTCTTACCAGTATACGTAAGTACTTATCATCTATGTGGGGAGTGTTGCGCAAAATAGCCATTACTACTGGGCGCAAGGCTTTTACGCGTACAACTGGAAAACTTTTTATCAAAAGCTCTCTTAATTTCTTATCACGTTCCCTTGGATCTTTTTGTCCCAAATCATTAATATGAGCTATAAGTTTATCACGTAGCTCTTCCATAAGAGAAGTATGGAAGTCGAGTCTACGAACTCCATGTAAATCTAGCAAAGGCAACATAGGCCTTAAAGAGGGTAATAAAACACCATTCTCCAACTAAAGATTGATCAATCCATTTTACTTGTCATTCTTTGTATACATTAAGCATTTTTACTTACCTGAAAACTTTCTATAGCCTTCAAGGGATCTGTGCATGAAGTGAGAGCTTCTCTTAGATATGCTTGTCCTGGTATGTTAACCTCCTCTAGACCAGTGCCAGTAAATTTAGGAGGAGGTTGGGACATTTCTAAAATAATTTATATTTTTTTTCAAACGTTTATACTTTATACGATACTATTTTCTACGAATTTATATTTTTCACTAACACAGGATTCGCTATTTTTGTATTAAACAATTCATATACCATTACACAAATTGTGTACATGTCAAAACTGTCTTATAGCAGCGATGCCGTACTTAGTTGCCCACGGAGCGCTGCATTATCTTGTAACAGTGGTTAATAGAATGCATAAGTGAAATGAAAATTAATAATAATAACTGATTATCATTATTACTTTTTAAAATATTAATAACTATTTCAAAATAAATTCTCAGTGTGCTAGAGTTAGATAAATTATTCGTCTAATGTATGTTAAGTATTTAGTGTGGGTATTATTTCATCATCTGGCATCTCTTTAGCACTTATGCAGCTGTCAGATTAAATAGATTTCCACAATATTCAGCTAGTTATATGTGTTTTATTAAGAAAAAATAACAATAATAAGGTAAATTTATTGGATTTACAAGCAAAAACATTAATAGTTAAATTTGTTGTCTTATACCGTTAACAAATTCAAACAAACGAACGGAAATAAAAAACTCGCAACGACTATATATTTTTTCATATGAACTTAGAAAAGAGCAGCGAAAAATGTTTCATTCTATGCACAGTAAAACTACAGCAGAAGAAACGAGTTACTCGTAAATTTTTGCTTCATAAGGAGCAATATTAATGGAAAGAGAGCAATTTTTTCTTTTTCAATAATTAAATATGGAAAATAATTCACAAAGTATGTAAAATAACAATTTGGTTTATAAAATTTTGCATGTGCTGTTTTGTGTGTTTTATCTTTTGCAGAGAGAAGACGCTACCAAAAGGACTTGGCTCCAGCAGATGATATTCTAACTTTAATACATTTAGTGCGTCAAAATCCTACATTGTATAATTATAAATTGCAACCGAATCAACGCAGGCGTATAGATATTTTAAATGGTTGGGCGGAAATAGCAGCGGCCATAGGAAGTAAGCATACAATTTTTATTCTATAAGGCTTATTTTTAACACTTTTTGGATAAGATGAAAATTGAATTCTTCCTAGTTCATTATTGCAACACAATAATTTTTAATTTGCTTTGCATTTTGATTTCGCGCAATGTATCATATTTTAAAAAGACTTAACGAAGTAACCATGTAAGCCACACTACTTGAATCTCCTAATTAGTTTCAAAGTTGAAATTAATTTTTATTCAAATTTATTTCTTCAAATATGTTCACCATCTTCAACGTAAACAAAAGACGAAAACTGTTGTTTTGTTTTATGACCAAATCATTTTTATGTTATGTGTTTTTTCCCTCTGAAATTTTGCTTTCTACCGAACAAAAATGACAACAAATTCCGGACGAAAAGTCTCTTATACTTTTATTCACGATAAGGGCGTACTTATGGTTGAATATGTTTTTGTTTGTTAACTACTATTTAAATTGAACTCTTTAGCATCAATTTATCGTAAGTGAAAGCTCCTCAAAGGGAGTTTTATTTTTTAAATTACAACGTTATGTATAAAGATATCGATCTCTATTTACGATTATATTGCGACAAAAGGAAAAGGTTTTAATTTTTAACTGTAAAAATCACGTTTTTTCAAAGATATTACTACGTGGCAATAAAAGATATGCATATTCATTTAACAAAGAATGAATTAATATCGAAATTAACGGAATTTTTATGGTAACTATTATGAAAATATCATCATATTCGAAAAATGTTGGTCACTGCCAATTTAAATTTTGCGAAGTCTTAAAATTTAATAATAATTGCATTCGTTAAGAATATAAAATATTAAATTTTATTCGTTTAAATATTCTCATTTTCAATCGTTTTTTAGTTAATAAGATACACATAGAATTGAAATAAAGTTTTATATAGATCTCAATCCCGAAGTTAGGTGGACGTGAAGATGACGACGATAAATATTTTTTTTTTGATTTACACAATTTTCATAACTCGTTTCATTAATTATATCGAAAATAAAATGATTACGATTATTTAAGTAGAAATGTAACATTAAAACAATAAAATAAAATTTAAAGCGTGATACATTAATAGAAGGAAATTCCATTTTCTATGCGTATATATTTCAAAGAATTTTTTAGGCCAGTCAAGGTTGAAGTAACTTGTTTAATGAGCTTTAGACTTTTCTGAAGGATGTTGAGAAAGCAGCTGAAAAGAATATACCCACCTTCAATGACATAATGATGTCATGCAATGCCCTTGATACTAATACCGTGATATTCCCTACAATTCCTGACAAAACCGTAATTTCACATCTAAAGATATAAAGATGATGAACAGATTATTATCTTGCCGTTTGTATGACAACAGATTTTCAGAAGCATACTATTTCGAGGTTGTATAGTATAAATAGTATATTTCGTTTGAGCGGTGCCTGTTATTGACAATTTTAAATGATGTTTAATGATAATACATCGTTATAACAATTGCTTTAACAACGATGGTAGAATAGGAACAAAACATTAGCCTAGGAAATATCAGGAATTTGTTCTTTGTCTTAACAAAACAATGATTTCTCAAGATGCAGTGTAAAAATCATTTATTATCACTTACAGTGACAGTTACAGAAGTAACAGTGCAATTTAGTTATAATATAACTACATATTATGCTACGGACGTTTATATGTTTTTGAATATGAAACATAGCTCAAAGTAACTGTTACTTGATAAAACATGCCACAGGAGCGACCAGCGATTTTTCAGTAACAGTAATTAAATGATGGGTACAGAAATATGTATCAAGCAGTGATTTTTGTGAAAATCTTTATAACCAACTTTATGTGGAATTAGTAAATTTGATGGGTTAAATAATCTAAAAATATAGAAAAATTATAACTTTTTTGTACCGACCTCCAGCAATATTAACTAGAAAGAATTACCATGTACAAATTTATTGGTTAATTCTATATTATTTTAAACAATAATTTCCTACAATCTAGACAAATACACCGTCGAAGAATGTCGCCGTAAATGGAAAAATCTGCGGGATACATATCACCAATATCGTTTGCGTAAACCTAAAATGAGTGATGGCCTTTCAAAATGGCGTTATGCCAAAGATATGGAATTTCTTTCAAATGTCTATCAACCGAAATTAAAATCAAATCGTACCCAAAACTTTAACACATCACAAGATAATCTCTTGCACAGTGTTTCGGAATGCACCGAGGAACATGATCACGTTGTACACCAGGATATGGTACATCCCAACATTATTTCGGTTAATGATACAGATACATTTATTTTGACAACTTACGAAGATGTTACACACGATAATGATGTTTCGCACGAAGATCACAATATGGTGTCCCATAGTGAACTGAATCATGACAACAGTATGGATGATTGTGTGGAAATAGTTAAACATGAACAGCATGTATCTTTGGATGATGATGGCAATACGGGTGGCGAGGTAGACTATGAAGAGGTTTGTTTGTACGAAGAATCTGGCAATACTCCGAGTGTTGATTGTGAAACTATTATTGGGGCGGGCGCAGGAACAAACTCTGCTAATTCGGATGATACAAAATTTCAGTACATTGATGCAAACGATTTTTGTATAGCCTCGATGAATCCCACCAGATCACAATATTCTAGTAGTTCTAGTAGTGTTATTGGTGCTACGGGAACTATAAAATTAAAAGGTCTACCTATCGCTAGTTCATCAGCCACCTCAACATCATCACCCGTTCTGGATTCTAACGCATCTTGTGTTACGATTGCCTCCCCTTCAGTACACTTACAAACCCTTCCCGAATTGACGCCTTCACCAGCGATTCCTCCATCTACAACATCAGCTAGTACGACTGCTACATATATGTATGCCTCCATAAATCCCACTAGATCTCAATATAACAATAACAACACAGGCAGTGTTATAGGAGCTACGGGTACCATAAAATTGAAAAACTTGGCCAGTGTAAGTTCTTCTACCACATCAATGCCATCTACATCGTCTACTACATTGGATTCGACAACATCCTGTGCGTCAATAGCCTCTCCCTCGGTACATATACAAACTCTTCCTGAATTGATTACCTCCCAAACAACAACATCTTCAACACCGACGGAGTCAAAACATGATGCAAAGTCTCTGTTGACCACTTCAAATACGAATTCCCAACAAATGGTACCAGCTTATTCAAATATAGCCTCCTCATCGTTGGCAATGCCTTCTACAACGACGTTTTGTAACCACCAACGAGAGGAATGCGATTTATTTTTTGATTTTCTTAAGAAGAAAATTCAACGTTTTCCACCTGAAGAAATCACCTCAATTCAAGTGGAATTTCTAAATTGTGTTTTACGTCGAGAGGCTGAACATGCCCAGAAAGCCCAACAACAACAGCATAGTTCTATGCATTAATTAGTTTAGTCTATTTGTTGTTGTTAAATAAAAAGAGCTACATATAAAGGTTTCGTTCAAAAAATATACAAATTCTAAAATTAAGTAAATTTAAGTAAGAATTTTTTTAGTTGTAATCTTATTTTTAATATATATGTATGTAGAATAAATGAAAATATTAGTTATGATTATCTTGATCATAGGTTATTTTCCAATTCATTTTTAAAATATCTGAATTAGGTTTCTTGAACCATTCTACTTCAACTGGATATTCTACGTTAACTGGATAACACTTTATATTAATTCCAGCAACTGTGAATTTAAAGTTTCTTGGAGAAATGCTGCTACATGAATGCATGACTGTCACTCACCGCTTTCCCATTAATATGGACATAAAATTGTATAGTTCGATTTCCCCTTCTAGCAGCAAAAAGGGCTCTAAATATATTTTATTACATACTATATGAACTACGGACTTTGCTGATGCACTGAAACTTTGATGCCCTCATTTTTGACGGGTGCCTGTTATAGTCTACAATAAATTTACAGCAAACAATAACATGTTTTTTCTACTGCACCTACCAGGTAATAATTGTTCCATGGGGCGGAGGCGTGCGGCTGTAATTTGCAAACGATCATTCCCATGGATTTTGCATTTGAGAGCCAGGTAATAGGTATGAACGAACTACGTTTTTGTATGAAAATTCCAATATCAGCTGTGTTGATTTACGAAGTTTCAGAAAAATAAAAAATTGTTGCGCATTATCAATGATAAATTGAATACGAGAACTTCACGCATACAATTTCAGTGTATAGTACATTTTCGTCAGGAATATTAAAATCACGGGATTTAAGCAATTTTTTCAAATATCGTATGTTCTTGAAAACTTAACATTTCTTTTAAAACTTGCCATTTTTCTTTTTAATTTTTGTTGATTCTTCAGTACAGGAGCATTTAAAGAAAGGTTTTTTTTTATTTAGTAATTTACACGATACTTCTGTAGCATTGCATACCGCAACAAACAAAGTTGTTCCTTTATATGCATAAAACCTAAAATTATGGTCGTACGTCAGATCATTGTCACATTTACTGTCATCAAAATATTCAAGAGAGTCATTCAGACAATTGAAAAAGTGTGCATGTACTGCCAGCTGTAATTTTTTGCATAAATGTTTTCCCTTTTTGGAGGGAGAATTTTTGATTTTTTTTAAACCTTTAACTAGCTGTGTTATTATGGTGATTAAGTTAATTGTCTTAATAAAACAACAAATTGTTAATTTTTGTTATTGAACATCTTATTTTTATTTTGTTCTGGCAATTGACTACAATATTTAATGTATGTATGTAATTCTTGTTTTCGTGCAAAATGCGAGATTTTGTAAGTAAATATAAAAACTAATATCTACCGATATATAAAAGCTAAAATTTAAAAGAAACTGCTTACAAATTAAACAAGGCAAAACATGATGTTTATTTAAAAAAGGAACAAACAATTTACTAGCTTTAAAGTAATAACTAATTCATGTACATATGTATGTATGTATCAAAGCACTTTCTCATTAGGTAATCACATTAGCTAAAACTGGCATCAGTTGATTAAGTTGCTGTTGTCAAAAGTGGTTCTATTGTATTGGAAAAAATTGAAATTATTTTGTAAAAAATCGTTTTTTTGTAGTTTTTTGAATGTGATTACCTGGCTGATGTACCTTGGTATGTACATATATTACATTTATAAAATATAGCTTAAAAATATCTTTAAATTAAAAATCAAAGTAAAAAATACAATTTAGAAAATTAATTAAAAAACGGACGAAATTTATGTAATTTGATTGTGTAAATCGTTAATACAATCTGTATTAAAGTAAACGACGGTAATTGTAATATCATCACGATATAGACGTACAACGTCTTGAGGTAGTGATAAATAGTAAGCGATTTTTGAATGTTCAATACCATAGTCTGTACCGCCCAAGGCATGACGTATCAAATGAGTGGCTGAATTTTGATCCGATGGCTTGCGTGTACGACCCGCTCTATAAAAAGGTATACATTATAATCTTATAAGGTATGCTTTTGAAGATAATATTTTACTTACTTTCTTTCGGCTAGTATATCAGAAATAGTCTGTAAGGTCACATTTTCGGCTGGTAATTTCACAGGTTCTAAACATTTTTTCGAATTTAAATGATCACCCACCAAATTAATCACTTGTGAGGGTGTAAGAAAATCCCAAAGACCATCACTGCCTATTACGAGAAATTTGTCATTGGGTGTTAGACGATGATGTGTTACGTCAGGTTTTGCTGATAGGTATGGTGGCGTGTAATAATGAGGCGGCACAGCTTGTTCGCCAAAAGCAGGTATTACATATTTTTTCATTATTTCATTTGACCATTTGTAGCGAAAATCTCCCATGGCACGCAGAGGGGCCAGTTGGCCGAGTAAACGGTCATTTTTTATAGCAGTATCTTGTTCCTCTTTAGGATGTTCCAAAAGTATTCGTTGTACTTCTTGTTGATTGTCGGTATTATGTTCCAGATTTAACTTTTTTGAGATCCACTTACCCGATTCGGAACATATTGAACCCAAAACTGCAGTACAATCACCGGTACTTGCTAAATGAATATCAAGATCTTCAATGTGGGCAACACAAGCAACAGCACCTGTTTTTCAATATAGTATGAATAAAATTAAGTACGAATTAAATAAGCAATTACTATAAAGGTAATGTACATATATACCAGATTTGGAGGATGCCAATTACATTTTCAATTATATTATATCAATACATCGTAATTGATATTACATGTAATTGTACCAATGTAATTACTAATTACATGTAATTGTTAATGCGACCGAGCCAATTAAAATGAATTGTGATTTGTAATGGTGTGATGCACTTATAAATACAAGAATAATTTCATTTCACTACTATTATTTAATTATATTTATAACAAATTGTTTTACGATATTTTGCCAGTATAAAAAAATTAAATAATAATAAATTTAACGTTTGTTAAAATTTATTTAAGTATATGAATTATATTTAAGAACTCAGGTTTTTATTACTCTGTAATACACATTAATATTTGGCCTGCTAGGCTTTGTATTACATTACTGAATAAATAAATAAGGTATTTTTATATATGAAAAAAGTTGTCGGTTGCTTTACCTGACATTGCTACTGCCATTGTTTTCATATTTTTATTATTTAAGGCTTCTTCGGATAGATCATTATCCAATGAGACGAATGCATTTGCAATTGTTATTGAATAATTTTGTGAGTTTTGACCAGCTAGTCTCTCAATGTATTTACGAAAACTCTCTTCATAAATATCCTTGATTTCTTTGACAAAATCCACCTGTAAATAAAGTTGTTACATATAAAGAAATCATAATTCATAATTTTTTTCTACAAACATTGTCATTGTGACACTTTAAAAACGATTGACTGTTGCAACCCTTTTCAATTTGTTCTTTTAAAATCTGGCGATCTACTAAGGACGCTGCTATATAACGTAATAAACGTTTGGATATAACTTGAGAGCAAGCGGGACCAGCATGCCCATCAAAAATTCCACAAATAAAGCCTGAGAATTAAGTCATTAATATTGTGGAAATGTAAATTTGTTAGCACTTGTATACCTTTTTTATGCACAAAACTACCTTCAGTGCGGCAGTCTTCACAAGGTTTATTGGATGCCACTTGATTGGACTCATAGCTATGGATTGTACTATTTTGTTCTTCCGGAATGGCATACATAAATTCGTTTTCTCTCAAAATCATATTAACCTTATGAAAAGACAATACATAAGTATATTATAATTATATATGTATGAAAGATCTTTTACACTCACATCATATGGCGACAATTGGGGCAATTGTGCTTGCCTCTGTACAGAGATGCAAAAGTTACGTTTTTCATCTGCATGCCCACACACGGTCCTTGTCCTGTGTCGTATATTAAGGACAGCATGACGTAGTACTGTAAACATCTAAAAATGTACTCAATTTTTTTACACTTTTCAATAAATAGTTCGTTTTGTTGGCCACTATTTCTCCTTGTAATTCTATTTTTAAAGTTTACAAAGCATTTTTTAATTGTTTACTTTTTTATTCATGGACTTTTATTTATTATATGAATATAATCTATATTTAGTGTATTTTATGAGAAAAAGAGAAAACTGAAAGATATTTTAAGAAAAGTACCTTGACAATACAATAGACAATTCTATTTGTGAAAGACTAACTGGGATTATGTCAAAATGTTGAACTTCACCTAAATAGAAAGTCGGTAAGACAGTGGTAATACAGCACACGGCTTATATCAGTGCTGCCAGTAGATTTTTTCGATTACTGCATCGTAAGCACCTATTAGATGACCAGGTCGGCATGAAAGGAGTCATCATGCTCGTGAAATAGTGCACAGCTTCTTTTAGGTAGTTTATTGCGTTTATGAATGCAAGGTGTAAAATGCCTTTATCGGGGTAACAAAACGAAAAGATAAATTAGAAAAGGTAAGAGCAAACCGAACATGTAAACTAAGAATGTTAGTCGAGGCGCTTATTTTTTTATATTTTGTTGTTATCATGTCAAAATGGTGTACTCTCTCCCATCAAACGCAGTGCAAATTTAACCAAAAAAGTTACTTTGGGTGTATTTACCCAAACGAGTTGCTCTATACAATAATTTGTAGTTCTACTTGCAGCATTTCATAACTTGGTAGTCACACGATCAAATTTTCATTTAAATTTTAAATTCTCTCTCACTTTTCTTACCAATACACTCACACTTTTAAAATTTGACGAGAATTTGCTTACAAATTTTCATTCCATAAAGTGGTTCAAATTACAGTCAAATATTAAAAAATAGTTTTTTTTTCTGTTTCTATGATTTTGTTTATTTCCTTTAATAGTTGTAGGGAAAGAGTTATTTTAAGTTAAGTTCTTGATGGCATCTTGGTAAGAAATTTGCTTTAAATTTGACTGCAGGCTACGTCACAGCTTTAAATTTTTGTGAATTTTGACAAGCTGTATGTGTAAAAATCTTGAATGGGAATTGCAAAAAATTTTTATGGTGGGTAAAATAATGTGTGAATTATTTATTTATTTATTTATTCAATAGAGTAATACAAAGCCTTATTTTGGCCAAAAATATAAATATGTATTACATAGTAATAAAGATCCCGAGTTCTTACTTCTAATTTGTTTAAACATTTTAACTAAAAATTGAAGAATAAAAACAATAATGAATTAATTAATAATCACAGTACTTTATTGGCTCCCCAGCCTTAAAGGAAAGATTTAAAGGTAATAATAAAAGCACAAAGTATAAGGTAACATGGTCCCATTAGTAGCAATTCAACGAAAAAATCGTTGGAGTGGGAAAGAATAAGCATACTACAAATAACTGGAATTTAAATATGTATATCTGATGTCTCAAAAACTATTTTAGACGGTAGTAAGTATATTAGGTAAGTAAGTAGAAAATAAATCAGGATTTTAGAGTCTATACTCAATTGCGCATACATCCATATATATATACATAAATATATAGGCAAACGCATCACTAGATACTGGTTAAATACCTTCTAAGTTTAACACGAAAAACGTTATTGGAATGGGAAAAAATGCGAAGTTCATAGGGCAAACAGTTCCACCAGCGAGCAATTCTAACCACATAAGATCTTTCAAAAATACGTCTAGAAATTCTTGGAATGAAAATCTGTGGATTTCTAGAAGATCGCAGGAAGATAAATTTGTCACACAATGGAGATGGAGCACCACTACGCACTACCCTATAGAAAAAAAGGAGGCTCCGATACTTAATAAAATCGTTAAACGTAAAACCCAGGAATTCTCGTACGAAGGATGAGATATGGTCAAAACGCCTAACATTATACACGAATCTGACAATCATATTAACTATGCGTCGCAGCTTATTACACATTTCAACAGAAGCAGCAGACACCACTTCAAGGCAGTAAAGAACCTGCGGCATAAGAAGAGCATGAGCTAATCTGAGCCTAACCCGAAAAGGCAAATACAAGTTGGAGGAATATATCCTACGTAGCGAGCCCCACACCCTACCAGATACAGTGTTAATATGATGTTCGAAAGAAAGGCAACCGTCTAATACCACACCAGCACCGTTAGTTCGAGTAAACAAGCGTTGATACAAAATCCAAAATTTATATTTTGTTAACAACACTTGCTTGTACCACAATATTCATTTTAAACGGACGAGAAGAAATCAAACTTTGGGAGAAATCAAACTTTTTTTACAGAGTTGCACAAAAAGTATGATTTTTGTTTAGATTGGTAAATTCGTAAACACCAAAAGAATTAAACAAAAGAAAATTGAAATTTTTACCGTCGAGAAAAGTGTTACGCTCATAAAAAACTAACGCTTCGTTGTGCATCATAGCGGTTAGTACCAATCGATAGAGATTTAAAATACAATTTGTTGGTGCCGGATGTCACTTTCTGAAATACTTGAATTCAGAAGTTATAGCCCATCAAACTTTTTTAGATCGAAAAAAGTGTTACGCTCATAAAAAACTAACGCTTCGTTGTGCATCATAGCGGTTAGTACCAATCGATAGAGATTGAAAATACAATTTGTTGGTGCCGGATGTCACATTCTGAAATACTTGAATTCAGAAGTTATAGCCCATCAAACTTTTTCAAGTACAAAAATTTTTTGGTTAAAAAATGCGGGTAATAGTGAAGGTAGTATATTGGTAATAGAGTGCAAAACAATGTAAACAAATAAATTTACAATATTTTTAAAAAGTGTTACGCTCATAAAAAACTAACGCTTCGTTGTGCATCATAGCGGTTAGTACCAATCGATAGAGATTTAAAATACAATTTGTAGGTGCCGGATGTCACTTTCTGAAATACTTGAATTCAGAAGTTATAGCCCATCAAACTTTTTTAGGTCGAAAAAAGTGTTACGCTCATAAAAAACTAACGCTTCGTTGTGCATCATAGCGGTTAGTACCAATCGATAGAGATTTAAAATACAATTTGTTGGTGCCGGATGTCACTTTCTGAAATACTTGAATTCAGAAGTTATAGCCCATCAAACTTTTTTAGATCGAAAAAAGTGTTACGCTCATAAAAAACTAACGCTTCGTTGTGCATCATAGCGGTTAGTACTAATCGATAGAGATTTAAAATACAATTTGTTGGTGCCGGATGTCACATTCTGAAATACTTGAATTCAGAAGTTATAGCCCATCAAACTTTTTCAAGTACAAAAATTTTTAGGTTAAAAAATGCGGGTAATAGTGAAGGTAGTATATTGGTAATAGAGTGCAAAACAATGTAAACAAATAAATTTACAATATTTTTAAAAAGTGTTACGCTCATAAAAAACTAACGCTTCGTTGTGCATCATAGCGGTTAGTACCAATCGATAGAGATTTAAAATACAATTTGTAGGTGCCGGATGTCACTTTCTGAAATACTTGAATTCAGAAGTTATAGCCCATCAAACTTTTTTAGGTCGAAAAAAGTGTTACGCTCATAAAAAACTAACGCTTCGTTGTGCATCATAGCGGTTAGTACCAATCGATAGAGATTTAAAATACAATTTGTTGGTGCCGGATGTCACTTTCTGAAATACTTGAATTCAGAAGTTATAGCCCATCAAACTTTTTTAGATCGAAAAAAGTGTTACGCTCATAAAAAACTAACGCTTCGTTGTGCATCATAGCGGTTAGTACTAATCGATAGAGATTTAAAATACAATTTGTTGGTGCCGGATGTCACATTCTGAAATACTTGAATTCAGAAGTTATAGCCCATCAAACTTTTTCAAGTACAAAAATTTTTAGGTTAAAAAATGCGGGTAATAGTGAAGGTAGTATATTGGTAATAGAGTGCAAAACAATGTAAACAAATAAATTTACAATATTTTTAAAAAGTGTTACGCTCATAAAAAACTAACGCTTCGTTGTGCATCATAGCGGTTAGTACCAATCGATAGAGATTTAAAATACAATTTGTTGGTGCCGGATGTCACTTTCTGAAATACTTGAATTCAGAAGTTATAGCCCATCAAACTTTTTTAGATCGAAAAAAGTGTTACGCTCATAAAAAACTAACGCTTCGTTGTGCATCATAGCGGTTAGTACCAATCGATAGAGATTTAAAATACAATTTGTTGGTGCCGGATGTCACTTTCTGAAATACTTGAATTCAGAAGTTATAGCCCATCAAACTTTTTTAGATCGAAGAAAGTGTTACGCTCATAAAAAACTAACGCTTCGTTGTGCATCATAGCGGTTAGTACCAATCGATAGAGATTGAAAATACAATTTGTTGGTGCCGGATGTCACATTCTGAAATACTTGAATTCAGAAGTTATAGCCCATCAAACTTTTTCAAGTACAAAAATTTTTTGGTTAAAAAATGCGGGTAATAGTGAAGGTAGTATATTGGTAATAGAGTGCAAAACAATGTAAACAAATAAATTTACAATATTTTTAAAAAGTGTTACGCTCATAAAAAACTAACGCTTCGTTGTGCATCATAGCGGTTAGTACCAATCGATAGAGATTTAAAATACAATTTGTAGGTGCCGGATGTCACTTTCTGAAATACTTGAATTCAGAAGTTATAGCCCATCAAACTTTTTTAGGTCGAAAAAAGTGTTACGCTCATAAAAAACTAACGCTTCGTTGTGCATCATAGCGGTTAGTACCAATCGATAGAGATTTAAAATACAATTTGTTGGTGCCGGATGTCACTTTCTGAAATACTTGAATTCAGAAGTTATAGCCCATCAAACTTTTTTAGATCGAAAAAAGTGTTACGCTCATAAAAAACTAACGCTTCGTTGTGCATCATAGCGGTTAGTACCAATCGATAGAGATTTAAAATACAATTTGTTGGTGCCGGATGTCACATTCTGAAATACTTGAATTCAGAAGTTATAGCCCATCAAACTTTTTCAAGTACAAAAATTTTTAGGTTAAAACATGCGGGTAATAGTGAAGGTAGTATATTGGTAATAGAGTGCAAAACAATGTAAACAAATAAATTTACAATATTTTTAAAAAGTGTTACGCTCATAAAAAACTAACGCTTCGTTGTGCATCATAGCGGTTAGTACCAATCGATAGAGATTTAAAATACAATTTGTAGGTGCCGGATGTCACTTTCTGAAATACTTGAATTCAGAAGTTATAGCCCATCAAACTTTTTTAGGTCGAAAAAAGTGTTACGCTCATAAAAAACTAACGCTTCGTTGTGCATCATAGCGGTTAGTACCAATCGATAGAGATTTAAAATACAATTTGTTGGTGCCGGATGTCACTTTCTGAAATACTTGAATTCAGAAGTTATAGCCCATCAAACTTTTTTAGATCGAAAAAAGTGTTACGCTCATAAAAAACTAACGCTTCGTTGTGCATCATAGCGGTTAGTACCAATCGATAGAGATTTAAAATACAATTTGTTGGTGCCGGATGTCACATTCTGAAATACTTGAATTCAGAAGTTATAGCCCATCAAACTTTTTCAAGTACAAAAATTTTTAGGTTAAAACATGCGGGTAATAGTGAAGGTAGTATATTGGTAATAGAGTGCAAAACAATGTAAACAAATAAATTTACAATATTTTTAAAAAGTGTTACGCTCATAAAAAACTAACGCTTCGTTGTGCATCATAGCGGTTAGTACCAATCGATAGAGATTTAAAATACAATTTGTTGGTGCCGGATGTCACTTTCTGAAATACTTGAATTCAGAAGTTATAGCCCATCAAACTTTTTTAGATCGAAAAAAGTGTTACGCTCATAAAAAACTAACGCTTCGTTGTGCATCATAGCGGTTAGTACCAATCGATAGAGATTTAAAATACAATTTGTTGGTGCCGGATGTCACATTCTGAAATACTTGAATTCAGAAGTTATAGCCCATCAAACTTTTTCAAGTACAAAAATTTTTAGGTTAAAACATGCGGGTAATAGTGAAGGTAGTATATTGGTAATAGAGTGCAAAACAATGTAAACAAATAAATTTACAATATTTTTAAAAAGTGTTACGCTCATAAAAAACTAACGCTTCGTTGTGCATCATAGCGGTTAGTACCAATCGATAGAGATTTAAAATACAATTTGTTGGTGCCGGATGTCACTTTCTGAAATACTTGAATTCAGAAGTTATAGCCCATCAAACTTTTTTAGATCGAAAAAAGTGTTACGCTCATAAAAAACTAACGCTTCGTTGTGCATCATAGCGGTTAGTACTAATCGATAGAGATTTAAAATACAATTTGTTGGTGCCGGATGTCACATTCTGAAATACTTGAATTCAGAAGTTATAGCCCATCAAACTTTTTCAAGTACAAAAATTTTTAGGTTAAAAAATGCGGGTAATAGTGAAGGTAGTATATTGGTAATAGAGTGCAAAACAATGTAAACAAATAAATTTACAATATTTTTAAAAAGTGTTACGCTCATAAAAAACTAACGCTTCGTTGTGCATCATAGCGGTTAGTACCAATCGATAGAGATTTAAAATACAATTTGTTGGTGCCGGATGTCACTTTCTGAAATACTTGAATTCAGAAGTTATAGCCCATCAAACTTTTTTAGATCGAAAAAAGTGTTACGCTCATAAAAAACTAACGCTTCGTTGTGCATCATAGCGGTTAGTACCAATCGATAGAGATTTAAAATACAATTTGTTGGTGCCGGATGTCACTTTCTGAAATACTTGAATTCAGAAGTTATAGCCCATCAAACTTTTTTAGGTCGAAAAAAGTGTTGGGTAAAAAACTGCTGGTAAATATCGATAATGGTGTGCTTAAAAATGCTCTAGGAATAAGGTGGCAGGGGTGGAACATTTTAGTGAAACGTGTGGCAACACAAATTCTTGCATTATTATTTTTTTACGCTTGACCAATTTGACACGATAGATTTGTCCAACAACGATCTCTGGAAACTAGATGGACCGCCGTATTTACCACGTCTGAAATTTTTATTATTAAAGAATAACCGTATACTCAGAATTGGCGACGACCTACAAGAATCTGTGCCTAACCTTAATTCGATAATATTAAGCGGTAACAATTTGCAAGAGTTGGGCGATTTAGAGCCTCTTGCTCAATTAACACATTTGGACACATTATGTTTTCTTATGAATCCCGTATCTACAAAACCTTATTACAGGGAATATATGGCTTATAAATTTCCTCATTTACGTCTTGGATTTTAGGAAAATCAAACAGAAAGATCGCAAGACCGCCCAAGACTTTTTCCGTTCAAAACAAGGAAAAGAAATTGCTAAGAAGTCCACATTAAGTGCAGCAGCAGCGGCCGCTGCAGAGGCAACTGGAAAATCAACGGGGAGTACGGGCAGCAGGTTTGCAAATCCTGAAGATTCGCAACGCATTCGAGAAGCTATCAAACGGGCCAGCTCTTTGCAAGAAGTAGAAAGGCTGTCACAAATTTTGCAAAGTGGTCAAATTCCAGATAATTTCGTTTTAGTTCAAAATGGTTCGGCAGAAAATGGTAACACCAATAACAGTGCGACACGAGAAGTTGCCATGGAGCATTAGTGATTAATATTTTTATGCCTAATTTATAGTTTTCTGTAAATTCAAAATTATCAATACAACTGAATAAGTAAACTTTTTATTTTAAAATAAACCATTTTTCTTCTAAATTTTTAATAGATAAATAAAAATTTTCTGTTCGTGTATGTACAGGAAGTTGCCAAAACTTTTCCGGAATCTTATTTAAGAAATTTGTATTGAAAAGATTTAGTGCAAGTTGGGTAACTTATGTATGTACATATTGTGTCCGTTCTGGCTATATTAAAAGTTTTGAAACATCTTAAAATGCAAAAATAAGCTAACAAATAAAAGAAGTGTATGATACATACATATGTACATAGATATAACGTGCTTAAATTATACATGAAATTTTTTTAATTTTGCTTATACTCTTGTTTTGCTGCGTAAGGAATCATTAATTTACATTATCTAGTATTTATATTAAATTGCTTAAGTTTTTTTTTTCTTTGCTTTGCTGTATATGGACTAACTAACGTCCTTTGGCTTCCATAATTGCATCATAATGAAGTCCTGTATAGAAAATGATCCACGTTACTAGAAATGAAATGCATAATTAGATACATATGCTAAGATACAATAAATTTCTTTTATATAAGAAATTATAATATATTAAAGTTGTTTTTTAATGTGTAATTTGTTTGTTAACTTACAGACAAACTGGAACGTGGTTGAAGACAAATCCGTGTACAACAAGTTGTAGCAGCAGCAAAATTTCTGTGAAATAAATAAAACAGTAAGTAAAATGTAATTAAATATGTGAAAACAATTATAAAAATTAAAATTATTTTTTAAGCCTCGATGGAACAAATTGCCTTGGTAAATAAAAGTGGACGCAAGTGTTGAAGACTCCCACAGCAGTTTGGCGGTGGCGAAAACATCACAATTGACGGTAAGTAATTTTCATGCATGTAAAGATAAAATACAATAATAATGATTGATTTTTTTAAATACATTTTTATGCATACCATCTGAGCCAAAAGTGGACGGACATGCTGGTCGATTCCAGGACTATTTGGTGGTCCAAAAAGTAACCATCTAAGCGGTGAGTATCCTTAGCTACCTGAAAATATAAAAATTGAACATTAAAATTAATATTTCTCCTTTTTATGATAACGTTTTAGCCTACCATTTTGGTCAACAAACAAAAGTGTTCGCATCCAGTGAAGACTTTCACAGCGATTTGGTGACAGAAATTGTATGCTGTAATTATATTTAATGAAATTAATATTGAAATGTAGAAAATTTTTTAATAAATTTGTTTTTTTAAACTCTTATTAAAACACAAAAAGTTTTTTAAAAATTATAAATAGTAAACGCAAAATTCCATTGAATTTAGATACGTTTTTTCAATTTTAACACTTTTTAAACTTATTTTTACAAAATAACACACATTTCACACAAAAAAGGAAAAAACACTAAGTTTAAATCGGTCAAACCAATTGGAAGCCACGGACATCAAGACACAGCTAGAAAATATTACTTCCAAACAGCTGGAAAAATTTTCAAAAGCGGTTGTCTTACAAACAAAAACGAAAAACACAACTAAATTACAAAACTATAAGTTTGTTACCCAAATGCGTCATGCAATACCAGTGATTAAGGAGAATATAAGACGTTCAGCGGAGGCAGATTTTTCGTGAATTCTTGGAAAACAAAAGATTTTCTCCTAAAATTGGGAAGGAAGCGATTGAACACACAAAAAGGATACAAAAACGCGATATAAATACCATTATTGAATGTCGTAAGAATTCATTAAGGAATAAAGATAATAATGCAACAGAAGAGGATAATTTGTCGGCACAAGATTTGATTGACTTGTCGCCAATTTATCGCTGTCTACATATATATACGGTGCTGTGTCAAAGGGAGTTCCTTGGAAAAGATTATCGGAAACAAAGACTTTATGTGTAGTACAAATAATTTTATATTTTATTATTTGTTTTTAACTGCGTTTTTGTTTTATTTGTTAATTTTTTTGTTTATTAATATAATAAAAGTATCAAATCAAATGTCTATAATTTGTTTTTTATAATTAGGGAAGGGAATAAATAAGTTAGGTAGTTTTTTCTTTTTAAATGAATGTAACTAAAATGGGTAAAATTGGCGATCGAATTTCGACCACTAGGCGTACTATAGTACTTATAAATGTTGTATTATTTTCAGTAGCAACTACAAAAACTCCAAATTTGATGTCCTAAATTCACCATCATCGCTATCTACGAAAACAACAAAATCATCGTCGTTTGTAAACTATGTTTTTAAAATACAAAATATTGCCATTTTTTATGTATTTAAAATACAAACTACTTCTATTTATTATATGTATTTAAAATACAAAATACTTGCACGTTTTTTATGGAACCCTTATTTCTTGACCTTTATCTTATACTGCTATAAGAAAGTAGTTTCTATTTAAAATAAAATCACTTTTACAACTTCATTCGCAAATTGCTATTTTTATTATTGTAGTTACTGCGGTTGCGTTTGTTTTGTACAAGTATTATACAATTAAAAATGAAATGTAAAATTTTGACAAATTCAATTATAATTTATGCTAAGGTCTTTTTATCTGCAAACATATTTCTGCAGGTTCGTATACATTCATTCACATGGGCATAAATTCATATCGTCATATGATTTCAAAAAAGCCCTAAGTTACAAAAAATTTAAAATCAACTTCTTGGCTGATTACGATGTACCATATCAAAATACATGTCGCTGGAAAATTGTACATATTAAAATTTTACTGATTCCTTAATAAGAAATAAGCTGAAAAAATGTTAAAAATTTTGGTTAACTTTTTATATTAGTTTCTGGCAATTTTGTAAAATTTTTTTAGTGTAACTTAGGCTTTCATGAATTCACGACGATATGCAGATATGTAATTAATTAATTTTGCTTATACTCTTGTTTTGCTGCGTAAGGAATCATTAATTTACATTATCTAGTATTTATATTAAATTGCTTAAGTTTTTTTTTCTTTGCTTTGCCGTATATGGACTAACTAACGTCCTTTGGCTTCCATAATTGCATCATAATGAAGTCCTGTATAGAAAATGATCCACGTTACTAGAAAACCAGCAAACGAAGTCATAAATCCTTATTTTATCAATTCCCATGCACCACCATATGCTTCTTCATCAATATTTTGAAAATTAATAGCGTATATGTAAACGACACAGCAACTTATACCCACAAATCTTGAAGAAATTGAATGATAAAACTTTGTTGTTAATTGTGCTGATTTCTACTTACAATACTAAGCCTAAAAAGCCTTTTAGAGGTATTATACCCCAGATAACTCCCAAAATTATACCAAAAATTTGGCGAGACCAGTAAATAACATCCAGAAATGAAATGTATAATTAGATACATATGCTAAGATACAATAAATTTCTTTTATAGAAATTGCGTTTCACCCAAATGTTTCGGGAATTAGCAACAGTACCAAAGTAAATTTGGAAAAAGTTTCTCTATCACAGATACACTATTATGGCAAAGCAACTATGCTGCCACTTTAGGAATCATTCTCATTGGATGATTATTTTATCGATTTTACTTAAGCGATCTTCATCAAGAAAATATTGTTCATAATGTTTGTGACGACACGTATTCAGGAAAGGGAAAAAACGATATTTTCCCTCCAAATATAAATAAAATATATCGCTCATTTCAAGTGTAGGAAATGGCACAGGTCATTTAAGAATGTTCCCTTCTTGCAAATTATCAGCAGTCTGCAAAAATAATAATAAAAACAAGCTTTATAACATATTGATATGTATAATACCTGCTGTAGAGAGGGCCAAAACACGTTGCTTCTTCAGAATTTGGTTCATCAACTCCAGCTGTGATATGAATTTAGTTTTATATGCTTTAATATTTTTATTTAATAACTCTTTTATAATTTTTAATAATCTATTTTTTTTAATTTTTAACTTGAATGTAAACAAAACCTTGTTTGGTTGATTTGCCACATTTACATATATGTATAATTTAAGCTGCCACATAAATTTAAAATTATTCACAAATCGTGGCTGCCACCTTAATTTTTGTCAATAATAAGTAACACACTGCTACCGACATCTTAAATGCGTCTCTGAAGAAATATTGTGTTTACGAATTTAGCAGCGTAAACAAAAACCAAAAATATACTACCTATTTTGCAACTCTGAAAAAAGTTTGATAAATGAAAAAAAAAATTTTAATAAAAAGTTTGATTTCTTCACGGACATTCATTTTAAACCCGTTTAATCGACGTGCACATTCTCTTACAAAATTCATATTGTAATAGATTAAAAAGAATTGATGAAAATGTCACATCAATTTTTTTCGAGGGCTGTTTATATTTTTTTCTTCTTTAATAGTCAAGTGAAATTTTCTTCTGAAAAATGTAAAATTTGAAAGGAAGTATTATAAAAAATAATTAAAAGAGTGCTAAGGTGCATTTAAAGGAAAAGAAACATAAAATGTTTCGTTTTCTATAAAGTGATACCGAAAAAGTGTTTAAAAATCCAATGGAGAAAAAAATCCCCAATAAGACATTAAGAAAAAAGTATTTATACTTGTATGTAAAATAAAACGACAAAATAATATCGTATAAGGTGCTGCGCCTCTTTTATTTACCAGATATGTCTTACAATTTAATAAAAACTACAATAATTTATAAATGAATTATAAAAGTGAAATTAGGCAATACCTTGAAAAATAAACTGTTAAAAGACGCAAGCAAACAAAAAATACACAAAAAGTGATTACAAAAAAAAATTATGGAGACAAGTGCATTGTAAAATATTGAGCAAAGAATAAATCCAAACAATATCATCAACAGTATAAAATGTGTATTATATTTGGAAAAATCTAATACATTTAAAATGTAAGTAAAATATTTAATTTTCTTAAACAAATTGCAGTGAAAGCTGCCAAACTCTGTCTCTAACCATGTTTTCTTATTGCTTTTCATTCTTCACGTATTTTCTTTTCCTTCATCAACATCTTCAATTTTATCATAAAAAACTAAACAAATCAATCCAAATATCTATATTATGATGATAAAAATTTAAAAACTGCGTAAATTTGTTTATTGGGTTTATTTTTTATATCTTTTTTCTTATTATGAAATTTATATTAATCGAGATTGCCTCGATATCTTTTTTCAAAGATTTAAAAAAAAAGATTTAAAGGTTTTTGTATAAGTAAAGAGGTTTGAAACATTTAAAAATTAGGTTTAAGGTCTACTGATGATTTGGCTTAAGCACCAATGAAATGCATGTATATAGACTAGCTAAAAACCCTCAACAAACAAAAGTTTTTTAAATTTTTTTCTTATTTTAATAATTATTTTAGTAATTGTTCCCTCTTATATATCCGCCATTTAAAAAATGTTTGCTTAATTTGGAAGGACATACTTCCAGATTGGTCCCGTTATTAATCGTATTAAATGTTTATTGGTCTATCTGTCTGCCCCTAGCTATATTTGGCTTGATTGTTTTTTGTAAGTTTTTTAATGTACATACATACATACATATATTTGCTGCCAAATACAGTAGGAAGTGGTAAGTCAATTTCTGTCCTTTAGATTTCTGGGAATTTTGTTCTGCTTTATCTGTAAGCAATATTTAGCTATTTAAAAATAAGGGCTTTATGGAATATCACATTACTGATTAGCAACATTTTATCGTGTTGTATATGGTATATACATATGCCATTGGATGTGACCTCTCAAATGATATATAAATCTTTATAGGTACTGTCTTGGAAAAAAATACGAAATGTGCGAAAAAATACAAAAATACATCGCGTTGATAAATTATATATGAAAAAAATTCAAAATTAAATTTTATTAAAATTTGCTAAGAGTTTTATTTTACAAAATAAGACCCTAGATTTTTATCAATAGATATAAAAGATTATTAAACAAATATAACTCATTTGTGCATGCAAATGCAGAAGAAAACTTTTTATGTACATATTTCCCTTAATTTTGTAATAAATAAAACTTGAAAATTTAAAGTATTAAAAACAAAGCTTTTATTCCTTTTTTATTTTTTAGATCTTCATTTAATAATCATTTCATAAGCTCTGCTTAATGGTTTATTTATTTAATTGTTTCATTCTATGGACAAAAAAATCCTTACAGACAATGAGATACAAAAACACTTAAATATTAAATACAAAATAAATATGGATTAAGAATAAATTTCCATAAAAATAGTTATTTTATTACAATAGATAGAATTGTAAAGCCTCTTGTTGTTCGATTATATAAATTGGTGCATCTCCAATTTTAAATTTTTGTTGTATATTTAACCATTTTAACGAGTCCAGCACAAAACTTATTGAAGTAAAGCGATTACATTTTAGAATTGCTCGCATTGCTTTATTTTGTAGCTTTTATAATCTTCCTAGTTGTTGATCCATAATTGTATTAAATATATTGATTGCCATTACAACCGATAAAAATACACTTTAAGGATTATAACATACGTGAACGTACTGTATTTTATAAAAATCGGGATTACAACATCCGTGATCGTATGAGCGACCGTGAGAGTTTTTCAAACTATATAATCTTCTTAAATTTCATAAAAAATATAAATTGATTTAAAATATTGTGAGTAAACGAAATTTTCTCATCATTATTATCTGAAAACGAATTATTAATTAAAATACAAATCAAAATTTTTATCAAAAAGATATACACCAACTTGTCTCAATGCCCTAAAGACAATTCTTTCTCACGCTCATACGACACACATTATATTTTACGAAGTGTGCTCATCACTATTGAAACTGTTGTTGTATTTGAGTGTCTTCTGTCAATCGTTGATGCAAATCTGCAAGCAATACTGACGAACAAATCTTCCTCGCAATGACTGAAAGTTAAAAAAAGAGAAATGTCCTGAGGACACTGGTTAAAACTATGTTAGGTAACTGTATGCATGGCTATTGTATGTACGTAATGGTAAATCAATTTAATTTACCAATTGGCTTTTCTTCTGTAGAACATTTTATCGTAATATTTTCTGCCAACACTGATAATGAACATCCCGAAAGTATGCATTGACATTTTTCACAAAAAAAAATTACGATCCGTTTGCAGTCGTAAAGGTAGTATCACACGATTGCCGCAAATACACAAATCAGACTCAATTTTTATTGTGCTGAATTGGTGCACAATAATAATATTGTCCTAATCAAATATACTGTAGTCACATGATTGCCCCATTTTATATAAATTTGATTGCCGCAGATTGACGAAGAATGAATTTGTGGCATTAATTTCCGCATCCCAGTCATACGATTGTTCTAACTTGCGGCAACACCAACAAGCAGCTGGTATGGTAGTTTTTAGTTTGTTTTGTTTTACATGCAAATCTTATACTTAATGAATTTAACTAAAAAAATTAAATAAAAATTTTTATTGCATTAATTCTATATGTCTAAATAATATATTTTTATATTTTTTCAAAGCGAATTCATGCATTTAAGGGTTAACGCTTCAAATAAGCTTAAATTTATGGTACACAAAACAATTGGCACACACGAAAAATTAAACTAATTAAATAAATTGCCGCGTATTGCCGCACTAGAAGACAATAAATATTGGCACATTTTTAACACTTATATTGGCGCATGGTTGCCTATTAACCGTTCACACGATTGCCGCACAAGAGTTGCATTTGATTGCGGAAAATTAGCACAATATTGTTCTCAATTGCCGTAGGGGACAATAGATTGTGAAATCACACGATTGGCATACAAAATAGACCGATAAATGGAGCAATGCGGCGATCGTGTGATCCTACCTTAAATCAACAAGTTATCCAGTTCATACGATTAACGTATCACGTAATTTTCTTTCGCACGATTGCCGATGCGGTCACGGATGTGACGATTCGAGTAGTTTTCATAAGAGTAAGTACAAAGTGAATGAAGTGGGTGATCATGATCGAAATTATTAAAGGTAGTACATATTTTAAGCCTTGCTAAATACACACTAGCGTTTGTAAAATAGAAAAAACTCCAATATTTATTGAAACAAAATAATAACAATCTATAGTACATATTTGTTTTTAAATTCATTCAGGTACAAAATGTAGATACTTACAACTATTTATTAACAACATGTAGGAAGCTTAAAACTACAGCAAAACTTAAAATATTCTTTTGGTATATCAATACAAATTTTAATGTTTTAAACATTACATAAAATTACACGTGGTAAAGTTGAAAAGAAAAAATCAATAGCTCAGTCTTGTTTTATTTAATATTAAACTTTTAGGGCATTATTCATTATAAATTATCAAATGTTTATTAAAGGGTTATGAAACAGTTTTACATACAAAACTTGTGTCACAAACCTATTATACACTTTTGGTAAGTATTATATATAAGGGGGTTAAAATTTTCATTGATTAAAAGCATCAATAAAGGACTTTTTAATATTAAAATGATAAAAAAAAGATACTTTCATATACAGCGTCTGGCCCATCTTCTGGACACAAAACCGGTTATATGTAATACTTCAAATTGTTATAGAATTCATTTAAATTTATTAACTACTAAAAACGCCTCAATTCAGAGCGTTTTCTATTAAACGCGCTTAAACGGAAAACAGCGCTTTTGGCGCAGTTAAAACGAGCTAAAACTAGCGCGAAACGCGCTAAATTGGCAACGCTGTTTAAAACGGTTAAATTGGAGAGGGAAAAACTAAAACCAACGGAGGGGTTGTCTGTCAGACGTCTTACCTTTTTTGAATGAAAACGGCAGGAGATGTTGAAGGTAGCAAAACTAAACAAATAAAAGTCATTGTGGCATGTCAAAAGCATAAGAAAGCCAAATAAAAACTACAAAGGAAAATAAAATCGTTTTTATAGTGATGCAATATTTGCACATAATAAATAAGAAATGTAACTTCTTGTCTTTTTTACTTCTACACAGTAAAAAACTAGCGTAACATTGAGTAGAAGTTGATAAGGAGACGCCAAATGACTGACAATAAACATAAAAGAGTCACCCATTTGATTCCATTAATATCTGTTCTGCTCAAAATGTTTTTTGGGAATAAAAAAAAAAACAAATTGATCTATAATGGAAATATTTTCAAATATTTATTTAATCTTTCTTAAATGCAGCGTTACAAGTTTTATTTATACCTTATCCTCAATTTACAATTTTTCATTCCCCAAATTCTCCAAAAAAATAGCTAATTTCTTATCCCAAAAAAATCCCAAATAACAAATAGCAGAAAGCTTTATTAACAATACAAACAAGGACGTATGGACGTACATCCATATTTAATTATCATCTCTTTCAATCCCTTTTTCTTTTTCAACTGCACTCATTTGAGGAAAAAAAAAACCACACTCACATTGCTTAGCTAATGTTTTTACTAGAACCAATACTTATATGTATAAGTGAATGTACGAATGTATTTTTAGCTTTGTAATGATGTCGACTTTAGGAGCGTTTTATTCCTTTAATACTTAACCGATTTAAATAATATATAGTCTGGTCACTAATGCTCAGCAATGTCTACCATTAAGTAAAAGAATGAAGAAAATCGGTTGGCAAACAAGGGACAAAAAGGGACCCAAAAATTTGTCTGTCTATTTTTACAATAGATGCATTAATAGAAAAAAATCGTGAATGACTGCATCATGTCGAAGGCGCGTTGATCCAATTAAATTGTCAATCGTTTCCTTTGATATTTCTTGGGGTTCACTTATAACCGCATCAGGGTATTATTTCTGGTTCGTATTTTGTGATCTACAATATGCCATCTGCGTGGTTGGGATATTGAATTGTAAACTAGAGATGTTCACCGCTTACGTGCGCGGGCATAAACGTGAGTATAAAAAATTTAGCATGCATGATTGCTTCAGAGTTTTTTTTTTTGCTTTATAGTAATTTTTTTTTAATTATTTTATAGTTTTTTTTCGTAAGTATTTCGTGAGCGAGAGATTTCGTGATTATAAATAATTATTTTTTCCCACTCGCGTGGGCGTGCATGAACATAAACAGGAAATATAAGGTCGTGTATGAGCGTGCATGAGTTCAATTGTTTTATCGTGAGCGTGGCTGAACATTTACTTACGATTAATTATTAATGCAGCCAACTTTACAAAACGAAGGTTAGGTTAGGTTGCACAGGCTGCCGATTGCAAGCAACCGGCCCACTTGGGTCCAGAAAAATAGGTCACTTTGTGATGCCCGATATGGACAGCGAGAAAAATTAAAAGTATTGGCTATCCTATATTGTGGTCAGTATTGAACCAACCGGTTTTTCGAATAAACTTTTTTTTTTTTATTTATTTATTTAAATTAATTTAGTCTATGAATATACAATTCTTACAGACTACTTATGTACACATAGATATATCAAATGATTAATTATTTAACGAATACAAAATATTACGTTTAATGGTATTATTATTAACGGAAAAATCCACAAAAGAATAAAGTTTATTAAAATCTCTGCAACTTCTTATAAACGGATCAAAGTAAGCATAGTTAGTTCTAAAGACTTTAATGGAGAGGGGATAGTAATATCGAGTTGGACGATGTGGAACATTAACCAATATCTGCGCAATTAAAAAATCTGAGGAAATATTACCATTTAACAAATTTAATACAAACATTACATTTATCATTGTTCTACGACTTTTTAACGATGGAAGCTTAATAAGAGTAAGTCTAGCTTGATATGCCGGAAGATTTAGTGGATCCCAATGTAAACGACGGAGGCAGAAAAGAAGAAACTGTTTTTGTACAGATTCAATGCTGTTAGTATGAACTTTATATGCTGGATCCCATATCACTGAGCCATATTCAAGAACAGGACGGACTAAAGATGTATAAAGATGTTTGGTAACGTATGGATCATCAAATTCTTTTCCCCAACGTTTAATAAATCCAAGGAGACAACGTGCTTTATTTACAGTTAGATTAATATGTTGTATGAAATTAAGTTTAGCATCAAATAGAATTCCAAGATCGAAAAAAACCTCAACTTTATCCAGCTCATTACCGCCCAACAAATAATTAACGTTAATATGTCTTTTACGAAAGAAGCACATATGCTTGCATTTTTTAAAATTCAGCTTCATTAAGTTCAGCTCACACCAGGAATGAAAAGAATCCAAATCTTTTTGTAGGAAGGTATGATCTACGTAATTATCGTAGCTAAAGAATATTTTAACATCATCAGCATACAAAAGTATATACGAATATTTTATAATTTTAGGCAAGTCATTAATAAATAGCGAAAAAAGCAGAGGTCCAAGATGGCTTCCTTGTGGAACGCCAGAACTAACAGCAATTGTCTTTGAAGTAACATTTTTAAAAACAACAATTTGGCTTCTATTAGTCAGATATGATATTATCCAATTTAAGCAGTTTTGAGTAAATCCCATATCATGCAACTTTTTCACCAGGAGTTTATGGTTCACCTTATCAAAGGCTTTACTAAAATCAGTATAAACTACATCTGTTTGTTTTTGTTGAACAAATCCGCGATTAATTAAAGTTGTAAATTGTAAGAGATTAGTAACAGTAGAGCAGCCTTTACGAAAACCATGTTGAGAAGGAGATAGTAAAGATGTAGCGTGATGATTTAGGTGGTCAGCAATAAGTTTTTCAAAAAGTTTAGGTATTGTGCTTAATTTTGCAATACCCCTATAATTGGTGATATCGGATTTAATGCCAGATTTAAATAATGGTATAATAAAAGAGTCTTTCCAATTTTTAGGAAAGTAACCATACTTAATTGATAGGTTAAACATCATTGTAATAGGAGCCGCTAGCGCCTCTGCGCATTTGATAAGGAGACAACTCGGTACCTTATCAGGTCCATATTTATAGGAAAATTTTAGTCTTTTCAAACAATTTAGAACCGCATCTTCATCAAGGAATGGAATGGATATTAGCTGGTTTGGCAATTCATAAAAATAGTTGGACGCAGAATCAATATCATCATCCTTAACATAGGTGTCGGAAAAGAAATCCGCAAACATATTGCAGATTATAAGATCATTGTCAGACGCTGAATTATTTAACTTCATAACAGGGGGAAAAGTTGTTGATCTTCGTTTCGAGTTGACAAAGTTGTAAAAAGTTCTTGGATTAGATTTGAAATTTTTTTTAATTCTAGTTAAATATGAATAGTAACATTTTTGATTAAGTTTATTGTATTCAGCGCGAATAGTAGAGTATTTACCATAGTCAATGAGAGACCCACTACGTTTGTAAAGCTTGTAAAGTTTATTCTTTTTATTTTTAACTTTTGATAAAAGTTTGGAGTTCCACGGTGGGCCAGAAAAATTAAAATCACTTTGTTTTGGAATACATTCATTCATAATTAAATAAATTTTGTTATAAAATTTTTGAATTACACAATCAATGGCTTCAGGTTTACTAACAAAATTGGAAATAGAAAGAAGTTCATACCAGTTTGTGTTATGTAATGCATCAATGACGATATTATAGTTTGCTCTTTTAAAGCAAAAATTTTTCTGTTTTGAATTGGTACCAGAAGCAGCTTCATGATAGAACGGAAACGACATGTTTATTTCAATAGTGGGATGATGATGGTCCTCAGGTAGAGTGATTGGGATAGAACGTTCAATAGAAATATCAGTACATTCATTTACAAAAACCAAGTCCAATAGTTTAAGATTGTCGTTATAAATGCCGTTTAACTGGTAAAGGTTTAAATCCAACAAACTGTTGACAAATTCGGTATATTTTAAATTATAGCCAGATTGTAATGGAGTAAAGTGACCATTATTTGATGAAAAGTTCCATGAGATTGTAGGCATATTAAAATCACCAACGACAATGATAGAATCATTCTGATGTGAGTTATGAACAATATAAGTAATAGCTTCCGCATGTTGCTGGTAAGTTGACTCAGATGAGTTTGGCTGGATATAGGAGCAAGTAATAATAAATTTTTTATGCTTTAATTTAACTAATACACTTATAAATTCAATATCCCCGAAAGTGTCACTTGTTTATTCCCTTCAGATTGCATTCCGTAAGGTCTGCGATTTCGGGTAAAGTTGAGTTACCTAGATACATGGCTCTGTGATGAGACAGAGCTGGACATTGACAGAGGAGGTGTTTTACAGTTTCTTCCTCTTCCTCATTATGACAACTTCTACAGAAGTCGTTGAAAGGGAGATTTAGTCTGTTTGCGTGGGCACCTATGAAGCAGTGCCCTGTTAGGACAGCCATAAGTTTACGTAGCTGATGTCGAGGGATCCCCAGTATGATGGCTGATTTTGCTCGATCATATTGGGGCCAGGTTAATCTGGAGACAGCTGTGGGTTCATTGAACCATCTAGCCTGTGCTAACCCTATAAGTTTCTGCTGAATGAGGATTTTGCAGCTTTTTAGTGGGGTTCCCACTATCCGGTCGGTGTCCCGTTCATGTAAACGAGATCTCTCCCTGGCTAGCTTGTCCGCAATTATGTTGCCAGGCACGTTCGCATGCCCTGGTACCCACATTAGCTCGAGGTTGGAATGTGACGCCATCTCGCTTAGGGATATCAGGCATTCCTTTACCAGTTCAGATGTTGTGTAAACAATCGATAGAGCGTTCAATGCAGCCTTACTATCATATACATATACGAATATCCTGCCTATATACCCTATTGTACCTTAACCAGTTAGCTGCCCTTTTTATGGCCGATATTTCGGCTTGAATTATGCTACAATGATCTGTTAGCTTAAAACGTATCCTCTGCTGAAATTGAGGAATGCACCTGATTTGGTTCCGTCAGTGTAAACCTCAAGCACTTCCCCTCGGTAACTAGGATCATTGAATGGAGGGAGAGTATCTGAGATTGACACTGCGAATCTTCTCAGGCATAAGGTAGGGAGAACGGCAGTCTATAAGTTCGGGAAGGTTTTCAAACTGTCCGATAATGTTCGCATGTCCATCACCTAGTGATTTCCATGTTCCGGCGGCACTGAGTCTTAACTGCCGAATCTAACAAAACGAATGATGCAGAAGTTCTTATTTTTTGAGCTACTTTCACTAACAATTCTCAGAAATGAGTCCCAAAGCAATGAGCTGAATAATGTTGTACTGTGTTATGAAAAAACAATTAACAAAATGTAAAATAAGTAAAAAATCCTTCACAATATAAAAAACCAATGTTAAAACTGAATGACGAGCAGCTTTATTTACTAGTAGAAACTTTTAATAGTTGTACAAGCAACAAAAGTAGTCCGGGCTTTAAGATTGCCAATAAGAAGAGATAAATTTAGATAAAAATTGTTCAACATGTGCATGTACATACATATGAAAAACAAATGATACGTTTTTACGTTGCATAATCATGCTAACATCTAACGTTTATTTTACATTACTAAGTGTGTTCGAGTACCCAAAAGTTTTTAAAAATTTTTACTGAACTTTACTGCATTTTACTAAATTGCGTTCGTTTACTCGAGTTGCAGTAAATGAGAACACAAATTGAGAGCTGAGAATAAATTTAGTAAAAACCAAAAAAACATATGATTCAAAAGGTAAACAAACAAAAGTAAGAAATTAAAAAGTATACAATGTGTGAAAAAATTATTTGAGAAAAGAAAAACTCAAACAAAATAACAAAAAATAATAAGTGAACAATTATATTTAAACTATTCCTTCGTTAAACATGTATGAATATGCCTTTTAAAAGGAAAGGAATGTTGTAGAAATCATTTATGACCATTTTCGTTGTTATTTTGTTATATCCTTGGAGTTATGAAAATGCTAAGTATATGGTTACTTAGTACTGCATTCGCTTTAAAACAAATACTTTTGAATAAATTTAATCAGACACAAATTAGGAAAATAAAATAAAATGAAAATAAGCACATGGAAATGATTATAGAAAATAATTTGTTTATATTTTCTTAAAATGGCTGTTTTATAATAAATAGTGCATCGAGTACCAACAAGAAAAAGAGTTGAGTAGTCCAAAGTGTAAATATATTTAAACACTTTATTGATTTGCAATCATCTGTTTTCTTAATCTTACGAATTTTCACAATTTTTCCGTTCGCGTACTTTTTTGTTCTACAGCTTTTTTTGAGAGTAAATTTTTCAGTTTACTCAGTAATTACTCATTTACTGCATTTTACTGCAAAAGTACTCGAACGCAGCTACTGTTACTTTTATTTTTGAATAGTGGGAAAAATTAATTTTTAGTAGTTAGTAGTTTTTATCACTAGTGCGGCCGCGAGTGCGGCCGCGAGTGTTCGTTTTTTGTAGGGGTTTATTGGGCGTTATTGGGCTTAAAATAACCTAAATATACCTAGTCTATACATTTATTATATTTTTTCATTGAGATAAACTTTTGCATAAGTTAGCATTTTTAGTAAAAAAAAATTTTTTGTTTGGCATTGTATGGACGTGACGTCGATGTTGACAACTGGAATAAGTGTGAATATAAATATTTAAAATTGTTTTAATTTGGAACGAATTTCGTCGGATGTAAAAATGCATCACTCATTTAAAATCAGAATTTCTTTTAATTAGAACAAGCAATGCTCAACGTCAAAAATTCGTTCATCGAACAAACGTATATAAGCCATTCCGGTATCGAATGTGAGAACTTTTCCGTACATTTACACATTTAGTACAGTTGATAATTTTTGATGTCATTTTGTGCAGTCGATTTAAACAGCTGAATGCATTTAATTACAAAATATTATTCCGCTCTGTTGTCAAACTCCAATGTGTGATTTATCTTTAATGTTTTTCTTGTTAATAAAAAGTGAAAATTGTACCATCTTGTCCTAGTAAATTTTTGTATTTTATTAATAAAAACCCAACTGGGTGGGTTTTTTAAATACCAGTGGGTAGTCAACCCTGGCGGTAGATAATTATCTATATACAAACATATAATCGATTTATTTATTATTGTTGCTAATCAAAACGTAGATGTCATTTAGACCCAATTTATACGAGAAATTAAATTCACTAATAGAATTCATGATTTTTTTTGTTGAGCGGGGAAGAGAAGAAAATGGGGCATAAAAAAACGGCAAGTTTTCTGTTTTCAATGATTTATTTTTATTTCCTTTTGCATTCAAAGCCTCAAAGGAAGTTTTAGTAGTTTTTTTGTGGTATTAGTCGGTCGGAAATACATACATAGTTACATGCGTACCGATTTCTGCCGTGCTTGCAATTGCAATATTTGTATGTGCCCAAGTTAAAAGGACAAATCTTGGGTACTCCTCAATTCACTGATCAATCTGTGTCGCTTACATTTAACTGCAACGTATTATGAACTCTATAAAAAAAACTCTGATGAGCTCTAAGATGGCGATTATAATGGGCCAATCGTAATTTTAAAAGTAAATCATCAATCCATAAAATTCTATGGTATATTTACATATATGCAAACACATGTTCTAAATTTAATAATTCTATACTCTCATATGAAATCATATGAAGAAGTAGCAGAGCATACAAAGAGAAACGACTGCAAGGAAGTTTTACGATTGTTAAACGGAAGTTGGCTGATAATTGCTTCTGGTTTTGTTACATTCACTTTGCTTGATTGAGTGTGTAAATGTATCTATTGTTGCTCGTATTGTGGTTAGGGTGATCGATTATTCGACATTTTCCAGAAACCGGTTTACGAATAGTTCGAATATTTGAAACCCGGTTACGGTTTTAAAATTCAGGAAAACCCGGTGAACCGATTTTTTGTGAGCAAATTATTATACAAAAATTTATATTTTAATTTGCTTTATCAAAAAAAAAAGAATTAACAATTCATGTAAATACCATAAAATAATATAAAAATTAATGGTAAAACATAAAAATTGCATACAAGGTGGGCCAAAAGAAATCACCCTATTGGAAGATGCTCTTATTTTTGCAAATGGCGGCCAATGTCCGATCTGTTCTGACATTTGTGAACCAGACAGATGTAGCGATACATTCCCGAAGAACGCGGAATAATTGTGTCTTTTTTTTGCGTAACAATTTCGACCAAAATAATAATGAGCGATGAGGCTCATTTCCACCTCAGCGGGTACGTGAAGAAGCAAAACTTCACTTCTGGGGTACCGAAAATCCACGAGTGATGCACGTGGAGCCATTACACCCGCTGCACTGGCTGCATGGCGCGCTCTGTAGGACCATGTTAACCGAGGTTTTTCTGCCACAATTGATTGAATTAGGACTGCAGGACATGTGGTTCCAATAGGACGGAGCAACGGTACACACTGCGCGAGGCACAACCGATATTCTGAAGATGGCGTTCCCGGGTCGCCTCATCTTTCGTTTTCGCGATTTACACTGGCCCGCAAGATTGCCCGATTTAACCGTTTTACACTTTTTTTGTGGGGTTTTATGAAGTCCCGTTTTTACGTGAACAAGCCCAAGACCATGGAAGCCCTCGAGGACAACATTCGACACGAGTGCGAGAATCTGTCGCCTAAATCTCTCGCCGAAGTGATGAAAAATGTCATAAAACGAGCCCGTATAGCAATCAATTGTGACGGAACCCATTTGGCCGATATCATCTTCTCGACTTGACCAGTAAAATTCTAAAGATTCAAATAAACATAATCAAAAAATAGAATCAAAGTTTTTCATTTTGAAAAAAATGAGAGCCAAACAACATCGGATGACTTCTTTTAGCCCACCTTGTATAAATAATAAATGTACGAAATCATACCTTACACCTGGATGCGAAGAGTGTATTTTTTTAGAAATTGCGATCTGTCAAACGTCAGCTGTTAAAATTTCACCCAAATTCATCGATTAGTTTATTTGTTGTAGTCGTTTGAAGTAAGCAACTTTTGTGTTTCTTGAAAAATGGAAAAAAGTGAATTTCGTGCAGTGATAAACACTATTATTTGAAAGGGAAAACGACGAAAGACAGAAAAGAAAAGCTCGATAAACATTAGGGTGAGTCTGGGCCGTCAGATTATATTGTTAAATATTGCATTGCTGAATTTCAAGAAAATCGTTATGATATCGTTATGAGTGACCGCCGAGTCAAGTTACGTGAGATTTTGAAATGGTAAACATATGATATGAACATGTGTTCAATATTTTGCATGAACATTTGCATATGAAAAAGCTATCGGCAAGATGGGTGCCGCGTTTGCTCAGTGTCGAACAAAAATTAGTTCGACAGACCACTTCACAGCGGTGTTTGGACATGATAAAGCGTATTGCTGTTGGTTTTTGGCGTCGATTACTAACTGTTGATGAAACGTGGGTCCACCACTACACGCCTGAAACCAAAAATCAATCGAAACAATGGGTGGAAGCTGGTGGAAGTGCTCCGAAGAAGGCTGGCAAGGTTATGGCCACTGTATTTTGGGATGCACACGGAATATTGCTCATCGATTATCTTGAAAAAGGAGGATCCACAATCACAGGAAAGTATTATTCGATCAATTGATTGATGCAATCAAGAAAAAACGACCACATTTAAAAAAGAAAAAAGTGCGATTTCTTCATGACAACGCACCTGTTCACACAGCATTAGATACGATGCTAAAATTACGTGAAATACATTTCTAACTGCTTAATCATCCAGCTTATAGTCCAGATTTAGCTCCCAGTGAATTTTTCCTGTTTCCAAACTTGAAAAAATGGCTCGTAAGAAAAAGATTCATCTCAAACGAAGAAGTGATTGCCGAAACTAACGCGTATTTTGAGGGGTTCCCAAAATCATATTATTCAGATGGTATAAAAAAGTTGAGCTAAAAGGCGACTATGTTGAAAAATAAATGGTTTTTGAAAAAAAAATGTTTTTTTCCTACTTAGGTAGCTTTAATACCAATCCGCCCTCGTACATACATTGTTTGCAACCATTAAAAAAGAAAAATTCATGTAAATCAAATGCTTGGCTACTCAAACTGTCCTCGTTTATTGATATATGTACATGTATGTATGTATGTATGTGTACATACATATGTATGCACGAGTATCTATTTCATTGCAAATTTTAGTGTTTTTAGTTTTCTTCGTTTCTTTTTTGTTTGTAATTTTTTCTACTGTTGCCTGGCTTCCTGCACCGTGTTAAAATACTCACACAGTCTCACTTTTACTTGCACATTAACTTGCATTTGCGTAAGTGTAGAAATATTTGCGTTCATGGTGTTGCTGCTGAATGTTTTCTTCTTCTTCTTCGGTTTGTCTTTCAGCCATTCATTTTTCAGTTCCTTTTTTTTATAATTTTCGAGTTCTCTGTTGAACACAGCAAATGTGTTTGTTCTGTTTAAAAAAAGTTTATTGAGAGAGTGGGTCAAGGTTGAATGGATGTTATAAATAATGTCATTGGTTTTGTTTTAATTTCTTTTAATGTTGTTTTTGTTTATTTTTAAGGTTTATTCATGTTGTTGTTTAACATTTCAAAACTTTAAAATGAAATTTTATTCAGTTCAGATCTGTGCTATTTTTTCTGTTTTGTGTACGCATTTCTTTCTTATTTTCAAAGAATGTCATAGATATGAATATAAAATTAAGTTCATTTGTTTGCTTATGTTTTGGATAAGAAAATATTTTATATAAATTATTGAATTAGTAATTTGTTCGTATGTGCCCAACATTCATACATATATAAATATTTATTTTGGTGTGTTTAGTATTTATATACTATGCATGTACATATACATATGGATGTATCTATATATATGTATATATGTATGTATGTGTATGTTGTAAATTTGAAAGGTGGTTTTTGAACTGTCTCAATGTTGTACACAAAAAAGAATTATTTTTGTTTTTAATACAAATTCATTCATTATTTTGCCTTTCATAATTTTTAGAATTTGTATGAAAAACAAACAAACAAAAAGAAAAAAACAAATGAAAACAATTTGAAATTTCGTTTTTGTTATTTATGTTATTTATGCAGTAGTTACTCGATTGTCACACCTACTGAAAACCATTCGAAAGAAAACCTTTTCGAAAGACAATGTATTAGGTATACAAAATCGATAGGTATCTCTATCGAATCGAAATACATAATAACACAGGCTTTGTGCAAGTGCACAAAGCAATAAAAGCACTTCTACTTACTGCAATTTAAATTCAGTAGTAAAATTTACGATTAATTTAGGGATGCAACCATACGGCTTTTTACCGATACGAGAATGATACAGATACTAAAAAAATAATCATTTGTTCAATAACAAATATACTTATTTACTTTTTATTTAATTGGGCTTTTTAGCTATTCTCATTGTCGTCGGGCCAGACCAAGAAGAGAACTTAGTGGGAAAAAGTTATAGATAATCTTAGGGTTAATATATATATATATATATACACGCATTCCCCGGCTTGCGTCGTTTCGGCTTGCGTCGATTCGGCTTGCGGTCGTTTCTTTCTAAAATTTCCGCGATTTTTATGTTGCGTCGTTTTTGCTTCAGTTTGCGTCGCATTGCTTCGAAGTTGCGTCGTTAGTGCTTCGCTTTGCGTCGTTAATAAAAGTTTTTATATACAAAGCAAAAATAGAAAAAGGGGATTTCCCGTCGAAGTCTAATACAAATTTGTATGTGAAAACTGTCTAAAAGTTTGTCTCTGTTGGTAGTTTCAAATTACATTTGGTAAAGTGTCTTTTATTTTAATAATTATTTATAATAATTTATTACACAAATAATATTAAGAAATTG
The DNA here is from genome assembly GCA_956483585.1 of Gymnocheta viridis. Lineage (NCBI taxonomy): Eukaryota > Metazoa > Arthropoda > Insecta > Diptera > Tachinidae > Gymnocheta > Gymnocheta viridis. Next base: position 48,158,217 of record OY101441.1, on the reverse strand, counting down.
ATATTTTCTATTGAAAAATTATTTTTTTTACTAAAATTATGAGTCTCGGAACGAATTAAATGAAAATTAATACAAATGTATGGAAAACTGTGGTTCGGTTTGCGTCGTTTCAGTTTGCGTCTCGTTTTTCCGGTCCCAATTGGCGACGCTAACCGGGGTATGAGTGTATATATGTATGTATATGACCAAAACGGTTCCAAATCCAGCTTTGAAAGAGAATTTTTTTCATCTTCGGAAAAATTATATTCTATAGTCAACCATTCTTCAGTATTAAACTTTTTACATAACATTTTAAATTGGTAAACGTTTTTATTACCAGCACCAAGAGCCAATTTAGGAATTCCATTTCTTTAAAATTGGACTCTTTCGAAGGCGGTAGCTTTTGTATTTCCTCTTTGGTGGTTATATAAAATTTCTAGCAATTACACCTAAATTCCTTTATATGTATATTTCACACACTTATAGCAAACTCTATTTGTTGCCGGCATTAGAGTTGAAAAAGCATTAGGTGTTAGGGTACTGAGTACTCAGTACCGGTTGTTTTTTTAGTACTCGATACTCAATAGCAGTTACTCAATAACAGTACATATACCCAGATTGTGATTATTGGCGGCGATATTTTTTATATATATACAAATGTGCTCCCATATAGTTTTTTTTTTCATAAACACTCAAAATATTCTGTACGTAAAATTAACTGAAATTGTAATTTAAAATAAATGAAAGTTCACTTAAAAACCGGTCTACTCATTTTTCATTTAAGTTTAACCAAAAGTTCATTTGATTTTTAATGTTAAAAAATTAATTGACTTAATCCCGTAAAAACAAAAGATTTTTCATTTGTTTGTAGGACAGAAAATTTCTATCAGAATAAATCAAATAAAGCAAGCAAAGAAAAAAACAGCACTTGAAAACAACGGACAATATTGAATGTAACTGAAAATCCATATTAATATGTCCTGCTTACAATTTTAAATGTTTATTCTTTCAAAAGTTACTCAACTGATTATCTCTTGAATAACGTAAAGTCCGTTAATGTAATAATATTGTGAGTGAACAAATTAGATCAAGTCTGCCTTCCTAAACCCAGGTTGCTTTGAACAATGTCATATATTCCCAAACGCAACCGTACAAACTTTGACAAAGTATGACGTTCCTAAAGTCATATGTTTCGCAGCAAATAAACGCAACTAGCGCATATATAAATTGGAAATGGGTTTTTATAAACAAGTTGTGTTCAAGTAGGAAAAGTGCAATGCGCTTTCGTGTCAAAACAAAAAAGTATTTATTAAGTGGTTCCTGGTGCGGTTTTCATCGCATAAACCCAAAAAACTTTCCAACACAATGTTTCTCGCTGCCATTGTTATTTTAATTATGAAAAGCAAAGAAGTATTCCTAAACCTCAACAGAGCTGCAAAGTTAAAAATCCCAATGCATTTGATTTGCAGTTTTGTAAAGTACAATTTCTTTATTTAAACACTGATCTTACGTTGCATACAGACGTTTTGGAGTTTAGCTAGATTCAAAGGAAAAATTCCCTACAATTTTCCGAAAATAAAATAACTTAATTTTTTTTCTCTACAAACTATTTTTTGGTGAAAACATCTGACATCACTGGATTAGACACTAGCAAAACGAAAGAAATTTGATGTGCATTTAAATTTCTTAATAAAGTAGTTAAAAAAAGCAATCTCAAGTCTGATAATATAAAAAAATATAAATTTTTTTTACAAAAGTTACTGCATATATACTTAAATATTTTACAAAATGGTCCCTTTTCCATATCTTATGATACGAAATAAACTTATTCGTAGAAGGATACTTTTTTTTAACAAAGAATTATCATTGTTTCAATAATTCGACTTTGAAACCATTTTCATAATTTTTATTTCTTTTTCTCTACTTGCAGACAAATATTTAAAGAACTTTATATTTAAGCAGAAAGATCATGGAAATGCTGATTTTATAGTAGTAGAAGAAAATGCTAGATATTCTGCAAATCACAATCACAATAAGTATAAACACAGAAAAATGTTTTGATTATAATTTAAGTTTTGCAATATAAGCCAAGAGTGTGGAGATTAGAAAACCTGTCAGTGCTCGAAACGAAAACAACTACGTTATAGTGTTTTCTAATCTCTTGCCGACGACTACTACATAGAAAAAATAGCTATCAATTTACACTCACCATAATGGGTGCCAATGCATCGACTGGTAGTTATCCGCCTGTAATGACAACATCACAGGGACATTCATCTTGCGGTGGTATGCCGCCAGGTGCAAGTACAAGTTCTAGTTTACTGTTACCTACCACAGGGGCCAATTCATTGCTATCTGCCTCCTTGGGAGGTCCTGGAGGTGGTTTCCACTTTCGGGAGCAACGACGCAAACGTGTTACAGGTTTTGCAACTTTTAAACGGAAATTCATAAGACGACGGCGTTCTTCAAAAGCCTGTGATCATGCCAGAGTGTTAAGAGATTTTGTTTCAGACTGGACACCGCTAGAGTTGGCGGCATTATGTGAAGAATATGAAGCTCTGGCTGCTTTAAGAGATTTATCGGTAAGTTATTATTAAAGCTTTATTTTAAATAACATAAAAAAATAAATCAATGACTATTTGTGATCCTTATGATTCTCTTTTATGTGTTTTTGGGAGTGTAAATGTTCTTCATTGAAATGAATAAATTTTATAAATATAAAAAAAGAAACTGGAAAAAAATAAAAGAAATATAAAATTTCAATAAGTTCCCAGTAAAAACTAATTTATTACGCATTTCACAAACACGTAAACAATGAAAAACTAAACAATTTCATTGCGAGTGGTTGAATCTAGTGTATGCTCTAATACCGGGCCACTTAAAGGATAAAAGTAATTCTATAAATAATGCAAAGTAATACAGACGGTATGTAGTTTGCATTTTGTTCTTAATCGAAGTCATTACCAAGTTTTTGCTGGGTGTGCTTAAATTACAAAGTGGCGCAAAGTTAATCAACCTATCAGATGTTACAATTTTGCATATGCATTAATTATATTTGACATTTGTGTCTACAGTATACAAACAGACAAGCAATGGAGTCGTATACTACGCAAGAAGAGCGTGAGTTCGATGACGATCTCCTAATTGAGAAAACACCAGCGCTTAGCTGCACCACTCGACCAGACTGGAACCATGAAATACATTGAAAAGGCTGGTCGTTCTTTCTAGAATATCGCGGATGTGGCTGCCGATGTTACTGAGAACCAACCAGATGCTACAGAGCCATGATAAAGGACTTCTGACTGTTGGAATTGAATGAGCGGGTCTTGGTGAACACAAGAGGAGGCACAATGAATATTGAGAAGGAAGGATGATTAATTTTGCGGCACCCAGTATTATCCAAATACTTACATATTTAGCAAAGATGAAGTCATACATAATTCAGTCTTGATATCAGATTATAAAAATATATTTAAGAAAAGTGTATTTACATATCCGAAGCAAACCAATACTTCGATCCGCTGTTCGATCTCAGAGAGTGGTGCGCCCAACAGTTATGTTATGCTTTTTTATCTTTCTAATATCCATACATAAATGCAAACTTGTTTCTATTTTTAACAAATAAAAACTGCGAAGCTTTCTGGCTAGTTTGCAAAAACACCCACGATCCAGGCAGGAATCGAACCTGCGACTCACATACTAATAGCCTAGTACACTATTCACTAGACTATGGGGGCTCCCCGATCTACCTAGTGATCACCGAGATCCGTGCCATCACTACCATTTGCTCTAGAATTGTGATTTCTGAATGTTGACATACTAGTTATCAAAAAGCGTTCCCATCACTAAATCCCTAGAAATCATTAGCATTTCCTTCCGGCGGTGGTCCAAATATTTTAATGTTTCTCAATCTAACGAGAGCTCATCCACTTCTTAGCTTCGCCTCAGCGTTGCACCCGCAAAAGCTGCTGTACGACGCCCAAACTAGGACTTTTCTTCTTTCGCTGCTCCGCCGTTTCCAAGGCTAAAAAAATTACGGCTTTAAATCTTTTTATTGGCCGTTTTATTTTTTTATTGCGGTAGGGCGTCGCAAGCTATCACAGAATCCACTCCCAACTAAAAGTAACAGAGATTAATTCTGCCGCACCAGGAAAACGAGTCATTTGGATTCCATACCGATTCCTGTTACGTCCAAGGATCTGTTTTAACTGGGTTTCCATCAGTGGTACGTCCTGTCTACCCACTTGTAAAGGTTATCCAACAGATTGCTGGAGCCCTTAAAGATATTTTTTCCACTATCAGGGTTGTGTTCTCGCACTTAAATTTTCACGTGTTTGTGTGATGCGCATCGACTCTGAGTCGCAATCGCTAAACCTATTTTTCTAACTAAAGCCAAGTTAGAAATTAATCTCTTGTGAAACGGTTTGTTCCTTCTAGTCATTTATAGCTCGAATGGTTTAGTGAGCACTCGCAGCCAGTCATAAACTTACCAAGAGCATGCTTCCTATTACCACCACATGGAGGTGACAACCAGCCGGATGAAAACCAAATAAAGTAAAAATTTCTGTACAAAAATTAAAATCAAATTTAGGACTAACATACAAATCGGCTGCCGATTTGCCACATATTATTTAAGCACGTATATTTGAATTTAAAAATAAAAACACTTCAAAAAGGCAAATTGAAGGATGTTTCCTTTTTTTGTTTTGTTAAAAGAAAAATCTCAAAGTCTACACAATATTTTTCAGATGCAGGCCGAACTGGCTCGACCACCTGCTACAACTTATAAACAAGATCTTGCTGCTCTTTTTGAAACGAAGACTTGTACTGACTGTGATCTCGTCTTCCGTGGCGCCATATTTCCCGTGCACCGGTGCATCTTGTCTTCACGTTGCACATATTTTCGTGATCTCTTAGTCGGGTGCCCCGGCTTTGGAGCTCGAATTTGTCTCGAGCTTCCCTCCTCACCCATAGATATTCAAATGTTTGCCTCCCTTCTGCGTTATCTCTATACGGGGGATATGTGTCCCCATGACGCTAGCATGGATATTGGTCTGCTGCGCCAACTGGGCGATGACTTTGGTACGCCCAATCCGCTGGAACATGATCTACGTTATCTTCTAGAAACTGGAGATTATGCTGATGCAGCTTTGGTTTTCACATCAGAGAATTGTGGAGGTGTTAGTGGGACATCAGCAATAGGTGTTGTGGGTTTGGGAAGTGAATATAATCGTCCGGATTCGGGGAATTCTGAATATGGTTTTCGACCAAAACTGGAGTTACCTTGTCACAAAGCTATACTTAGCGCCCGATCGCCTTTCTTTCGTAATCTCATAGCTAGACGAACACGTAATATGGATGCTGAATATGCAGAGCGTGCTCTGCATGTGCCGACGCGTATTGTGTTGGATGAAACCGTGATACCAAAACGTTATGCTCGTGTTCTTTTACATGCCATTTATTTGGATACCGTAGACTTAACATTAATTTTAAGGGGAGCAAATTCTGGAACAGCAGCGGCTGGTTCGCTGGGGGAAGTCCATGCATTAACGGCGGGCAGAACAAGGCCGACACCTCTGGAGGAGGCAATGGAACTATATCAAATTGGTAGATTTTTAGAATTGGATATTTTAGCACAAGGCTGCGAAGATCTCATATTAGAGTGGCTGACATTAGATACACTGCCCACCGTGCTCAAATGGGGAAGTCAGGTAAGTTGGAAAAAAGTTATTATTAAATAAAAAACCTCTCACTATATATTGTATTTATTCCTCAAAAGCCTCATGGTTCTGCGTGGGTTTTTCGTCAAGCTTGCCAATATTTACGAGAAGAATTCTCTGCGGTGATCTCTTCACCCGTTTTGCATCAGCTCGATAAATCACAACTAATACATGTCTTACAATCGAATTTCTTACAAGCTTCCGAATTGGAAGTTCTTCAGGCTGTACTCAAATGGGGAGAGCAAGAGCTCATACGCCGCATGGAAGATCGAGAACCAAATCTACTGTCACACACTGCCCATTCGGTGACAAGAAAAGGCGTTAAGAAACGCGACCTGAGCGACGTAGAACTTAGAGAAATACTTTCCGATCTACTGCCATTAGTTAGAATGGATCATGTTTTGCCCCCAAATAGCGAAGTACTGGGTCAAGCGATACGCAGGGGACTTGTGAGCACACCACCTTCTCATATGATCGGTGACGAGAGGGAGAATTTGCGTGTTAATGCCTGGATAAGGGGAGGAAAGAATCAAGGTCTTTTCGTACGACCACGCCTGTTCATGCCATATTTTGAAGAAGTTAAAGCTTTGTTAGAGGATCGCATGACTTCATCTCATCATCAAGCCGAATTGATGAGAATGCGCCGTTCTCGTCAAATGCCCGATATACCTGATACTCTGTACATGGTTTCTAGAATGAATGCAGCTTCGAATAGTGGTGTCGGCAATACTGGTGTGGGTACAGGTACTGATACTGTAGATATATTAGCTGCAGCGGCTGCCATACCAACTCCAGATACACAAACCTTGGCTTCTATGTTGAAGCGAGAACATAAACTTCGGCAATCACCCATGTGCCAGCGGGCTTTGCATCTGCCTCTGTCGTCCAAACATGAAATCGATAGACAAATACGTTTACGTGTAGTTAGGGAGTTTAATCTACCCGATGCTGTATCAGACTTACTAGAAACATCACTACTCAGCAATACCCGCAATGTTCAAGATGAAGTACAAAATATGACCGATTCCACAACCACGGTACAGTCTGTAGACGACTGCTGTTTACTAGATGATGATGATCAGTCGCCACCACCGTCACCAGCGGCGGCCTCTGCCGGATCAGTGCCTCGACATTCGGCAATGGGTGGAAATTATCTGTCGTCTTCGGTAGGTTCCAATGCGGGCTCAACATCATGTGGTGCCACATCAGCCTCGGGAGCCGATGGGTTACCGGCCTGCTATACCAGAAATTTGACATTTCCAAGACAACATGCTGCTGGCCTGTTGGGCTTAGGATTTGGTTCGGGTGTGGCCATGGGCCCAGGTATTCCACATAATTTCGCTAGACTTTCAGCATCAGCACATCATCGCAATGATTTGCCCGCCCTAATAACCGAAGGTGATTATAGGGGCTTTGCTCATGGCAGTGCATTAGGTCTTGATATGGGCGGAGCGGCGGGTGGTGCCATTGGTTGTTCGGATGGAGCGAATGCTGGCCATCTTTCGGATATGATGCCAGATGTTGCTATGGCCACAGCTTCGTTGGGACAACTACATTTGGCTAATGCTAGTAGCTCGGCTAGCAGCACAAATGATATGCCCGAGTCTTTGCAATTAGATTTGGGCGATGGTTCGAGTCATATAATGGGTGCTGGAGCTGGAGCCGCAGCGGGACCAATAGGAGGATTGCGGGGACTTCAGGTGAGTTAAAAAGAATTATATTTATAATCTGTCAGGTTTGGAAATAAACACACATAATTATTTATTAATGTTAGATTAATAAAAATTTTGTAGCTATAAAAATCGAACTTTAAATAATATTGAGATTAGGGCACTAAAAATACCGACTTTCTAACTTTTTTGTAGAACACAAACGAGTATGTCTGCCACTCTAATCGAGGTCCACTAATTTTTAATTTTATTTTGCCATGTTTTAACTCTTATAAGTTCGCTTACACACCTGTTATGTGTAATTAAATCTTAAAACTCCACTTGACATACATACAGTGGGCAAAAGAACCATTCGACATTAAGAGTTATTTCATTAAATCACATTAGAACGCTGTTATACATATGTCTGTTTTTTTACTTATAGTAACTTTGTTTTGTTACGCTGTAAGTTTTTTCAGTTTACAGTTACAAAATTTATAAACAATACATATTTCACAACAATTGTGTCTGCTTAAAAGAAAACGATAAAATTGCAAAGCAAAAGTATTGCTTTCTTTTGCTCATTTATTTTTTACTCCTTTATGTTATTTTATGTTAAAAATGACGCTAGGATGTAGGTTTATGATTTACCGCATAATCTCCTCATTTCTGTGCAAGTGACCCCGAAGATGGGTCGTTAAATGCAAGAAATCGAGGTAAGAAATTTGAAAATACAATATCAGAAATTGTTCAGAAATCAAAAAGCATTGTTCATTACATCATCATGAGAAACATAAAACTGAAAATACCGCGATAAACAAATCCAGAAGTGGGCGGCCGCGTATGCTTACGAAATCACATGACCGACGAATAACTGAAGTAAGAAAGAATCCTAAAAAGCAATGCTTCCATTTCAGTCAAAATTAATGAAGAGTACTTGGTCATACTAGTAACTTGCCAAAATATGAGAAATGTCTTTATAAAAAAAATATGACTATCACGCAAGGTCAACCAGAAAGAAGCCACGTACAGTAGTTTTCCGATTTAACGAACCTAATTGCTTTCAGGATTGTTGTTTGTTAAAGTGAATTGTTCGTTATATCCAGTACTAAATTAAAAATTAAGTGTCGTCTATTTTATTCAAAACTCTAAAATATGTAGAGTATTTTTTTAATATTTTATTAAAACTATAGTAATATAAAAAAAATATTTCATTAAAAATATGTGTAAAGAAAATGAAAAAATCATAAACACACTGTAATACAAAAATAATTTATTTAAAAAATTGGTTAAGCACAGTTTGCTTTCTTGGAATGGATGTCTTATTGAAACTCTTTTAAAAGCATTCAATTTTTGCCCATTTAATAAGAACTTCTAAGTGCTTAATAGAACTATTCGTGTTTTTTATTTGTGCGAATGATATTTTTTTGTTCGAATAAACAGCATTAAAGATCATATTAATTTTGTTTGTTCTCTTTGATTTTTTTTAAATAGTTCAGATCATCATCAATACTGTTCACGATTTTTGCGTTAATATAATTTCTTACTTTATTTATAGAATTTTTTAGATCAGTTGATAAAACCTTATCAGTTACCTCAAAAACGTCATCTTCGTCTTCATTGTAGTTGAGGTCATTCGCAATACATATTTTTATCACAAAATAATAGTGAAAACAAAGTACGAGTATTTGCGTACTTTTTTGTTTAGCTTCTTGTGGCATATTGGAAAAAGCTAGTATTGGATGGGAAATTCATTGAATTTAGGAATAATATTACGGATTTATACGTCGTTCATTAATTATTCGAATGTTCGATTATTCGAAAAAAGTTATTTGAATAATTCTCTATTCTAAATTGGGAAATGTTTGTTCGTTCGAACAAAAATGAAAAAAATTATTCGAATTATTCGAATAATTTTTATTCGAACGACAACCCTAGTGCTTAATGATGTCTTCGTGCTTTATTTTGGTCTCTAGAATTTCTGTTTCATCATTTTGAAATTTTTATCATCACATTCAACATAAAAGGTTTATTTTCAATCCATCTTTTCAAACCATCAGCTGATATATTTTACATTTGTTTGTTAAACCGAGTACAAAATAAAATGTTTGTTCGTAATATAAGGTACTCAGTAGAAAATATTTGGGTGTTCGTTAAATACGATGTTCATTAAATCGAATGTTCGTTGAATCGGAAAACTACTGTATTTTAAAGAAACACAGAAAGCTAAGATTAGATTTCGCAAAGAAGCATGTAAATAAGCATCCGGAGTTTTGGATGAATGTAATTTTTGCTGACGGAAGCAAATGCAACTTTTTTGGTTGTGATGGAAAGGTTTTGGTATATCGCAAACGAAATACAGAGTTGGAAGAACACAATATGGCATCAACTGTAAAACACGGAGGTAGTGTTGTATTGGTCTGGGGCTGTATGGCGGCATCAGGAGTACGCAAATCAGCATTTATTGATTGGATCATGGATCATCGGTTATATATTGAATTTCTGAAGCAATATTTACGATCTAGTGTAGAAGAATTTGGTTTAGCAAACATATTTCAGTTCTACCAAGATAATGTTCCTAAGCGTTGCGCTTTCTTTTCAAATTTTGGTTATTGTATAAGCGGCCGAAAATAAAAAATAAAAATAACAGCCCGTGATTAAAAAAAAGGCAAATGCTAGAAGCTCTGTTGGAAGAGTGGCAAAAATAGATCCAGAATATACAAAAGCGCTAGTAAAATCTAATCGCTTTTAAAACAGTAACGAACATTTTATATTCTAAAAATATTGACAATTTCGAATACTTTCTTTGTTTTTTTTTAATTTATATGTTATTGGTGAATTTTATATATTACTTTCTTTCAGTATCTAATTTTATATATTGAGTATTACAGCCAGTCCCACGATGTCACACGAATTCGTTCTTTCGTACAATTACATTTAAAACAAAAACAAGATTTTAGAATTTGTGACATCGTGGGACTGGCAGTAATTCTTAGTTCGTAATTAAACGATTTAAAAGCTACTTTTGTTAAATTAAATAATTTATCGTTATTTATTTACATGAACAAAAATTATGTAATACATATCGAATAGTTTTTTTAGGCACTGTATTTTGCGGACAAACAATGCCGCTGGCATGATGTCAGACATATTTTTTTCTAAACTCGTATATATGAATATTGGAATTATGAAGTGACATTTGGCATATAAAATATACTTGGACAATTTCGAATTTTCAAACGTTTTGCATTTCTTACTTATCGTTTACACATGCCACTAACAGTTCAAAAAATTCAATACTCTCACACTTTTTACCAATACACTCACATTTTTCGCAATGGCAGCTAATGCACTTGCATACCAATAAATGTCAAAATGATAAACAATGTTAAACATTTAATACAAATTTGTTGGATTACTGTAAAATGAATAATTAAGAGTTATTTCTTCAGATGCACATACAAAACGCAAGCGTTTTAATTATAAAATAATACTGATAAAGAAATTATCTTTTAATTAATTGCTTCAATTTGAGAAGTAAGCCTTCGTCTTGACTGGCAATAAATATGTTGGCAATAAAGCAATAACGCCGGCAGAATAACGGAACAATATTACTTATTGCTTTGATTATTGCTTTGCTATGTGTAATCGTATTTATGTTAACACACAATTTACAAAATTTCAAACAGAAAGGTTCTATTATACAGAAGAAGAAACAGAAAGACTTTTTAAATTTTCATCTGAAAAACTCATCCTTAAATAAGAAATTTTGCATTTTTATCTATTTTATAAAATATTTTCTTTTTAACTTACCTTTTTAATATCTTTTAATAATTTATTTAATTTTTTTGCAAAAAAATTTCTTCTTCTTATTTTATGGCGCGTCTTTTTTTTCTTTTATTTGGAAATGTCAAACGGTTTATGACGTTTTATGTTCGCAATAATTGTCAACGAAAAACTGTTGACAATTATTGCCGCAATTATTGCCAAGTACCAAAAAGATGCGTCTTCACTGGACATAACATAATTTTGACATTTGCTGCAATATATGTAAATGAATTTATTGCCAGTCAAGACGGGGGGTAAGCAATTTTTCTCAAGCTCCAAGTAAGTTCCAAGAGATTCGACTACTTGGGACAATTTTTCGTTGATAATACGTATAGGACATTGCATGTGTAAACTCAGCGTTACTTCAAAAATATTTTAGCTTACAAATTTGTATTACTTAAATCCGAAAGAAAGTTCGAAATTTTGAATATACTTCAGGATATAATAGTTTTTGCATTTTAGCATAAAAACGTAAATTGGATTTTGACTTTCTTAAATTCATGAATTTGAAATTTGTTTCGTAAACTTAGGAATAAGTTAGAATAGATAAAAGTATTTAGAAGAAGAGATTAAAAGAAGAAAACATGATTTTATGCAAAATAAAAGCAAACTCACTTAAAAAAAATTATTTGAAAATCGTAGTTTTATTCTCAAAAATTACAATAATTCGTTAAACAAGTGTTTAATTAGAAAAATAGTATTTTTTTTGTCGGAGGTGTAAGATAAAATTGTTTTATTTAAAAAAATCTTACTTGTTTTCCAGCATCAGTTATCTTCTAATAATTATCATCATTTTATGCAACGTTCAAATTCACCATTTGATGTTCTTCGTCAAGGACAACATTCACCGGCACCCGCGGCACAACAGCATCCTCCACCTGGGATGTACAATACAGGACCACCACGTTTCTTATAGAGTTTTCGTGTGGCCCCCGATGAGGGCCTTTATTTTAGCATGCCTTTTTAATACAAACAGCAAAACAAACAAAAAAAATTAAAACAAAACTGACAAAAGCACAAAAAAAACAAAATATCTTCATCAAGAAAAAAAGGTAAATACTTAACAAACCAAAACAAAACTAAACCACCACCAACAAACACCCCCTCTTATTATTATCTACTATATTATCAAGCTAAAATAAAGTACACGCGCTCAATTTACTCTGTAGGATTACACACATCTCATCTCCCCTTAAGCTGTTACTGTAAAATATATTTTCATTTTCATTAAGTTGAATACATTTATTCGACCCACTCGTTCCTTTATTTCCTTTTTAATTTTCATTTTATTTGTTCTGTTGTTAAACATTTAAAACAATAACAATAACATATTTATTGAAAAATAATTAAAAGTAAACAACTGCGAGAAATGTTTTGCGATGGTATTTGAATAATTATATTAATATTTTTTCTTAGATTTTAGTTAATTTATATAATTATATTGATAAATCAAACAAACAAACAAAAAAGGCGTTTTTAGTAAATATATATATTTTTTTCGTTGAAATAAAACACCACTACCCACATAAATTTAGTTGTAAATTTTAAACATCTTTACCTGGCCCACTCCTCTTTCCAATTTCTCTCTTCCTACTTAAATTGCGTTAAAAGAAAATTGTTTAATATTAAAAAAAAATACAAAAGCAAAAAAAACAAGTTAAGAAATGTTAAACAATATTTGAAATATTGAAATAATATAAAAATTAAAAACGAAAAGAAATCTCCGGAACATGCATATATATATATGTATGTATATAAATATATACATACACTTTAATGTTAAATTAAAAGCCTTTAAGAAACAACAACTAAATTGTAAAAATATATGTATACAATTGTGTAAAAACCAAATTTATATGAATTATTTTAAATTTTCCACAGAAAACTACTTGTATAATGTATAGAATGTTTTTTTGTAAGCCAGATAGAACTTTAAATTAAAATAAAACACAGAGACAAATTGTGATAATTGCCATTAATGTTTGAATATGACTGTGGCCATGTGGTCGCTGTGGTTGGCGCGTAGGTGGCGTAATCTGGATGTCCAGTTTTCATACACTTTGCGCATCTCGCCGAATGTTGTGTTCCAAGTGTTCAATTGTCTCTGGTTTATCGGAGTAGACAAGTGATTTGACATATCTCCAGACAAAATAACCTAATGGTATTAGATCGTACGCTCTTGGTGACCAACACAAAATTACGTGAAATGCTATATTTTTGTTCAGTATTTAATTTTGAGAATTTTTGTGATTAGAACAATTTTTAAGCATTTGCGTGGGCTTAAATCTATTCATTATAAATTGGCAAACCAAATTAACTACAAGGAAACTGTCAGCTGTCAAATCTGTTGTCAAAGAAAGCAGTGTTGCCAATACAAAGTTCTATAGGACTTAAAGAAACACACTATGTACATATGTATATGCACCACTTATCCCTACATACATTATTATTAAAATACCATCCATCATACATATAAATATTTTGTCTAAATCTCTACAACCATGCAAACAAACAATATCATCGAAGCATAAAATAAAAATAATTCCCATAAGTAATAAATATCCTATCCGTAAAGCAAACTTATAAAAGCAAAACAATTTTTTTTCTTAATTTCCACTTTTGATTTTTGTTATAATCCCCCAGTTCTGTAAATCGGATCTTTTTTAAAACAATTGGTTTCTCAAAACCGAAATATTGTTAATTTAGTGTTCTGTAAATCACACGAATTACTGCAACAAATAAGAGTCTCATCCAAGAAATTCAAATCGCATAGAAAGAAGAACCCTTGTTATCTCTCCTGGAGTTTATATATTCTCCACCAATCTCGATTTCTGAATTATACATGTCTCTCCCCCAGGACATAAATTTTGGTTCTTAACCGGGTCTCTTCGTTTAATTTTAAGTAGGTTTCTTCAACAAGTGCATACAATTCCAAAATATGTTAACAATCACAAACATTTATATACGAGGGCTGTGTGATAACTCCGTGACTTTTTGAATAAAATTCTTTTTTTTTTGCCAAACGTTTTATTTTTCAACATCAATAGATCAATACATTCATTCCAAATAATAGGCTTCCTCAAGGCCTTCAAAAAAGTTGTTTGTTTCGGTTATGACCTCTCCATTCGACCCAAATCTCTTACAACCCAGCCATTTCTCCAGGTTTGGAAAAAGAAAATAGTCGCAAATCCGGAGAATACGCTAGATGGGGTAGCAGTTCGCATCTATGCATTTTTGCCATACTGACTACACGCGTGTACATTCGTGCATTGTCTTGATGGAACAGCACCTTTTTCGGCAATGCCTAAAAGCTTTTAATAATATTGACCGTTGATCGTTCTACCCTTTTCTAGATAATCTATATGAATGACACTGCGTGCATCCCAAAAAAACTGTGGCCATGACCTTGTTGAGTGACAGACCCACCTTGCGATTCTTTGGTGCACCTTTACCTGGGAAATCCACTGTTTTGTTTATTCCTTTCAGAAACTACTAACATACATGTAAAAAATTAAATTTGCAAATGTTCCAAATCAGCTAAATTGCTGGTGGTTGAAGAAAGAGACAACTATATCAGCTTAATGCTGCGAAGAAGGGAAAATAAACAAAACAAAAATATAAAATTGTAATAAAATTTTGGAAAAATTGTGGTTTTTGTGTGCGCTTTGTGTTTTGTGAATATTAAGTTTTTAGCTCCAATATGCTTATTAGTTTGTGGGAAATGCAAAAATTAATCAATCCATGTTGGGAAATGCTTTGTAGAATAAAACACCACAAAGCAGTTTGTGTAAAATACGTTAATACAGAAAATAAAACCACAAAGAATGCAAACAATTTTTTCAATTTCTTTTTCGCTGCCTGTGCGTATAGAGGGAGTCGGAAAATAAGCTTATATATAGTTTTCCCCTTCTGTCACCTCTGTATGCTTTGTGGTATTGTGATGGATCAATCCATGTTTCGTTTTCAGTGACGGTTATATAGCGGCGTAAAAACTCGTCCGAAATCGCGGTTGAACATCGCCAAACAACAATTTGAAGTGGTCACACAATTGCTCTTATGATCGAGTGTGAGCAATAGCGGCAACCATCTCGCGAATAGCTTTTTCATGTCCAATAACGTCTTTTGGGCGACCTGAACGTACGGCGTCATTTGTGTCGATACTACCAAAAGGGAACTCAGAAAACCACTTCTTAACCATTGAAATTGATAGTGAGGGGTTCCCATAGTATTTATCAACTATGGTTTGCCATAGCAGTGTTGAATTCAAAGTTACTGCGAGAGAAATTAAAAAAAATCACGGAGCTATGAAACAGCTCTCGTACTTAATGATGGACAAATAACAAATGATGAATGCATGTGCACAGAAAATTCTAAACGCAACATTTATTCGATGTAAGCCACTAAACAATGCGAGTGAAGCTGCAAAATTTTTGTAGGCCAAACAATAAATAAAAGCCTGGTTGGACAAAAACTCCGCCCTTAATGTTGAAGTTTTTAGAAAATAGATTAAAATTATGTCAACTCTGTGAAATATGTGAAATCGTTTTAAAAATGAAAAACAAAATACTTGTATTCGGTTTACATAACAATAGTCAATACTTATTGTTGTGTAATCAATTCTAATTCAAATATTATTGATTTCTTTATCTCTACTTTTAAATTAACTGCCGTTGCTTAAGAATTAATATTTAAAAAGAATTAAAATAAAATGCAAAGTCCTGGAAAACTTAGTTTAATTCCGAATTTGGGAAGCTTGTGGAACGTACGAACGACGAATTACTCGCAACGCGACGAACTCGTCGGTGAAAATTTCGACGAAAAAAATTACAGGTGTTCTAATTGATAAAGTTATTTACTCTCGTTTAAATTAGTCTTTCGTCCCTTTCGTTGTGTTCCTAGCATATTCATGCCACAAACAGGATTGTCAGATTAATTTTCGCCAAATTCAATGTAAAAAATTGCCAAAACCATTTTTTGTTAGGTTTTGAAATACATATTTTTTAAATTAAAAATACATTTATAAATCCAAAAAAAATTGTTCTGAATCGCTAAAATTCGCCAAAAATAGAAAAAAATCGCCATTAAGCTAATCTTATACGATATGTTGAATCAGCATATTTATTGTTGAAAGGCGTATGCAAGCTTTTAGCATATGCCAAATTCGTATGCATATGCGCCTCATGCCAAAGCCCAATCATTTAGAAAATTGAAATGTTTAATATCATTTAAAAGTCGATAAAATAATAAAAAATAGAAAAAGTCACCCTCATTGCAAAAAAACCCGAAAATCAGCAAAAAGTAGCAAATTTTTTAAGCCAGAGAAATTTGTAGCCATGAACCCGTGTAGCCTGCTGTCATGAATGTGTTTATATCATTTATGTTTATTTTTATTTTTTATTTATATGTATTAATAAATTTTATTGCTAAAATTATACGTATAAGTACATAAGTTAAATAATAATTAAAAAGTGCTGCCAAACTCACAAATTTCACAAGCAAATGTGTATACGACTCAGCATATGTACCACCAAATAAAATCAACATATCGTATAAACACAAAAATCGTATGCTAACTCTTATGTTGACATTGCATTTGCATACGTAGCTACTCTCAATATATCATGTACACGCTAAACATATTGAATATGTTGATAGAGGCATTTGTTGTTATTTTCAAGCATGAGTGTTAGCATACATATGCTGATTCAACATATCGTCTAAACTTAGCTTTATATACATATACATATTTTGTTTAATTTTTATTTAAAACAAAATAAAAAGTGAACATAAAAAAGGTATAATTTTTACTATAAAAAATAATTTTTGTGGTTAGCATTTAACAAATATTTGATATAAATATATTGGATATACATACTAGTTGCAGTTCTATTATATATCTAAAACACTATATACTTTATTCTCAAGACATTGCTCATTGTTTTCTTTTTTGGAATACATTGTATGGGAATTAAATTTATTCAACATATCGTGCGAAGGTACAAAAGAAGTGCAACATGTACTATTTACATTCATATCATTTATAACTCATAATAACACGTAAAGAAGTTCATATTGCATTTCATTTCGAAGGCGAGTTTTAGTGGAGTTTATTATTGAAAACACTCTCAACACAGAAATAAATTTCTTTTATATTGTTTAATCGATGAGCTCAGATATTGATTTCATCTACTATTTCCAGCCAGATTTCACAAATTTACTTTACAGAGTCAAACATTAATCTTGAACTGATGAGCATCGGTGTTTTTTCTAAATATTGTTACTTTAATATTTGTTGCTATTAAAGTTAGAAATGAAATAAGTATATTTATTTATACACTAATGTCCATTTGGCGATTATACTTTGTAAATACATTAAAAAAGTATTTTACAACAAGCTAATATTAAAGATTAATGCATGGTAGAATAATTCAGGTAGTGTCAAAGCTACAACAACACTGCTTTTAGGTTCGAAGCTGTAAATTTTTTGCATTGTTCTTTTTAAACCATATTGTGACTAGAGATGATAAACGGGACTGATTTTGTTAATAGCATTTCGTGATTTTCGTGATTTATAAATGAAGAAACAGAACAAGTCTGCAACTTCAGGAATAATCGCTTGGTGGCCCATAACAAAATCGACGGCAGTAACTTCATATACTCTCTTATAATTGTTTGATTTTCTTTTTTTTGTATTTTTCGTATGAAAAATGTATGTGATTTAATGAAAACACAGTAACACTGTTGAGAGAATGACTGTCTAAAATTGAGAGTATAAGAAAAAACGCTGTAAAAATAAAATAGATTCTATCTCACGACCACATTCTCTGGCATAATTTTATGTCAAATTGTATGGAAAACAAACGTCAGCTCCAGTTCTGTTTCATCATTGAATCACTAAGAATATATAGTTTAAAAAAAGTGTTAATTATGGGGAGAATTATCATGCCCTCAGTATTTTGAGAGAGCGTCTAGTTAGGCTGATTAGTCTGAAACCTCCATAATGTTTTGCACGCTTTCCTTGTAGGTGGTTAAAATGAGAATTGTTTGCTCTAAACAATTATTTACTGTACATATATAATGCAGTGAACAATTAGGAGCAGTTACAAAGAACAAGTTCCATGAAGCGATCTTTTTTAGAAGATATTGCGATTTCAACAGCTTCAAGGATTTTCAAAAGACAATTTCAGCAGACTTCTTATTATATAAGTTTTGAAAGTTTTCCCGGGTATTTTTAATTTATTTTAAATACAATCAATGAATAATTTACATTGATTAATATCAGTAATTTCTTTTAATAATTTATAATTTTGTAATATATTATAAATTTAACTTAATTATTTTTTTTATAAATTAAATTAGATAATATTTTAAACATTTAAAACTCATTAAAAGTTTTATATAAATTTAGTTATTATTTTGAAAAGCTACAAAATATAATTAAAACGAATATAAATATTATAAATTAAATATTGAAAAACAAAACTGTTTACTATTATGAAAATAATATTATTTACTTAATGGAAAACAAAATATAAAAATTAATAATGAAAAATATTCGAAAACAAAATAATAATAATAATAATACGTTTCAAAAAAATGTTGTATTTGAAATAATAATTCAATAAGAAGAAAACAAAACAAAAAGGGCGTAAATATATTGAAATAAAAAAAAATTATTTAAATAAAAATTTATGACAAATTACTTATTTAAAATTCAAAGTCATTAGGAAAGTATGCTATTATCAAATCCTTCATTTCAGATTTCAATAAAAAATATCCACATCGAGTTATTCTTAGAAAATTTCATACTCAAATGAAAAACTTTCAAATAGAAAAATTCGAATAAATTCCTCGATCGGAAATTATTCCAATGAATGTTATTGGAAGAAAAGTACTAATTATATGAAAATTTTTCCAAAATTTTTATATGAAATTATACGAATAAATTTATTTGAATAAAATTTATTCAAAATACTTTATGTAATTATTTGAATAAATTTTGTTCGAAAGGAATTAATCGATTGCTTATAAATATTATTAGAAATATTATTTTGTTCAGTCTTTCAGTTAAACTCATAACTTATAGAAAAAGCATGAATCCTTTTTGTAAATTATTTCTTATAACATAAAAACAGTGAAAATTACTCGAGAATGATATATAATTGGAAAAAAATATCTACAAATTATAAAAAAAAGGTCAACTTGACAATTTTCTATCAGTTATGGAAGAAAATTGTATAAATAAAAGCTGTTCGAATAAATGTTATTCGAATAAAATGCGAACAAAAAAATTCAAATTAAGTTATTGAATTAAAATTAGTATATAAATATATTTATTCGATTGCAAATTTTGGGCATAAAATAATCCGAACAAAACTTATTCGAATAAAAATTATTTGAAAAAAAAATTAAGAAAAAATAGTTCAAGTAAAAATTTTTCTAATAAAAGTTGTAAGACTAAAAATATTCGAATGGAAGAATTTTTGGTGTATTTTCATGTCAAAAATATAAATGCTCAGCTATGGGGAACAAATATTTTCACCAAGCGGCTGCTCGCATTATTATTTTTAATATTCTTCTGTAATCAAAAATCGTCTGTGATCATATAAAATGTTAGTTTTAAACAATTTTCGTTAATTTTATGAAATTGAATGTGTGTTCAACGAATACTGTTAGTCAAGATGCGAATAATAAATTAATCGGACCCAAATTTTCAACAATAAAAATAATTTCCAAAATCTACTGCTAAACTGTGTTGATACTCCATCAGATGCAGATTTGTTCAATTCACAGCCTATTGTCGCAGTTGTTTTTTTTTTTTTTTTGTTTTAAAATGTTGTTGGTAATTTCTATGAAAATATTTTTGCAACTATGAACATATTTTTACAACTCCTGCAATTATTTTCGTGTCAAATGTATATCAGATACTAAATTAATTTCTAGTCGAAATCTCATATATTTCTTCTATATTTCTTATTTAAAAGCTGTGATATTTGGGTGCATAAAAATGTGAATTTACAAACGGCTGTTCACAAGTTTCATAGTTTTAGTTGATACAATGTTGTAGATGACAACCCTTGTGAATTGAACCAATGTCGCTAAATTATTGTAAGCGACAAAATTTAAAATTTTTAGTCAGCAGTTTTTTTTATTATTATTAGTATTTCCTATGGCTGATATAATCGGCCATATTATAGTAATTAAATATTAATGGCCTTATTCACAAACGATTAATAAAGTTAATGTGTTCATTAAAACCGGTTTTCCCATATAAAAATCTAACATTAAACCTACTATAACTTTATTAATAGTTTGTAAATAAGGCCATAGGCATTTACATAAATATATATGATAAAATACAAAAACAAAAAACATTCTAAATAAACAACTTAAAGCCGAGGCACACAGAATCCGTCGTACGTTATACGTGGCTTTTTTAAACTGACATTAAATTATCGGCGGAGGAGGTTAACACAATGAGTACTTTGTTGATGGACATTAAATCAATTTGTTTTAATTAAAGTACACATTTTCAAAGAAATTCGAGGATATTCTGGAGTTTCTTTTAATTGTAATTTTTATTTATTTCTATATAATTTAGTTTGGTCACCACCCAACACAAAAAGCTAAATAAAAACGAAGCAAAAAAAAACTGATAGTTGACAAAGTACTCAACGTACGTTAAAATATAAAAGTTTCCCAACTTTGGTACTTTGCGTTGACGGAGACGTACGGAATGTGAAAAAGCTCATAAGAAAACCTGTATTTCAACTTAGTTGTCAGTTGAGAAACGTATAACGTACAACGGATTCTATTTTGCCCTTCCTTAAAACTTATTAGCTCTCTTTTGTTTACAAAGTATGTATAGAAAATGCTCTGTCTCATTTCTTTGCAAAAGCAAATTGGAGAAACACATATGCATGCTTTGTTTATATTTCAACTTGAAGCTGATACAATGCATGTGCAATAGTGTGCATGTATTAGTAGCAAATTTAAACGCTTCTAGCTCCCAAAATATTGAGCCGAATTTAACAAAATATGTATTGTGTACATTTGTGTGAATAAATATCTTGAAAATGATATGAGATTTGTCAAAATCGGTTGTAAAATATGAGCGTAAAAGGGATCTAAAAAGCGTGTTTGTCTATTAATTATATAGATTTTTGAACATGTATTGTTGTTTATTTTTTTTTGCAGAAGTTATTGTTAATCCAAATCTACAATAATTTCTGTCAATAAAATCAAATACGAACAATTATTTCTGCCAAAAAAATAAATTAACAATTATTTCTGTAATAAAATAAGAATATGTAATTGTCATCTTTTTATTTTCTGTAAAATAAATACAAATCATAAAATAAAAACTGTTTCTGTAAAAAATCAATAAATTACTATTATTTCTGAAAAAAATAATGATCAAAATCAAGAATTTAAAAATTATATAAATTTATGAAAACATAGTAGAAAACGATCAAAATGCTTGTCTTATCTTTCTGATATTTTTTGTGGTTGCTTTCTTCCTTTGAAAATTCAAAAATAATTATTCAGGCTTGTCACAGAATCCAATGTAGTTGGAATTGGATTTGAAAACACGACAATAAAATAAATCTAGAACTACTATCTATCTGTTTTGAATATAAAACCGATAAAATTGCAATTCATCATACAAACGTATATTTATTGTCGCCTTTTAAAATTCAATCCGACTACATTGGAATCTGTGACAACCCGGATTACTCGTATTTTCGAGGCCTGGTTTTTACACATAAAGGGTCGCTTATTATGAAAAATTTTCAGTCTGTTATGAATTATTTTAACAATTTGACAATTTTAAATTATCAGTGGGTTCATAAAATGCGAATTTTCAATAATAAAAGAACTGAAAAAAAATATATGTCGCTTACGATAATTTGGCGCTAAGGAGTTGATTGGTTTTAACGTATGACATACTTATAATATTTCTCATCTGTAATTTTATTTATTTTAACTATAAACTTGTCTTATTTAGCAAATGTTTGTTTAAAACAAAACAAAAATTTAACACTTCGAAGAAGTCGATATTCACCACAATCGGAATTTAAAAAAAGTATAACTGATAATCTTTTCAATTTCGAAAAAGTCGGAACTCAGCACAAAGTAGAAAGTGACAAAAATTTTAAAAATGCAATAGCTGTCTTAAATACGAGTACATACATCGAATAATTATGATTTCAAGAAAAACTCCAACATTTTCGACAAAGTTGGAATCTACCACAAATATTAATCCCCATTTATCATGCCTCTGCATTCATGATGTTATCCTGATTGAGATTTTCTATTTATTAAGCTTTAATTAGAAATGTTTAATTAATTTTCTAAATGTTCATTATTATTAATTCGTAATAGGAACTTCGTTTCGTTATCCCACACACTTGTTTAAATATTTGTATTTAGAAGGTCGTGTATCGTCATCATGATTTAAAGCTTTAAATTAAATTAACAACAGTTAATGGCCATTTACGTTTTATACGCATTTATTTATGGTTGACATGTTGTATTAACACAAAACAACAAACTATTCCACAATGTTTATATACATTCTAAAACTAAACTTGTTTCAAAGGTTCTGCTAAGTTTAAGCTTTAGTTTGGCTTACTACTCGATCAATGCAGACTGTTAATAACAGTTGTGGTTAAAATTTCAAAGCGTACGGTTGGCGGAAACGGAACAGAACAAAAAGCAAAGAAATTAAATAATATAAAAAAATATTATATATAATTATAATCAAATAATCATAAAAATTTAAGTTCTTAACGACTGCTTTACAAAACGATACGTACGAGTATATATTTTAATTAAAAATTGTGTGCAATCATACAACAGAATACTCATGCATCATTATTGAGTAAATAAATTGATGAAATTGCCTGCAAATAAAGTGTCTAAAATAGAAAATATTAATTGTTTAGTATTTGAATTTTTTAGAAAAAATAAACAAACATATTTAAATTAATTATTTGCAATTACACGTGAATATTTAAGTTATAAAGAAATAATAAATCTGCTTAGTGAACTTAAATTCCTAAGAAAACATACAACATACGCAACTCTATTGTTCTAAAGTGTCAACGTTTAAACTAAAAATCACTTTAACGACTAAATTTTGTCTTAAAAAAAGAAATTAAAGTAAAATGTGTAAATACGCAAATTTGTATTCCATTGTGATAATTATTGTGGTGCAAGTTCAAGCATTAATTGCTTTAGAAATTTCTAAATCATCATATATGCCTCCAGCTGCAGTGGAATTGTATCGGCATAGTTTGGAATTAATCGAAGATGCCGCCTGCCAAAACGATTTCAATGCAACTTTACGGGGTCTTTTAACTGGTCATCAATGGGCAACAGCAAGTAAGTTTTTAATATAATAATTCATAATATTTATTTCAATCTTAATTTAAAATCTAGTGATTCATTGCGTTGATTAAAAAAATAAACATTTTACTTTAATTAGTATTTTGTTGTCTTTTTTTTTTGTTATTTGTGTTAACAATATTAGAAATATTTCCATATTTTTTTCGAATTATATTATTATGAGTATTATTTGTTGTTAAAATAAGTGATAATTCCATGAACAATTTAAGCCAAGAGCTAAGAGCGATATCGAACGGAAATTTCAATAAAATTTAAATAGAAATTTCTTTTGATGGTTCTTTTACGATGGCGAGTTGGTCTTTCAAGGATGTTGAAAATTATAATTTTTTTAAACTCTTTAAGTATTTGTAAGTACATACATACATTTATGTGCTTTAAAAAAATTTCAATTTCATCACAATGCAGAAATACAGCAGTAGCGGTATTCAGTGTTTCGTGAAAATGGCTTTGCAAACGTGAAAGAGCATAATAATACCTTTGCTTAATTATTCAACAAAAGATACAGAGATTAACTAATTTGCACCATTGAAATGGTGTAAGTTTCTGTTTCTTTGGTTTAATTTTAAACAAAATGGCTATGGGCTTCCGCAAGTTCGTTTACACCAAAAACTGAGCTCAGCTACTCTACTCTTAAGTTCCATTTGAACTTAACCCTCTAATGCCTAAGAGTGCCTTATATAATATATAATATATAATTTTTTTTATTAAATAACATTTTTTTACAGTTGCTAAAAGATGTAGCAAAATATTTGTAAAAGCTGCGAAAGCTCTTATAACCTCGTTTTTATCTCTTTTAAGTACTTGCATTTGCAAGCAAAAATTTTGCAGTTGCATGTCGTGTTATCAAATATCAAGTTTAAGTGTTTTTGAGTTCCTCGATCGTAACGATAGTTTTCTTCTGACATATACTTGTCTTTTATCATTTGTAAGTTTGATTTTTGTTATAACAGTTTTTTTATTATTAAAAATGGCTAAGTGTTCCTGAAGGCACGTATTGTACGGACTTAAAAATATTTCTTTTTAAACCAGAGACCCAAATATACAAAAAAAAATTATTCGCTAATTATTTTCCCATTTTTTCTTAAGCTGGGCATTAGAGGGTTAGGCCAAACAATTTCTTTCAACTTAATTTGTCCATACTTCAATAAGCTTTTTGTAATTTTGTATCACGTTTCGCTGGTAATCTGTTTATAATAATTTCTAATTAAGATTGTCCAATTTTGCCCTTTAAGAATGTCGACGAGAATTGCTCAAGAGTCCACTTTTGGCCCACTCTTTTTTTGAATTTTACATAAACAACTTGTTAAGCCAACTTTCGCACTGCGGAATACTTACACATGATCAAAAATTTAGTTTTTCGATTTTTCATTCTTTCTACATTTTTATTGCTCACAGCATAAAAATAAATAAAAATTACACATAAAAGTTAATATTTTAAGATGAAAAAATAATTAAAATAAAAAAATACGAAATTCACAAAAAATGTGCACTTAAAAAGAAATGCGGAAAATAAAAGGATTATTAAGTCATTAAGCACGAAAATAATACTGACTGGTTTGAATTAAATAAGTAACCACTAGTCCACCATTATTTGTAATGAATTTATCTAACCTTTTGGGCATAGACGGGATAACTTTCGGCAGATCTCAACAGGGGGTCATACCATATATCCTGCACTTTTTACCACAACTGATTCTTGTTTACAATATTTTCTTTTCTAAATTTCATTTTGAGATTTCCCCAAAGATTCTTAATTAATTTGGTGATTGACTTGACTGCTGATAGCAACCACTTACTAACTTGGAAGAGTGTTTGGGGTCGTTATGTTATTGGAAACAGCAACGATGAGGAGGAAATGCCATCTCCTACCACGATATCCTTGCAGTAACATTCTTGAAATAAAGATAATTTTGTATAAATTTTCAATTAAAAAGAAAAAATAATTATTTTATTGAGGAATGTTTACATATTACGTAAAGCCATTTTTGAATCATGTGAAAACATTTTCAGTATGAATTATAACTTCCTCCCCCTTAAGTGCATGTGGCGGTTTCTAAATTTTAGGAAGGGGCTCGCTCACAGGAAATAATTTGTTACGGAAAATATAAAATAAATTTTGAAATGGATCAGGAGGCCTAAAAACATCAAAAGTTGCGTTACGTGATGTGTGAACAGCACCTAAGTTTATTATTTTCGGGAAGAGGAATTTTTTAATACAAAGACTTAAGACACAAACACGTTTTCCAGACAAAAAAAAACACAAAAAGGGAATTTTCTGTATTAAAGAAAAGACTTAAGCTACATGCATTTCTACTCTAAACTAGAGATGGGCACCACTCACGTGGTAAGCGTGAAACATGCGCAATCACGCGTGATTAGTTGTTTGCTTCAATCACGTAAGCGTGCATGAACGTGGCCATAAAAATTGAGCGTGAGTGGGAGTGCATGAGTAGCTTTTTAGCGTGAATGTTGCGGGAATTTTTTTTTGCTTTATTGTAATTTTTTTGTTTGATTTTTTAAATAATTTTATAGTTTTATAGTGACTAACTATTTTTCCACTCACATGAGCGTGCATGAAAGTGACCCAAAATATAAGATCGTGTATGAACATGCATGAGTAAAACTTTTTTATCGTGAGCGTGCATGAGTGAGAGTGAAAAGTTACTCACGATCCCATCTATACTCTAAAGCCTCGATAAGATAAAGACTTAAGAAACAAACTTATCTTAATGGAAACCCAATAAAAGAATCTTAATCATGAAAGATTTAAAAGCCAAACTTACTTTCCAAGCCATGATCACGTTTTTAGATGACCATAGGAATTTTGATATATAGAGATGGGTATCACTCACGATCGTATATGCTCGCCGAATTCGATTAAAATAATAAAGTTTTATATTCATGATTTTTTTTTATATTTAGGTAGACAATATTTCATTGAAACTCCAGGAAGCATTACATGAAACATCTCGATTAAAATTAGCAGTTTATATGTTATCATGCATTACTTTTAATTTTCGAATTAAATTTTCATCTAAAATTTTTTGCCTTTTTACATGACAGTTCTGTGGTGTATTTTTTATTTTTATTTTTTTTGATATATAATATTTGTATATAATATTAAGATGACAAAATTGTAAACTAAAAAATCATCATTCAGATGAGGAGACAAGTTTTACTTTCTTAGATTTTTTTATTTCTTTTTTTTTAAGTGAAAAAAGTATTTTTTTCATTTTGTTTGCTAATTAATGAAGAAGTGTGAAAAATTATTTGTTGAATATATTTTAGAACAATTTGCAATCATATTCTAAATTTTATAAAATGTTTTATGTAGTATGTTTTATGCAAAATTTTATTTAGTTATTTGGTGATTTTAGTTGGTAAAAAATTGTTCAAAAATATTGCCGTCAAACAAAAATAAACATTTATGATCATAATGATGAATTTGATAATTTAAATTTGAAATCACTGTAGCTGAAGGTTTAATTTGCAAATACAAATAATGAAAATTGTCTACAATAATCAATAGTTTTCGCTGTTGCAATGGGTGTTAATTGATTTGGAGACGGCTGTTAACCCTCCAATTATGGGTTAATAACATTAACTGATAGCTGTCGTATAACACCGTTCGATGAATTAAAATAAACTCGTTACAATTTAACCAAATGATATAAAGCGGTGGAAAAAATTATAGAAACAATATAATATTTTTTGGAAATTATTAAATTTTTTAATCGAGATTGCCTCGATATCTTTTTTCAAAGATTTTAAAAAACTTTTATTGGTAAGGGTTTTTTAGCTAGTCTATATACTACATGCATTTCATAAAATAGATTCATATCAAATATAATTTGTTTGTTGGGATTTTTGAATAATTTTCAAAGCCTAGTATGCTTATACTTTTGAAATTTTTGTAATTCTCATTGAGTTTTTAAAAGTTTATGTATAAGATAAGAGGTTTGAAACATTTCAAAAATATGGTTTAAGGCAAGATATATTAAAGCAGGTATATATGTTTTGTTTTTGGAAAAACCGTCTAGAGATGTCAAAAAAAGGAAACACAATTCACTTAAGTAAACACAAAACGAAAATTATTTTAACAATTTTGTATTAAAAGTAAACAAATTTTGACAGTTCTGGGGTATAAACAAATATAATCACCTGATCACTTAAAGACTACCTGTTTTTAATATATCTTGTTTTAAGGTCTACTGATGATTTGGCTTTAGCACCAATGAAATGCATGTAAAAACCCCTCAACAAACAAAAGTTTTTGAAAATATTTTGGAAATTATATTTTTTAAATAAAATGTCCTATTTGGCTGAGTATGTATGTATCACTCTAAGTCCTTTATTTTTAATTTAACGCTCATTTATTAGTAGGTGGAAGTTCGCAATAGTTTCAGTCGTTTTTAAGGATCGTAAGAGAGGTGATGTGGCCTCCTCTATTTCTTTTCATAGTTTTCAGTATCTTTTAATTATCTCTGCATTGATTTGTGATTTCGCCCAATTTCGCGTTTAATGCCCCAATTGGAATATCCTTGCGAAAGATACATTTTCTTCTATACTTATAATGCTTGTCTTGTCCTTTTTTCACTAATATTTATTAGAAAATAACATTTTTCTTCTACTAATAGTATAGCATATAAATTAAATCCTTGTACTAGCAAAAATTTTTAAATGCAAAGTAGTTCTAATCATATGAATTAAAAACAAAATTAAAATTTTTCGCAATTTTCTGAAAAAGGGACCTTAAAATACTATTGAAACAAACTTAAAAACATATGGCGTACAAAAATCAGTAATTTAAGTGTTTCTAATATCTGATCGCTTTAAAGTTCCTAACGACTAAATCATTAATTTATATTGATACGAGCTTAAGGTACAATTGATATAAAAATAACAAAATTTATTTCTAATATTTCACTTCTATCTATCTAGTAGTTTCTTCTGGGAAATTATTAATAGCCATAGAACGATATCATTTAACTGAATTTAATAATTAATAAAACAAAAAAATTATCTATAATGAAAAAATGAAAAGCTTTAAATTTTACGTATTTAGAAAAAAGTTTCCATTTCCTTAAGAAATTCATCATTTCCGTTTCCATTTTTATGCAATAAATATCTACAACTCTGGGCAACACCATCTGTATCTGCTCTAAAATGAATTCTTTGTCTCGTTGGAACATCCCTAATCTGTAACATCTCTAACATGTAACGTCGTTTGTAATTGTTTTTTCGCATTCAAAATTGTTGTGTTCTCAAAATCAGGGCAATGATTTGACTCATTGTCATGTGATGATAATACTGTTTTTAATGTAGCTGAGCTGTTCCTGCAACTCTTGTTCGATTTGTGTCCAGTAAGTCTAGTTTTTAATTTACTTTAAACGTTACTGTCATTACCACATTCGATTTCTAAAACTTTTGTACAACATCCTCAGTTTTATTTACAGTATTATACATTATATTAGCTATTCTACATTTTTTATCATCAAACAATGTAGATTTTTCTAGTCTTTCGGATAAATTCCGTACATACGTTAAAAATTTATAAATCTTGTATTCCAAAGTAGCATTTGAAGACATCATTATTCTATTTTCGATTCGTCTAATAAATTTACAAGACAATTGAATACGAAAACTGTTATCATCTGATATATTCTTAATCTTTCAATAAGATTTATAGCTTTATTCATAATAATTCTCCTCCGATATTTCGAATAATAATTAGTAATACTACCCGATGAAGTTGGTTTCTGATACCAACCAATCTATTAATAAATTATTCCTTCTTCTTATAAGAAATCCTCGAACTACATTCACTTTCAGTAGTAAATTTAATATCAGAATGGAAAAAAATTAAATGATGATAATTCTCCTCGGATGTTTCGAATAATATAACTATTTAAAAACATAAATGTGAAAATAAGGTCAAGTTCCTATCCAAAAATTTCTGCCGTAAAAAGTACTGGGATCATAAAGAATTAAAGAATTCAATCACGTGAAAAATTTGGAATCAACTAAAAAATTTTTAAATTAAATTGAGCATTTAAATCCGTCCGTACTTAAATCAATCTTTTTGTACCGTACTTTTAACACCGCTTGGGATTGATTTAAGTACGGATGGATTGCATTTTTTTCGAGTGTATTAATTCTTAAATATTAAACTTGCTTTTCTAAAGTCACTGTTGCATTCACTGTGTCTGCTTTCAAAATAAGAATGTCCTTATAACGTTTCAAAAATTTCTCACAATAATATACATATTATATATACGTATCTATCCCTATTCGATAGTCTGACTCTGCTCATATATATCTATAATTGTAGTTAGTCTTGATCTTGCTATCTCCTGTTTATCTATACTTTATATATATTTTTATTAAATATTGCGAGTGTTTTATATTCTAAATTATTAATATTGGTGTGTTGCATAAAGGAAGACAGACAACCAGGACTGTTTTATGCAATTATTTTTATATTCGTCTAAGCAAAAAAAAATTACACTGTTAATCCACTTTCAAAAACTAATAACCTTCAATATTCTTTAAAATGTTCAACAGAAGTTTTATTTTGGAAAAAATATAATTTTATCCAAACTCTGCAAAAGTGTCTTGTTGAATACAAGGAATCAATCTTTTATAATTTTTAAAAATAACTTCATATTTATATGCCTTAAAGGTAAACTGATCAATATCTACGAGCATAAATGTTTTCAACAAAACCATTTATTATTTACATAAGTGAGCTGTTAAATGAACGTATGGGACGAATGAATAATTACAACTATTTTTTCTACATTCCTGATGTGTAGTTAAAGATTGCAGTTTAAACAATCATACTAATAATAAAAATAAATAAACAAAAAAAAAATCCTGCATAACCACCTTTCATACCTTTAAAGGAAGTAACCTACAATTTTCCCAGAAATAAAGAAAAAAAAAGGCTCAAATTACAAAAAAAGTAACAACTTGAAAACTTGCTACTTTTTTTACAAAGTTATTGAACTTTAATTTGTAACCAATGTCAAAAGAATATCCAACTAATTTAAGATATTTGTTTGTCACGTTGTCAATCGCAGTTTGACTTACACATGTCACCTTCTTTTAAACAGAGAAATAAAATATTTCAAGTGTTTTTGCTTGACAACACACTCAACCACTTGACACAAGAGATTTTTTTTATACATTCGTTTTACATCACTGAATGAGCCCCTTAAAGTGCCACTTAAAGTTTTGTACGTGTAAACAATAATAGTTACTTAGAATCTTAGTACAAGTTAAATAAGAATATTTTTCGCAAATGTTTTTTTTATAATTTTATTTTTTTGTTTTGTTAAAACAATTACTAATTAACGTTTTTATTTGAAGGGGATTTGTCTAAGAAAATCCCCTTCCGGGGAGATTTCAAGGTCAATTAGTGAAAATAAGACGCACAGAGGAACTAAATAGAAATACAATTTTTCTTTTCCTTAAAAACAAAATAGTTTTGTATCGATTAATTGTTTACTTCAATGTAACAAGCGCAGTTGACTTACTTGTGTGTCAATATTAAGGATATTCAGGCTAAGATTAACAACTGCAGATATTTTATAAACACAAATAAAATAAAAACTTTTTTGCTTAAACAATGAAATAATACTCCACATCAAAAAGAAATTTTTTTGTTAACTTGTATGCAACACACAAAATTCTAGAAAAATTTAAGGATCTATTTTAAAGGAATTAGGGTGGCAATTACATTCAGTAGTTTTCCGATTTAACGAACCTAATGGTTGTCAGGCCTGTTCCTTAAAGCGAATTGTTCGTTATATCCAGTACTAAATTAAAAATTAATAGCGTCGCCTATTTTATTCATAACTATAAATATGTATAGTGTTTTTTTAATATTTTATTAAAATTATAGTAATTTAAAATAAATATTTCTTTGAAAATTTGTACAAGCAAAGGAAAAATTCATAAAAACACCGTAATTCAAAAATAATTTATTAAAAAAATTCGATAAACACTGCCTGCTTATTGGAATGGATATATTTTTTTAATGACATATTCTTCAAGCTCTCTCAAAAACATTAAATTTGTGCTACTAATCAAGGCGTGTTTAACCAGGTGACAGCATTACAGCAGCTGACTAGTCGTTGCGAATGTCAAAATACATAATATTTTTGTCTTGTTTTACTTTGTATCTGTTTCCTTTGTTTTATGGGTTAGGTTTTTGACTACGCAATGAAACTACACAAACAAAAATGCCTGTTGTTCTTATATTGTTGTAATTGTTTTCCTAATGCTGTCACCTAGTTAAATACACCTGCTACTAATATTGTTTTGCTGAGAGCATTTAATACAAATGTGAAAGTGCTTAATGACATCTTCGTGTTTTATTTTGGTCTCTAGGATTTCAGTTTCATCAAGCTCCTACCTCCTTTTCGTTTTGTTTTACATTTGTTCGTTAAACCGAGTACAAAATAAAATTTTTATTTGTAATAGGTACTTAAAAATAGAAATAAAATTTTTAGTGTTCGTTAAATGCGATGTTCATCAAATCGAATGTTCGTTAAATCGAAAAACTACTGTATTTGGATTTTTTTATCGTTTACAGGGTCGCCCTTGGACAAAAAAAAAACAAGGTACACTGTTAACTCTAAGGCATGCCCTTTTGAGCTCAAAGTTCATATTGTGCTAAATTTACCAAATTTATGTTTAATTTACATTAAAAAATTTATCTTTGGGTGTGCGTATGACTATTTAGATGCTGTTTTTCTAAATGGGAAAGGAAATTTCATTCTAACATTTCCGTTAAAAAAAATATGAAATACGGGTACTGTTGAATGAAGTAGTTAGCGCGTTGACTATAAAGAGAGTGATTACTGATAACGAGGGTTCCAAGTTTCAGACAAGTCATAACATCCAGAATTTTTTAGATGTAGTATGTCATTTGATTTGGTGTTGTTGGACTGTTTAAATGACGAAGGCATAGTACTTGTCACTGAACAGTAACGGCAGCAGCAATTGATACTTGTGTATACATCACAGCGCCTCCTTCTTAGATATTGTAGCAAAATCGTAGCCGAACTAAAATAATCACCCCTATTCTGCATTTCGTTTGCGTTACTTTCAGTTTCTTTCAAATCGAAAAATGGCATTCCAAAAAAAAACTTAATCGAAAGAAAAATCAGAAGAGAAGAGTATGTTTACTAAACCAGCTGATTTGCTATGAAACGTATGAAATAGAAACAGAAAAAAAAGCAATTTTGTAAACATTTTAATTGTTAAATTGTAAAAAGTTAAATTTAGTGTAAAATATAGTTATAAATATATAAAAAATAAATATTTTGGTAACACTAATTAAATAAACGCATCAGTTGAATACGAATGGTAAGAAAAAAACCAGAATATGAGTAAGCGGTGTTTGTGCCCAAACTATTCCAGTGTAAAGAATCCTGTAGCGCCGGAGTTGATATTTTCATTTTCTATACATAATTTTGAACTTCACCCTAGAATGCCTGCCTGCCCTTCTTCTTCGGGATGCTTCTGATATTCACACGCAATAAAATTTACCAGCTTTTTGTATCGCTCAGATGTGTTTTTCTACATGCAATAAATTAATTAACACTGCAGCCACTCAGCAGCTCAAGTTTTTCTTTCAAGTTTTTCACATGTACTTCTTATTAAAGTTCATTTAAATTGATAGCTGTGGGTAGGCTGCACGCAATTTTAAAGCAATTTAATTTTTCTAGATGTCATCGTCAAGAAAACAGCTTCAAATGGTTGCTCTATACATCACACAACATGATTGCACTTATTAATTTTATTCACAAACATATTTGATTATTTGATTTTAATTAGTAGTTTTGAATTGCGGCAGAATATTTGTAAAAAACAAACAAAAAAATATTTTCCTGACAGTAAATTTTAAAAGCAAGTTTGTATCAAGCTTTAAAAGTATGAGTGTATTAGTAAAAAAGTGTGAATATATTGAAACTTGATAGACAAAACTTGATCGTGTAACCGCTAAGTAAAGTTTCAAAATTTGACCAAAAATAAGGAATTTATTACAAAATAATTTTATAGTTACATTTTATTGAATTATACACTATTTTTAACTACAAAAACAAAAATAGAAAAACTTTTCGTTAGTAAGCAAACTACTTGAAAAAACGTAGCTACGATCGTAATGCAGAATACATGCAGTCGAAAAATAAATCGAAATGATATGGGGAGCGGAACGCAGAATACCAAAACGGAAGAATTGCAAAACGGAAAAAATTTCGATTCGAATCAAAACTCAGAATACGGGTGAATTAATAATTACTATAGAGCTTAAGAAAAATTATACCAGTTATATACGACCAAAAATGGAATACAACTCTCATGTATGGGCCTGAAGCACCGGTCCTGTCTGTCTTGAAATTACTTGAACGCATGCAGGAGAGGGCGAAGAAACTCATCGGTGAGTAGGGTAGCTAACTCTATTGATTCACTGGAACATTTATTGTTACTACAATGGAATGTGCCAAAGAAACAGTCCAATATCTTGCAAGTTTCTTAAGTGTTTACACAATCAAGTGATATTTCCTGCGCAAATTGAATAAATCTGAAGATGAAAATAACATGAACACTAGGGGTATAACTTATTCATATTTTTTTGCAAATATCAAAATGGCCCTAGCATCGTCGAATAGTCCATTGAAAACTATTTAAAAAAATTATATTAATTTTTCGCGGTTTTCAAAAAAGGTCACCTACAAAACGCGGTAAAGTTGGAAAATTCTTATTTTTTATTTTTATTTGTACTTGTACATTTAGCCAAAAACTCAAATTTTTTTTAATGAAATTATTATTAATTTATTTTTAACTTTTTTCCATTTATTAATAAAATATTAAAAATTTTAAGCTTTTGCATAGCTTTTATCGCGGGCTTTGAGAGCGGCGACTGAATCAAGAAATTCCGTAACGAAAATAAAACCTAACACTAAGTTTGTTTCTTAAGTCTTTTGTTTTGTTTTTGAGTATTTGAATCGCCTAGCGTATGTTAACCCCTAAAGTATGCTGTTGATTTCATTAACATACACTATTGCCAGAACAAATTTTTACATGTAGGAAAACACAAAATGGCGTACTTACGAGCAATCGTGGTTGACAAAAAATGATATACACAAACAAACAGACAATTTGTTTTAAACGATATTAACTTCTCATTTATTCAATAAAAGAAAAAAATTTGTTTTCTTATCGGCCACCACGCTCAAAAAGTATAACTTGAATTAATATCAAAGAAAAAACTTCAATTAATATCAAAGAAAAAAATACTGCATAAATAAAAGATAAATAAATAATTACAATTGCATAAGTTGATAAAAAATGTTACGCAATAGCTTTGCCGCGGCAGTTCCCGAGTGACACACGTCTTTTTTTATTAAATTTTGTTCTTTAGGGACCCTTAAAATTTGTTTTCGTAAATAACACAATATTCGCTATCGCGTAGTGCTAGGGCCAAAATTTGGGGTATACCTAATGAACACATTTCACATGCAAAAGGATGTAGTAATTATTATTATTAGTTTTTTAATAAGAATGATGTTTTAAAATGACATCCGTTGCCTTTTCTGTGTATATTTCAATACATAAATTACAATTCTCTTAAAATATAGATAAAATAATTAATTAAGTTTTTCCCTCAATTCAGTAAACTTGTATGAAACTCTTGGCTCGGCAGAACTGTTTATCTTTTTGACGCTAATTTACTGCAAGGGCCGAAAAATTAATTTCTTCTAAAATCTCTTGTAAGTTGAGCTGCAAGTAGAGAGATTGTGATTGTGTTAGTATAAAAAAGTGATAGAGTATTAAATTTTTCGAGCTTGTACTTGCATGTGGCAACGGGGGGTAAACAACAAAACTTTACTCAATATTATCCTTCCTTTGAGTATAACAATGCAGTTATATGTTGCAGGATTCGTTGCTTACTCTGATAATGATTTGGAACACATTTTTTAATTGTTCAATTCATTATTATTTCAAAGCTTAAATAAGATTTCTAAGAAATTGAATGTGCGATTTCTAGGGAATAAAAAACAAAACTTTTAACCAAAAACCGCTAACTTAGTACCATTTAAATAAAAGAGCTAAATCTAGCGTAACACGCGCTAAATTGACATTGGTGCTTAAGTGCGTTAATGTTGCCAGCAACATGTTGAGGTAGAAAATATTTGCATATCAAATTAAACTATAGACCCCTGCGCAAGATATCTTAATGATGTGCTTAAGACATTTATTTTGGTGCAAATAAGTACTTTCGCAACAGTGATGCTACGAAGAGCATTTTTAATGAAGTTGTAGTAGTACGCGTGCCATCTGGTATACATAAGTGTGTATGTATGTATGTACTAATGTTCGTAGCAATATTACAAACGTCATCACGATATTATGTTGTGCAGGCGTCTAGTAAACTAACTGAACGAGTTTATTCACACACATTTCCCAACTTTTAAATGAACGCCGCGAAATCACTATAACTGACTGAATACCCCTCATGCGATAAACGAACCAGTTAATTATAATAAACATTTTTACACAAAAATATTTCACAAACTCTTAAATATGTATAAAAGTATGTATGCAACCAACATCAAGTAATCTTGAACCATTCATTCAATCTGCCAGCTACTTCATAACAAAAACTTACTATTCGTTAAATTATTTAATAGTTGATCTATAAAATTAAAAAAAATGTTATTTAATTGCAACAAATAAATAGGTCACATTAATTTTTTTTATTTTGGCATAAATAAAAAATAATGATGGCCTGATAAAACGAAAAATTGGAATTGTTGAACAAGTATTTTACAGCAGGGAAATCCATGTAAATGTGTGTGTACATGTATATATTTATGTATATGCATGTGTGTACATTAGAGCGTCTCACCTTTTATGACGATGACGAACGAGTTTTGTTACAAATCTCAAATTAAATATCGATCTGTTTTATGAGAATTTCAAACAGTTACGAAATATACAAAAAATTTTCGTAATTTTTCATAAGATAAATTGCATTTAGAAAATATGTGGAGTTCCACATTACCCTCATATTCCACAATACCCGAAGTTACTCTATTAGAAAATTTGCGTTTTTAAAAGCCCGCTGAACCGATTTGTTTTAAGTACTCAGCGAAAGCTTGGTAATGAAATGGATTTAGTTTAAATTGAGTTCGTGTTCGTAAAACCAAGTATTTAACGCGTAATAATATGGTGATGTCAGTGAGTACAATACTTGACATCAAACACAATAATAACTTAAAAAGACAGAGTTAATTTTCATTGTGTTTTGTGTTTTCAATAATTTCAAAATATTGACATCGTTATTTGTAAGCTAAAGTGGAAAATACTCGCCTGGAATGGCATGTCCTTGTTAAAGTAATAAGTTAAAATACCAAAGTACTGGTTCATTTATGTACATTTTAACTCATTACGTTGCAATCAAACTTTTTGATGGGTACTAGAGATAGGTATCGTTCACATTATGAGTGTGAACCATACGTGATAACACGTGATAAGTTTTTTGTTTCGATCACTTGAACGTGCATGAACATGAATAAAAAAATATTGACTGTGAGTGAGCGTGCATGAGTAGATTTTTAGCGTCATTGTTTCGTGATTTTTTTTGCTTTTGTAATTTTTTTTAGTTAATTTAAAATTTTTTTTAATTTATTTTTCTTGAGTATTTTGTGAGCATGAGTTTGAGTTATTGGGACTTACTTTTTTGCCGACTCACGTGAGCGTGCAGGAACGATGCATTTTTACACATATTTGCAAAATTTGCTCAGTTGCACCGTCCACTGTGAGTACCCCTCATTGCAATAAAACAAATTTATAATGAAACTATGATGGCATATGTTCACAATGTTTATGCATGTATTTATGTGTTTTTTTTCAAACTAAACGCCAATCACTTCTTATTACTCCCACTCACTCACTCTACTTAGTATTGGTAATATGTATAGAGATTCATTAACTAATTAATCAGAATTAATGCAGAGAATTAGACTCGTGTTCCATTTTTAATACAATAGCCTTTTGCATTGATTTGCGAGTATTTCGTATTTTTGTTACAAATTTTTTTGAATTTTTAAATGTTTTTTCCCAATTTTGAAACGCATATCCTATATTGTTTTTAAATATGAAACTATACTCAGATATGATATATTGTCTTTCTGCCTTGCCGACTGATTTAAAAAGTTTTGGAAAATGCAATACATGAAGTAAATTAAAATTAAAAAGAAAAATTTAAGAAATTGTTTAATTAAAAATATATAAAATTAAAAATAAATTTATATATAAATATAAAAAATATATAATTCATCTTCCGTGATA
Organism: Gymnocheta viridis; assembly: GCA_956483585.1. Taxonomy (NCBI): domain Eukaryota; kingdom Metazoa; phylum Arthropoda; class Insecta; order Diptera; family Tachinidae; genus Gymnocheta; species Gymnocheta viridis. The sequence continues at coordinate 48,120,263 of OY101441.1, read as the reverse complement.
AGTCTGTGAATGTCCTGTAATAATTTGACAGCCCATTCAGCAATATCATTTACAACTCTCAGAAGACTTATATTTCCTTTAGCTTCTAGAACAGCAGCATTACTGGCCCAAGAAGACATTTTTGTGCGCAGAAAGCTGTCATCAGTTCGAGCAACCGAGTTAGAAATAATTTGCTTTTCTTTGATACAAAAATATCGAGTGTTTTATCTGAAACAAAAAAATATTGAATATAATCAATTTTTTGAATAACGAATATTAATTTTTCAATAATGTTTAGTTAATGAGAAGATAACACGCTTATACAAATTATAATAACTTACCAACAAACGTTTTTGGCATTTCATCCTGTAGTGGAATATACCGCCAGCTAATATTTGATAATTTTTCCTTTTTTTAAGTTGACAATCACATTTGTTTTAGTTTTGTCTTCAACTGTCAAAAAGTGATAACATGGACTGCCTCTTCACATAAATACCACAACTGTTTACTAAAATTTCCTTGTAGAAGCTTTTGGAATTGCTTCGTCTACTTCATTACAGTGTTTTTCAACGCCTTCAAACAAAAATAAAACACAATTCCTGACTAGTCATTGTCCATGTGTAATAAGAAGTGAATTTACTTCTATTTCTACAAATAATTGCACTTAATATGAATGTGAAATTAATTTAAATAAATTTTAATTTCCTTGATTATAACTCAATATATTGACATGTGTGCATGCATTTTTGTATATTTGATGATGATTAGTTTTATTATTCATTTAATTTTTGTTTTATTCCAACATAACACTTTAATAATAAGTATATAATGAATTAACAATTAACTACATTTCCTCAATTTTTCCCATACATATTAAATACATATGTACGAGTACATATCGTTACCTTAATATAGGAACCTCTAAGTATTTTTTTGTCAAAATCGAGTGGTAAACTTATTTCGATAAGAGATCTTTGAATTTATTGAAATATGAAAAAAACAAATTTGAAAGAAAGTTAGTTAGGGCCGCTCTATATTAAGGTAACGATATGTATGTACATAATTATAAGTTGTGGGTATGTTGACAGTATTATATTATTTATATTCAATATTACAAATTTTTAAATTTTCCTAGAATTTTTCTTAAGGTGCAGTTTTAGCTGGCATATCACGTGCTTTATGTATGTATGTAAATATAACCAGGGCAAAGATTTGTATGCACTTAAAAATAAAAGAAAATATGGTCGTCGGCAAAACAATTTTTAAGTTTTTAATTTTTTATTTTTTTAACTTGGACCAGCACTCAGGGGATGACCCCTATATATGCAATGCATTGTGCCGAAACTAGGAAAATTGGTTATGGGGAGGAGGATAAAGGGAGTAGTGTTTGTGGACGTTCGATTTGAACCTTCCTACACTGAAAGTAACAGGAAAGACCTCTGCAGGAAGTTTATTCCACATGCGAACTGTTCGGCTAGAAAACGAATTTTCTCTGTAATGCGTAGTGCGATCCACAAATGGATGCGCTCTTAACGAAGAACGTGTTGTTCGTAAAAATGAGCGAGTTTCGGTAACAAGTTCCCTGATTTCATTAGAGCACATTCCATTGTAGTAACAATAAAACAGTGAAATACATCCCACATTGTGTCGATGCTCCAGTGAGTCAATAGAGTTGGCTACCCTACTGCCACCGATGAGCTTCTTCGCCGTCTACTGTACCCGGTCGAGTATCTTCAAAATATTCTTTGAAGCACCGGCCCATACATGAGAGTTGTTTTCCATTTTGGTCGGATATAGGTGGTGTAAATACTAAGGATATCAGATGGAGAGAAGTATCTCTTACACCGTCTTAGAAAGCCGAGGCATTTCAATGCTTCTTTTGAGACTTCAAAAATATGATCAGTCCATCGAACATCACATTTAATTTTCATGCCAAGAACATCAAGAGCCTCTGATTCCTCAATATCTACACCACCCATTATTACAGATGGAGCAGCATGATTGTTCGTACATCTGTGTGCGAGCATACAACACTGGGTCTTTCGAGCATTAAAATCGACCCTATTCGCACGTCCCCATTCAGAGGTTGTTAAAAGATCATTATTTAGCGAATCATTCATATTTTGCCTCATTGCTGCGATCTCAGGCAGACTTCTGTCATCTGCAAAAGAGTAGATAGGATTAAAAGTTTGACATAGAAGGTTATTTAGAAAAATAAGAAAAATTGTCCTTTATGTATAAATATCATGGATATGAAGAGTTTAATGGACTTAATAGAAATCCGTTCGAGATTTTTGTCTATCACGTACAGATTTTTTGTAGGCGTGACTTATATGACGCCGCAAATAAGGCTGTCATGCTAATATATTTCAGAATAGCACGAGAGCGGTTTGTTCAGATTAGATTAATAAAACTTCAAAAGATGTATAAGAATATTACCTTTAAGAGCCACTTTTATTTTCTAATTAGCTAATCTGACAATTAAATTAATCTAATATGAAATGAATATAATGTTTTTGGGTGATGACTTAAACCCTGTATTATTACCATATTGAATAATAAAAAATGGCAATTTTTTTTTTTGCAAATGTCAAATTTGTTATCAAAGCAACACGTTTTTTTAGAGAAGAGAAAAGACGCGAATTTGATCATATTTACAAGCCACACAATTTTAAAGTGTTGAACGAATTAATTATTTTTACAAATGATGAGAATTTGGATTCCAGAAGATCGGCTAATTTCACAACTAGTGAGGTGGAATGTGGAATAAGGATTTTATATATTTCGGAATCACTAAAATCTTCCATTTCCATTTCAAACCATTTTTATTTGGTTTTCTTAAAATTCTGTTTTTTGTTTGTTTTGTTTTTATTGGTTTAACAGCTTTTTATGTTAAGTATGTGTATGTTTACAGTTCTAGTTTAAGATTAAACCACCCAAAAACCACAAATAAAGATTCAGGTTAATTTAATCTCTAATCTAGAAGTCAAAAAGTGACACTAAGTCACTCCGCTATAATTTTTTTTATATATAAAACTATAAAACCTGAAAGTCTGATGAAAACGCGAATTTCGGAAATTTGGGTAAAATCAGAAACTCTATAGCGGGAAGTTAGAAATATATGTATATATATATTTTTGTATGCACAATATTTGTAAAAGAGAAAAAAACGAAATGTTTCCGTTGCTTTTGTAAAATTATAAAATTCTAGACTACCTGCCTGTTTTTCTAAAATGAAAACAAAATTGTTAGTGAGAATTTATATTAAAAACAAAAACAATTTTTCGTTTTTTATTGTTGTTTTCAATATTAATTCTCACCCACAATTTTGTTTTCATTTTATAAAAACAGGCAGTAAAGTCTTTTACGTAATTTCTACGATAATTTTATGACTTCTACGAAAAAAGTAAGGATAGTTTTTTTTTCGTAAAATGTTGTATGGGCTATTTTCTCTGTGTATCCGTCCTGCAGTAATTAACATTATTAATTAATTATTTGATAATTTTAACGAAAGTTTAATGTTAACAAAAATAAAGATTGTATGTATAGTACTCCTCTCATGATCAAATAATACAGGTCTGTTTAATAGTCCAGATGGTTTTTTTGTAGCGTTGCGTTTTTTAATGGCCGAAAATTGTGAAATTGTCAAAAGTTTTGTGTTGAAATCAGTGATGGAAAATTAAATTTTTCTTCGGTATAAAAAACATTTTAAATAGTTCTTTTTGACCCGTTTTACTTCTCCGGTTCATTTAGTACTTTCAAACTAATTTAACGTGTCCAACAATCGCTTTTCAGTATATCGCAACATACTTAAGATAGTGAATGTATTTTAAAAGAGTACAACGTCTTAAGCTTGTCTTTAAAAATTCTTTTACAGGTCTCGCTACATATTCAAGTAATAAACAATTTCGATCTCAAATTAAGAACGATTTATCTTGGTGGGTTAAGAATAACGTTTGGTATCAGGTAAAACCATTGTGTTTGTAGCGATAATTATTTATATGTTATTAGTTAATAAAGAAAAAATTACAAAGATTTCAATTTAGTACTGTATGGGTCAAAAAATTATTATTTTTGAAATATTTTTTTTGTACGGAAGAAAAATATAATTTTCCGTCACTAACATAAAATACAATTTTCTTCAACTTTTTTTTGACTTCCCTGCGATTTTAAGCAAAAACAAAATGCCTGTTGTTTTTTTATTGTTTTATTGTTGTAGTACTAAGCAGATCTGTATTATTAGATCATGAGTCCTCTATGCAGGTACTTGATTTTTTTTCTATAATTTTTTTATCTTCTAATGCTACTCGTAGATGACATGTGTTTTACGTCTGAGTTGTCACCTTTGTGACTCATACACATTGATTATGTACATATGTCGAAGTAGAATTTTCGACAGCTTTGCTTTGTGCTAGATTAAAGAAATTGCGTTCATGTTTTCTTTGGTCTAGAACAAATTGTCGCAATCGAAAATTCGACTTCGACATACATAATCAGGGTGATATGTAAGTCTGCATGTCTGTTAACATTTTTATTTTACAGAAGATTTATCATATTAGCTCACAAACGTTCATGTAAAATTACGTCTGACATTGACCATGTTTATTTGCGACAGCTGATGTGAACGCAAATTTTATTAAATTTTTTTAAAGTGATTTTTTGTGAAATGTATTTAAAAAGAAACAAAATTGTAGTGTGCAGTATTATTTCGATAATAATAACAATTAAAGTAAAATCAAATCACAATAAAAACAACTAATGTCAGAAGGTTTGTCAGATCAAAGTAGATCACGCTTTGATTGAAATTTTGTCAGGTGACTCTCCACATGAGCTTTACAGAAGCAATGTTTTAAAGGTAACACACGACATGTAGTACGTATTTTACAGTGTGAAATTTTACAAGTCAGATGTGTCGTCTACGGGTGGCATAAGCAAGTCTCAAATAAAAAATATGAAATAAAACGTTTATTTTTAAATAAAAAAGAAAATAAAAACTTTAATAAATGAAATCTTAAATTTTTTCAGTGTATGATGCATCTGTAAGAAATCCAGTCGGTATTGAGAGTGGAATTTTGTATCACTTTGGTCATTATGATCAATGTTTACATGCACATGACTTCAAGTCTCATACAGAGGATAAACCGCACGAATCATTTCGCGTAACACCGAAATATTGTTTGATTGATGTAAGAATTGAAGATTTTATCGTGATTCCGTCCAACTCACGCGACGAACAGGTATGTTACGAATATAGTAAAGTTAATTTTTGTCTTCAGATTATAAAATTTGGTAGCACTTCGAAATGATATATGCAAATTTTGATGAGAACTTAGAGCATAAGAGCTTAGCTCAAAACCAAATTCATAAGGGTTTTAAACATGGACATGGGCATCAAATATCAAGTGACTTTTAAAATTTTTGTTTTAAAAAATGCAAAAAATTGTTTAGATCCATTTAAAATTATATATTACTGGGTACTTTTTCGTCGGCTGGAAAATAATAATTGAGCTATGCTCAACTGCAAATGTTTTTTTTTGGTCTTCCAAAATAACTCGAATAATGATTATTCCAATTTTTCGACCTTTTTTATTAAAAACCTTCTCCAATTATAACAAAATGAAATCTTTATTTTTTCCAATATTTAGCTTTCTCTGTGGAAAGTTTCTTCAGGGATATAAATAAAATTAATAATAGCAACAGTTTTTTCTTTTTTTTTGCTATTTTTTGCTTTTATTAATATTGATTAGTTTTTCTGAAATTTTTAAAACTGATTTGTGATGGACCAATCAAGTCCATGTCGACTTTGTCGCATGCAATTTTCATTTTATGAGATAGTGTTAAAATAGAAATATGTTCTATTTGTATTTCTTTTTCTGTCATTCTCAGTTGAAATAAAAGTGTAAATATGAAATAATATTCAAGTGTTTTTTCATTGTAACAGTATCTACAGGGTGGCGCAAAATTATCGGCGTGGTGTAAATGCTGTATAACCTTTTGATTTAAAATTTATTTCTTTTCTTTTGTTTAAGATTTGTAGAAAGTAGACTTGTGAAATTTAAAATGCAATAGTAATGAAATTTAAGATGGAATGTATGAAAGTACTTATGTACATAAGTACATAGCTTGAATGCCGGCCGTGTAGTTGCATTTTAAGTAGAGATGTTATAGTAATATTGATGATTCTGGTTTTGCCTAAAGAAAACTAAATGGAATAAAACTAAACCGAACACGTTTATTTTATAATCAGTTTTTCATATATACGAAATTTCCCGGAAAGGAGAACATCAACAAAAGAAAAGAGCATCAAAGTACCCGCTTTAGCTAATTTTTGCCGCAGTAAGAACTCTAAATGTTTAATAAACTGCATGTAGAAATAAATATTCAAAAATATACTCTTACTCTTATTTTTTGTGCTTTAAAATACATAGCTGATATAAAATTAAACAGCCGTGAATGATAAGTAATTTATTTTTTATTAATTCATTCGCAAAATTCAATAGAAAATCTAGTACGTGTAAATAGTAATTATATATTTAGTTCAGGTGCTTCTAACCGCAGTTCTTTTAGCAGATTTTGCGCTAAATACTTCTTTATTCCGATTCCAAATCCAATTCTGTACCCATTGTCTTCAAGTTTTTTCTTTTGCATTTTCCTCCTTCAACACCATAAGAGACGCTGCTCCACAGTATAAAATAAATAAATTGTGTTCTTCGTTCATTTGTATTTTTTTTTAAATAAATTTATATTTTTTTAACTCTTTCATTAAATAATTATTTAATGCAAATATTTGTTTCAGCCTGAGTTCAGGAATAATATTAAAGTATTTAATGATTTTATTCGACAAAAATTATTCGAATAATTCGAATATTCTAAATTGAAAATCTTTGTTCGTTTGAACAAAAATGAAAAAAATTCTTCGAATTGTTCGAATAATATATATTCGAACGACAGCCCTATTAAATACATAAATTATAAAGCCTTTACACCATAATATTAATTTTGCGCCATCCTGTAATTAAACGACGAGAAAATTGTCGTAACACTTTTGATATTTATACAACAATCATTATATTATAAATTTAAATAAGGCTAATTTATTTATTTTTCTTTTAAAATTATTTACATACATGTATAAAATGTATACATGTATGTACATACATACATACATATGTAACTGTGTTGTCAAAACGTTAATCTGATTAATGATTATAAATTAACGAATCGTAGTCACAGCTCTTTAATAATCGCAATTAAACAAAATGTTAAAAAGAAAACACGGAAAAATTTAATTTTTTTGCACTTATTTCTGTATTTTAGTTGTAATTTTTAACATGGATTCTCCCATATGTTCCGGACAAATTTTTTTCATATATACATACATATGTATGTATGTAGTTTGCCTTCCATCTTCTTGATTTTGTTCAGGCAAGTCTACTTGAATTGCTTTGATTTAATTTTTTGCCCGGACAACGTTGAATTGAGTTGCCAGTTTTCTAAACTGAGTGTTCTAAAAACTGTTTTATAGCAACTCTTTTTATTGTTTTGAATTTTTCTATAAATGTGCTTGTAAATAATTTAGCTTTATTTCTTTCATTATTAACAGAAGAACTTGTCTTTTATCGTTTTGTACCTGCTGCGCAAGAGCTCTTTGAAGACACACGTTCTTCAAAAAGCCCTTACCTTCACTTTATATTATATTTACAATATTTTTTTAATTATTTGTACGCAACAAACTTAATGCCAAGTAAAATCTGATCAGCTGTTGTATCATTTCACATTTAAAAAATATGATCGCAGCAACGTTTTATAGTTGAAAAAAATGCTGCCATAAACAGAGTACAACTTAGGCAGTATTATTTTGCATTTACTTCGCATGAATTTTTTTATATGGATTTTTGACAGCAGTTCTTACGAAATCGCAGGGTAATCAGAGATGTAACTTTGAGGTTATGTTTTGGAGCAAATCAGCTTTTTTGTGCCACTAGTTACTGTTAAAAAGATATAGCAATATAATGTAAGGATGAGGGAAAATAAGCAAAACAAAATTAAGCATTTTGGAAGTAAGAAATTATGAATTGTATTGCAATTTACTTCTTCTATATATCACGAATAATTCTTATTTTATATTATTTTTAATGTTATATAACTTTTTGCATTTATATTGCTTAAATTAATATTTTTCTGCAACTCTTTTTAGTGAGTCAGAAATTAATAAGAATACAAAACCACAACAAAACATGAAAAATTCTTTGTTTACGAGTTACTGTGCGACAGATACAGCAATAGCATGCTGTTCGTGTCACCTCTGGTATTACTTTGTGACGAAATGATGAACAGAGTACCATGCTAAACACGGTATTTTCGTTGGAACATAATCCCCGTGTTAAACGAGGACTACCTGTAATTTGTTAAAGAGACAAGGCTGTCTTTTGCTAAACTCTTATGTTTGTTTGTGTGTTAATTAAAACTACACACATGCCTACTTATATAGTACATATCGTCTGTACGCAAATGTTATATGCACTTTGCTTTAAATTGTTATATTAAATGTCCGACTAAAACGCTCCAGGCATGTAAATTGCTCTATTACACATCTTACGAGTTTCATTTAAATAATACTATTAAAAATCTCAAATGCAGATACATACATACAAACATACACACTTACATATGTTTTATATCGATCGTCTGTATATATGTTTTTTTTTCTTCTTTCCGCTCCTTCTCGCTTTTGCTCTTTGATACAATAAAACAAGCCTTTGGATTTAACAACTCATTGGGGCGTATGTGTACCAGCTTCATGTAGTGCTAATGATGTTGCAGTTTATTTGCAACATACATTGCAACGCAATGTGACGGTCAACGATAAAATGTGCCAATACAGTGACGGACATGAGCTGCATATAAGTGAAGGCATGTTTGTTTATGCGTAAGTAATTTTATTTATTTTTCAATTTCAATTTAATTTCTTGATTTTGGGATGGTGTTGGCTAATATATCTTGACAAATACTTCTTCTATGTAAAATTGAGTAATAATTATTTGTTTTTTTTTTCTTCTTTTAAATCTTTTTCAGCTTGTTTATTTTATTCTTTTTTTTCTTGGCCATATTAAGCACTTTGTATCACGTCTATTTGATAAGTTCGAAACGCAATGAGGAAAATATGGAAAAAACTTTGGCACGTAATGAAATTTTAAACATCGCTTTGTTATCATTTTCAGTAATTGGTAAGAGTTTTTATCATTTTAATTTATTATTTTATTAAGTTAAGCAGCACATTATGACGATTACTGGACTTGTTTTGTTGATAATATTGATTTTGGATTTCTTATAAACAACTTAATTTGTTTGAATATGAGAACAACTTTGAAGTAGTAATTAGTGTATTAAATAATTTATGCCGAATCATTAAACAATGTTTAAGTAGGAAGGTTGTTAAATAGATTATAATACATTTTTAGTGTGGGCAGAGAGCGAAAACAATAAGTTATTGGAAATACCGCAAAGAACATTGAAAATATGTAATTAGTGAAATTCGTATCTGCACAGAGAAAACTAAAATTAGTTTTTAGTGAAGAAATACAATTTTTTTAGTAAAAAAAAAATACGTTAAGAAGATTTAACGGCAAGTTTAGTTTATGAAAATTCTTGGAAAGATAACGTAGGGAGCAAAATTTATACTTAGACCTCTTTTACACATGCAAAGATTACTTTGCAAAGTCTTGAGTTTGATGGTGAGAAGGGGAAAAAGAATGGGGTTGAGTACAGACTTTGATGTACTCGCAAAGTGGCTTTGTTTTCTGTTCGTCGTTTATACATATCGCTCCTTTATTGCAACGTAGTATATCTAAAAAAATCGTTCTTCAGAAAACGAGTTTAAAGTTTTTAATATACTCTCACCCACAGTTGGGCAAAATACATGGTTTGCGGGATTTAAAATACAACATAAAAAAAAAATTCCATTTATTGTACGTATTTAAAATACAAAATACACCATTTTTATTCAAACCAAAAAATACATTAGATAAAACTAATCAACAACAATTGTTTCCTTTCATAAATATCCGATTTTTGAATGTATCATCAGACAAACTGTTTCTTGTTGGAGAATGAATAAAACCTGCTGAAGAAAATAATCTTTCTACAGGTCCTGATGAGCGCAAATTCTATGAATACTCTTTTTATATTTGGATAGCTGTCAAGAGTGATAATGTCTTTGCTCTTGTCACTGAGGAATCTGACAAATTCCAGCTACAAATTTGTTGTCCTATATTCACCATCATCCCTATCTACGAAAACAACAAAATCATCGTCTTCTCTACTGGTGCTTCTACTTCTGATATTTCCTGGTGTCATTTGAAGTTTTTTGTAATTTTCCTCCAGAGTATAAATTGCAAGATTTTGGATTCTTTGCCTTTCTTCTGTCGTGATGTTTTCTGGCAGCCAACGCATCTTATAACCAGGATGATAACAGGAAGCCAAAATAGCTCTATTTATTTCCGGTGATAGTTTAAAAAACTTATCGAATCTTTTTCCAAGCTCTCTTTTAGTAGTGATATAATAGGACTTAAATGTCTTAAACTGTTTCCATTCAACCGACTTAATCTTGTTCCAATAGACATTAAAGTCGGCAAAAGTTTCCGTAATAACAGTTGTTACCCTGAAGGTAATCTAAAGCAGTGGCAATAGGTTTCAAAACCACAATGAATTCCTCTAAATATTCCAGTTCTATAGCCGCAAAAGTACTCTCCTTACGTAACTTACCAAATAATTCATTTAATTTGGATTTACTTTTCATAAGTTACGATATAGAATCATACAGAGAAATACTGCCATTTTTTGTTTGTATTTAAAATACAAAATACAAACTACTTGCAGGACATGTGTTGCAAATGCAAAATATTTGCACGTCATATATTTAAAATACAAATACGTATTTCAAATACATGCATTTCAAATACTGCCCAGTCCTGCTCTCACCTCAATGGAAAACTAAAAAAAAATGTTCTCCCCTTAAGAGGTGAGTAAACAATACCATGAATTTTCTACACACAAGCAAGAACTATATGACGAATAATTCTGCATTCTTAACTCAAAAATCTGAGGGCAAATTACGGCATTCGATATCGGACGAACTTTCCATACAAATTCAACAAATTTTGAATGAGATTTCGTTCGATATCGAATGCCGTAATTTGCCCCCTGGTTTTTAGATATACGTTTGTCTACATTGCAATAAAGGGGCGATCTGTAGTTGTATTTGGTTGCATGTTTGTGTGTTTGGTTTGCATATTGATCCACCGAAAGAACACAAAAATTTGTCAAAGTAAGCTTTGCGTGAGCAGAACTGAAACAAATTTTAAAAGAACATTTAAAAGACTTTGTCAAAGTAAACTTTGCATGTGGAATAGGGGTCTTAGGGTGGTTTTTAAGGGGGTTTCCTGTTTGCTTGTCTGTACAATAACTAAATACTAGAGTACGCCTAGTGGTCGAAATTCGACCGCCAGTTTACCTAATTAGTTATTTCCTTCCCCACGGAAAAAAACAGTAAACCAGATAAATTTGCATACAAACACGCATTTTTATAAAAAAAAATCTTATTACTCATATACATACATATGTATGTATGTAGGTACTCTTAAACACTCTCATTGCTTTGCTTGAACGAATACTTACATAAGTTAATGCGTGTTAGTACGCATTTTTAGCATTTGTAGTGGTGTCAACTTTTTGAGCCTTTTATTCATTTAATACAGAACCGATTTAAATAATATATAATCGGGTCACTAAAGCTAAACAATGTTTACCATTTGGCACGAACAAAATCGGTTGACAAACAAAGGAGAAAAAGGGATCTAAAAATTTGTCTTTGCCTATTTATATATAGATTACTATATTTTTTCATAGTAGATAATAGCTGCGTTCGAGTACATAGTGAGCATTTACAGAAAATCTTGTAAATGGGAACACTAATTAAAACAAAACTAGCTATACCCCTCAATAATCAGTTTCAATTTGTTTTAATTAAACTATTAATATTTTATTAAGAATATGTAAAATATAAATTTTGGGAAAATAGTGCGATTCTCTAAAATACTAAAACAAAGCACATATTTGAGATATTTTTTTTTTAATAAAAACATTCTAAGTGAAATTAATGGTTGCCCGAATAACAGGCCGATAGAAAATAGATCAATGTAAAATCGCCAATTTTTTTTAATTTGGGTCTTTGTTTATTTCCTTTCGAAATTATGGAAATTTTTGGTAAATATTCATTAAAGACCCCACACATAAATAAGATAACGCCATCTTATTTATGTGTGGTGTATTTCGAACACAGTCCTTCGACCGGAATTAAGGTTTCACTCTTCTGTGGTATTCAGAGCATTGGCTTCGCTGACAAAGGATGTTGTGCATGTTAGCAGGTATTTAAAAATTGAGCGGTTAATTTACTTGAAATAAAATTGTTATTTAAACTTTTACATTTAAGGGTTTTATTTGTGTGGACAAAAAGAAAATTTACCTGGCCACGCCTTTACTGACCAAAATAAGTTTTGTAAATAAAAAAAATATCAAACACACATTTTTACAAAAATAGTTAAGGTCTCTACAAAGATATACTAAAAACAGGTATACACGGTAGTACAACACAACAACATTACAAAAACCACACGCATTTTGTTTTTGGAAAAACCGTCTAGGGATGTCAAACAATTGCTTTATTTTTAATATTTTTCTTTTTCTCTTTTGAAAATCTTTAATATTTTTCTTTTTGAAAAACACAATAATTCAGTTAAGTACACACAAAACGAAAATTATTTTAACAATTTTGTATTAAAAGTAAACAAATTTTGACAGCTCTGGGAGATAAACCAATATAATCACCTGATCACTTAAGACTACCTGTTTTTAATATATCTTGGACTCTACTGACTTTTTTATAATTTATTAAACAACCTTTTTGAAGTAATCTCTAAAATAATTAAACTTTTATGTTGCCATTAATTAAACGTCTAGGATTTTTTTTAGTAAAACTTAACAAAAAAAAAATTAACCGCGACAGTAAAAAATATTGAAAGAAAAATCATTTTAATTCAAACACACGTTGGTTTTGTTTTGTAATAATTTTTTCAGTGTATGACTGACTATATACATAATTGAAGAAATTTTATTGTACGGGATTGCACTCCTCTCTCTCTCTTCCCCCATAGATTTTTCAAAAAAGACAAATGGGGACACCAAATACATAAATACCTTACAAAGCTTTAAGATGAATATTTCGAACTGTTACAAACGGTTTGCAAATGTTAATATACCACCTGTTTCTACGGTGACATAAAATATTACAAAGTAGTTAATGTTTTAATGTTCAATTAATCAAAAGCTATAAATAATTGAAATTAATTTATTGTGAGCATGAATAAATTCTATTTATCTTATTATTTATTATAATAAAATATTCTTCTTAAAAAAAACAACTCATGGAATTTTTTTAATTACTTTCAGAAAATATAAAAAAGCTTTTTCAAGCCAGTAAAGATCAATTAGGTTTAAATTCTATTAATGGCATTAAAGCACTGGCCATGTTATTCATATTGGCTGGTCATATATTGTCATTCATCTACAGTAGTCCAGTCTACAATGTGGAATTCATAGACAAGGTACGTACTAACAAAAAAAAACAAATAACAAATACACAGAGTAATAACTAATAAATAGTTAAATAGTTGTATTTCCATTTAGAATAACAAACTTAACTTGTTTTCTTTTTTTTTAAATTGTAAACAAAAAGGAAATTTCGCAATTGTAACGACTGCCGGCGTGGAATTACTTACGTACATACATACATACGAGTACACGTATATCATGCATATTTTTTATTTCTGGTTTCATTAATTTATTTTTTTTGTTCATATCTTTGCTTTAATGAATTCGATTTGTATATTTTTTTCCGTTTGTTTTTATTTTAGAATATAACATCACCTCTATTTGGTTTCCTAAGCAATTCTTTATTGTTTGTTGACGTTTTCCTTCTACTGAGCGGTTTCTTATTTTGTCGCATTCTTCTTATTGAGCTGGAAAGACGAAAGGGGAGATTAAATGTTTTGATATTGTATGTTGGCCGTTACATACGTTTGACTCCGGCTTATTTGGCCATAATTGGTTTTTATATGACCTGGTTTCCCACTATTGGCAGTGGTCCCATATGGCAACAGCGCATTCTAAGAGAACAGGAACGTTGCCAGAGCTCTTGGTGGCTTAACATTTTGTACATAAATAATTATATCAATTCGGACAAATTGGTAAGTACAGCAATTTTTTATTACACATCATCGATTAAACGATTAACCGATTAGCCGGAATTTTATGCCTGTTAAAGTATTTGTAGGTAGTAAAATCCTTACACACGACTCACGACTACACAGAACACGACCGTGACTTCAATCGATGTTCGATTTAGAAGAAACACCCCATAATAAAACGACTTTTGCTTTTCGTTATTAAAAAATTATATTTAATTTGAAAGGTATTGTTTGGCTCAAGTTCAAATCTGACTTTACCTATTTCTTTTTAATTTAAGAAATTTGTCATTAACCGTTTTTACAGTGCAAAAATTTTCAATTAGATCGTGTTCTATTTTCAACTGACAAACCATCTGACATCAGCTGTTTTGCAAGTCAATTGTATATGGCGGCAAGAACATAGCGTTTGTTATTCGGCAAATTATGAAAAATGTATTGAAATATATATTCTGCAAAAAACTAAATTTTTAATTACATAAATTGAATTGTTCATACTGTTGTCATAGTTTATGTCAGATGAAACCAAAAACTCAAGGGTAAAAGCAAAAATTATAAACCGTCTGTCTGTAAATGTACAATTTTGACAAACATGCGTAATTACAGATGCATTTTCAAGCTGACAAACACACTGTGAAATACATAGTGTGTAAAGGCAGACTTAGATGTAAACATTTTTCGATTAACTCGACTAATTCTTAAATGTAAACATTACTCGATTGTTCGATTGATTTGAAAGCTTCAATTTCGATTATTTAATAATAATTGAATTAATCGCTTAAAACTGATATCCTAATATGTATGTACGTATATTCATGTCTTTTTAAAATTTTCAGTGCATGTTTCAATCTTGGTATCTCTCGGTGGACTCCCAACTATTCTTTATATCACCAGCTGTAATTTATCTATTGAATAAATCTCGCAAATATGGGCTAAATTTATTGGTGATCTTAGTAGCAGTTACATCGGTTATACCATTTGCGGCAACATATCTGAAAAACTTAGATCCCACATTAATGATCTACCCAAAGTAAAAAGAAAAAAATTCTAGACAAATTAAAAATTTTTAATAACAAAATAAATAAATTTCAGTGAAGTGAAAGATTTAGCCAGTAATGCCTACTATAGCACTACCTACATTAAGACACACATGAGAGCCTCTTCCTATGTCATTGGACTTCTAACAGGTTATCTGGTACACTTAATGCAAGCGAAAAGGTATAATATCACAACGTATATGTTATATTATATCGAATATTTTAAAATTTAATATAATTTTTTCTTGCAGTGTCAAATTGCCCAAATGGTTTGTACGTGCATTTTGGCTATTTTCCGTTTTTATTGGTGTTGCCTCTATGTTCAGTGTCACTCGCTTCTATGTGGCGCCTTATAATTATATGGAAAGTTTAATGTATGCTGGCTTTCATAAACTGGGTTGGAATATTTCGATCGCTTGGCTGGTACTCTCCGTGACGACTGGTCATGCTCCAATATTGCAAAAGTTTTTAAGTAGTCGTGCTTTTGCCCCTATATCGCGTTTAACGTATTGTGCCTACCTCTCCAATGGTATAGTCGAATTGTATTATTCTTCAAGTGTTAAAGTTCCCAGTTTTATGGGATATTTACATTTGGTAAGTTCATAAAGGGTGGCATGGAATAATGTCCACGGATTTTATTTATAATTTTGATTAGATTTGGACATAAAGTTTCAAAACGCCTTACACGTACATTTTTCTTTGCTTTGCTCCACTATACCGGAATCGACCAGGGTGATTAAAATATATGTATGTTTCAATATACACTGGTGGACTAAAGTATAGGCACAGCGAATATTTAGCACTTTACAACTGAATTAAAAGCATCAGATATATATTTTTTACAAAACTGTTATTTTTCTATTATGAATCTTCTTTGTGATTATGATCTGCTTTAACTTTTAGAGCACGAACTTTTTTTACGAAAAATTCTCCTTGTTCCTTCAACATGTAAAAATTGAGAAAGGAAAACTTATATTAAAAATTTCGCCAATCGGGCAGCGTTTTTATAATAAACATAAGTTTTTAAGGTCCTTATATTCCTTAAAAAATTGTTTTCTCAAAATTGAGTGCAAAACAAAGTGAAACTAAAGAATCACAGCGTAAAATAATTCTCCATTTGCATAACTAGGGTAAATCCTTTGCAGAGATTGTCAAATCAATGTACCTCAGCCGTTTTACCATTCGCACAATCGTAAATCGTTTCAAAGATAAAACAAAGTTTCGTAGTGGTCGTTCGCGTAAATTAACTGAGAGAGAATGTAACTATACAGTGCGAAAAGTAAAGTCCGACCCAAAAATTATATCAGCACATATTGTGGCAGAAATAAAAGAAGATTTTGGTGAGGACGTACTGTGCGGAGAGCACTGCATGAAGCTGGGTACTACTCACGCATAGCTGAACATAATCCTCTAATATCAGCCATAATATTTTTTATTTTTTTATTGTTTTATTTGCAATCTATTTTACATAATAAAATAATAAGGAAATTTTATGACTTTTAAAAATAACATATATTGATTTCAATTGAACTCAAAAAAAAAATATAAATACAAATATTGTGCTGTTAATAATATGTATATGTATGTATACACTTTTCAATATCCTGAACGGCAGGTCAAGTACATGAAACCTTTTAAGCCTTTGGATTTCTTCACTGTCATCTAATATGCTTATTGCTAGCACATTAGAATGGTTACTTAGTCTGTGTAGGTATCTTTCACTAAAGTTGTTAATTTCTTCTTTGACCATTAACATTTTCAGATCTTTGTGTATGTTTTTGTTACTGATAAACCATGGCGCATTTGTTAATAATCTGAGAGTTTTTGACTGACACCTCTGTA
This sequence comes from Gymnocheta viridis, assembly GCA_956483585.1. Classification (NCBI taxonomy): domain Eukaryota; kingdom Metazoa; phylum Arthropoda; class Insecta; order Diptera; family Tachinidae; genus Gymnocheta; species Gymnocheta viridis. The sequence continues at coordinate 48,103,105 of OY101441.1, read as the reverse complement.
AAATCTCAATGTTGGAATTACTTGTTGTTCCCCAAAGTTGAATACCATTGTCCATATCGGCTTAAGAATTGAATTATACAATAGAATTTTGTTTTCTAAACTCACGCTTGATCTTGAGCCGAAAAGCCAATACATTTTTCTTATTTTTATATTTAGTTGCTTACGTTTAATTTTAACATTTTGTATCCATGTACGAGTAAGTAGTCTACGATCAAGATGAAGGCCTAGATATTTTACAGTGCTACTGTTTGGTATAACTGCGCCATTTAAATATACTGGTGAAGTCAGTCACTTTTCCTTTGTGTATGTGTAATATGAACAGATTTTGTATTATTTACTTTAATATTCCATTTCTGTAGCAAATCTTTAAGAAGATTTAATTGATTTTGTAATAGCTGAGAAGCTACAACTGGCCACTCATGTGAGGCTAATATTGCAGTATCGTCTGCATACGTGGCAGTTGTTAAGTTATCCATTATAGGCATATCTGCTGTAAAAATGGCATACAGTACTGGTCTTAGGACGCTTCCTTGAGGAATACCCGCGTTTATTTTACCAAAACCTAAATAATTTTTATTATTGCTCACAAAAAAGTGTCTATCAGGAAGATATGTTTTCAGCACAAAGTAAAATGGGGCTGGGATAAGATTTTTTAACTTGTATAAAAGTCAATTGTGCCACACTATCAAAAGGCTGTTCAACGTCTAAAAATACTGCGGAACAATATAGTTTTCTTTCTAAGGCGTTAGAAATCTGGTTGACAATCCTATGACATTGTTCTGGTGTTTCATGTTTGTGCCTGAATCCGAACTGGTAATCAGGTATAAAGTTTCATTTTTCTAAAATTGGCAGTAATCTCCATAATTGAAAATTTTAAGAAAAGTGCAGAAAAACTAAACCTGCCAGCGTCATTCACATTTTAACAAGACAATGACCCAAAACATTGTGCACATTATGTAAAGAAGTGGCTTGTCACCAAACCTGAACGTTGAACACTTTTGGGAAGAACAGTCTGGAAATGCGCAATTTCTAACAAAAATTACCTTAAAACGGCTTTAATGGAAGAATGGGCCAACTCCGTAGAAAATGTTACTAAAAACATAGTGTAATCTATGCCAAATCTATACCATACTCCACGTTTTATTTTTTTGTTGAAGAAATTCTTAAATTTTTTTATTGGCTTTAGTAAATACATTCATCACGCACCTATATACAATATGTTCATTAAGTAAATTTTTTCTTTTTTATTTTTTTTAGCGTGAAAATTTTTCAATTTGCCCTGAAATGCAGAATGTATCTATACTGTATATTAGCAGATGTGTGAAGTTTTTTCTTAGGTGGGATCTCGTACTAAAACACGTTTTGAAATAATAGGCGGCAAAATTTTCGAACCCCCAATTTAATTTTAATAGTGAAATTATTGAAATTTATTTATTTGCTTAATAGTTTTTAAAGAGTATATTTTTATATCTTAGATAATCCCTTAAAAAAATATAATTTTTTTTCAGACCAACGATATTTTCGGCCATATCATGGATACATTTTTAATCGCTTTAGTTTTATGTTTACTGTTCGAATCACCTATACACGCTTTGGAGCGCATTTTACTGAGTAGTTTCCGAAATACAACACAACAAACAACAAAAAACGATACAAATATTGAAAATCAAACACCCAGCACTTCGGAGGAACAAGTGGCATAGTGTTGTTAGTTTTAAAATATTTAGTATAATTGATTTTACTTTTAATTTAAAGAAACATCTCTTAATGTGATAATCATTATCTGCATACAACATAATATTTTTTTTTTACTTATTTAGCACTTGCCCCTTATTTTATAATATTTTAATTTTTAAATTTTTTACTAACAGTGTCAATCGTTTTATCTCATTAAAAAACATAATTACACATTTCATTGTATAAACTTCTCTATATCATTAAAATTTATTAGTTATAGTAAGTAGTAAAAGAAAGTATGCTAAATATATTGTAATGCAAGGAGTTTAGAAAACACATTTGTTTGAATTTACCAAAAATGTATTTAAAAAAATATATAAGTGCGCCAAAAATATTTTTTTTAATCTTTTAAAATAAACATTTTGTTTTTTAAATACTCAAATGTTTTTTCTGAAAGTCTAGTACATATTTACACCTGCTTTCAATTAAAAAAAACACTTGTTTTAGCTTTATGTGAGATTAAAGAAATTAAATAAAAAAGTCTTATATTTGTTATTTTTAAAATAATTATGTTAGTTTTTGTTTTAGTCTATCATATCTTTCATGTAATTAAGCATAAAAAATGGTTTTTACATTTATTAATTAATCTTTAAGGTTTATTGTTAAAATGTATTTTTATAATAAAAAAGCTGATTTAAAAATGTCGGATCTATTGTGAAAAATTTAAACAAAAAATTACATTAAATTTTGAATAATTTTTTAAAACTTTTTTAGACCGCGCGACGCCTGTTCCCGTACTGAAAGATTGGTTAAATGAGGAGAGTGATTTTGAAAGAATAAAATTTTTCTTATTCTTGCACGAAATAGCCCCCGACTCTTTTTCGTGCAGATTGGTAAATTAGCTGCGTTCGAATACCCACAAGTTTTTACGATTTATAATGAAGTTCTGTATTTTACGAAATTGCATTCGTCTACACAAAACACAGTAAAAATAAGAGCACAAATAGAGAGAGTTAACCGAAAGTTCTTGACTGAGCAAAATTTATTAAAACAATAAAACGTGATTTAGAAGGTGAGCAAAAAAATAGTAATAATAAGCAAACAGAAACTGTGCAATTGTTTAAAAAAGTATAAAAAATAAGAAAAGTTGAAAATAAGACTGCATCAAAAATAAAAAGTGAATAACTATTTTTAAAACATGTTCTCAAATGTTGCTGGCGAACATTTTACCTAATTTTTCTGGTTCCATGAGAACTTTTAAACTTTCTTTTATTTGTATTATTTTAATTCCTTAGATTTGCAAAAGTTTTAAGTATTTGATAACTTAGTACCGCACTTATTTTCAAAGTAATCAATAGCAAAAATTAATACAAAAGTACTTTTGAATATACAGTAACTGCCAGTCCAACACTGTCACGAGTATTCGTTCTTTCGTACAACTTACGTAAAAACAAATTCTAAAATTTTGTTTTTGTTTTAAATGTAATTGTACGAAAGAACGAATATGTGTGACATCCTGGAACTGGCAGTTACATTCAGGAAATATAAGATAAGCGATCAGATGCCTTAACAGATTTATCTTGTCTATTGTATCATGCCAGTAATCATGTTCTGTATCTTAGAGCGACCCTTATAATTGCAATATTTGTACAATTTTTCATATTGTCAGTGTGTAGGTGATATTGGAAAGTGGCACAATATATTGTCAAAAATCAAGAGACTTGCACAACCGAGAAAAGTATGATAAACTTTGTAACATTATGTTGACTTTTTTGTAGTGACACACCATCTTCACGAACCATAAATTAACTAACATTAACACTAAAATGATGTTAATGTTATGTGTGGACTGCTGATGTTTGTGTTTTAATAGTGTTTTAATGCGATTGCTTAAGAATAAAAACTCTGTTATAACATCGTTCATTTCTTAACATCACATCATTTAATCTCTTGTGAAAACGTCGGGTGAAAATAGTTGCGCATACATACTTATATTATTTTAAAGTATTGTGACACATGGAATAGTATAAAGCAAAACAACGTTAATGTGGACAATAATGTATGTAATATTATTGTACAATGTATGTGGAACAAAAAACTCCATCGTCTCTCGATTTCTGATGTGAAAAGTTGTCTTTTTGGTTGGAATGTTTCCATTAATCGAGTGCTTAACAGAGAAACAAGACGGCGGTGCAATATTTTCATTAAATTATTATTATTAATAATATTTATTTAATGCAAATTTAATTTAAAGAAAATTTATATAAAGAAAAAGGACTGGCTGCCTTCCTTCGCCTATTTTCATTCAAAACTATATACATATTTTCATCAACAAAAAATACTTTATTAAACGTGCTTCTTCACAATAATGTACATACATACATACATACATATGTATGAATGTGGTCATATTTTCAATCAAAAAGGAAAGTTTTTATAATCGCAATTGAAAAATATATGATAAATACGAGTAGGTACTTATAAAAAACCAAAAATTTATTTCCTTGTATATGTATGTATGTATGCTATTCAATATCTTTTATCTTAAAAATACTATTTTTTGAGGGTGCTAGTGAAACATTTTTCACAAAATGGGCCTAATTACGGTTGTCGAATTTTCGCCTTCGACTTCGACAAGTTTTACTAGATTAAAGAACCACACAGTATTATACTTTAATCTTGTCCACACTGTCGAAGTCGAAGACGAAAATTCGACAACCGTAATAAGGCAGAATACTTTTACAGAAATACTCAAATATGTACATATTTGCAGCAACTACTGAAAAAGGACTAATGTGACGGACAGTTTTCAGAATGTAGAGTTACTGAGAAACATGAGAAATGATTTTTTTGTTTCGAATTACAGTATTTACCGCTTATATGCACGCCGGTTATAAACATTTTACGCTTTTATGCATCTCAGCTTAAGCAACTTCAGTTTGCTTTTGCATATAAATTGATTTTTATATATGAACTTCTCGTTTATAAGCACCAAAAGTCGTGAAAAATTTAATATGCATATAAGCGATAAACACTGTAGTATATTTTGGATAAATTTTACATGTTTCATGTTTACGCAAAAATAGTTACAGAACATTGGCACAGACACAAATTAGCAAAATCAAATAATATAAGATTAAAAGAAACCATTGGGAAAGATTAAATAAATAAATTATAAGTATATATGTACATATGTACACACATACATAATCGTACATACATATGTAAATATATTCTTAAAATGTTCGTGTTATAAAAAGTTCATATTGGTATCGAATACGAATAAGAAAAGAAGCTGTGAGTAGTCAAAAGGGCAGTTAAAAAAAACATACGTTCACGTACTTTTATGGGCAACAGAGTAAATTATCAGCTTGCTCAGTAATCACTCATTTTCTACATTCTAGTGTAACGGTAAAAACGGTAAAAAAAAAAAGATATTTATGCAAAGGCTCACAAAAGTTCGCAAAAAGTGTTACAAAAACGTGGTATCCCAAAAGATTAATAATTAAAATCCAGAATAAGTTGAAAAATGTAAGTACATATAAAATACATACATACATAAGTACATACATAAATATTTGTTTTTACTTCTACTACTCGTATGTAAGTACAGTATGTCAAGAGTGAATTTACACACAAGAAAAATTTATATATAAATATATGTATGTACATATGCATGTATTTTTAACTTTATTGACAATGTAAAAGTATACTTGCTTGTACCTAATTTTTTATATTTAATATAATTATTTACATACATACATATTTACAAGGATATTACACAAACAAATTTATTAAATTCAGTTCATGTGCATATGCATTCTAACTGTCGACTTGTTTTTGAATAGAATGTTGGTTTTTTAACAGAGTAGGAAAATAAGCAAATCGAAATGTTTGCATTCGTTTTGTTTAGATCTTTGCAGTATGTAAAGCAAAAGCAAAACAAAAACAATGAGGCGATTGTACGGTTTTGCTCGTGCTCACAAATTTTACATTAGTCCTATTCACAATATTGTGTATTTGAGATCGCATACTTTTGAAATTATAAACATTTTCCATGTGAAAAATTATTTTTTTTTATTTGTGTATTTACATTTAGACATCTTTGCCATACGCAAAATTTACTCTAAAAAAATCTTTTTAAATTTTTTTACTTCTGCACACGCAAAATTTACTTTGACAAATTTTATGTCCTTTTACACATGCACATACATACATATGTATGTACATACATGAATGTACGACTAAAGAACATTTCGGCACTTAAGTTAGCAATTAAGTGTTGCATACATGGAGTATATACCTGTAAACCAGAAGTTTTAAATCATGCATATTTACAAAAAGATAAGCGCATCTCTGTATATTTTGTTATTGTAGAGTAAAAATATACTCTACCATTTGGATGCAATTCCATTTGCACAAGATTGTTATTAAGGCCATTAATTTTAACGTACGCAGCTTAAAAAAAAACGAGAACAAAATTGAAACGTTTTGAGAAAAAACGTTTACACATTAGGTGCGATCCCGTACACAACCTTGCGATCCCAATTTGCATGAAAACTGTTCCCGTAGCTACAGAAAGATTGGATAAATGAGTGAGACTATGAGAGAAAAATATTCATTTTCTTCTTGCATGGAATAGCCCGCACTTTTTTTCTTGCAGATTGATTAGTGTCATTGTTTGACGCAAACGGTATTGGAAAAGTGCGAATGCAAAATATCCTACATTTTTATAAATATGAAATTACTAAATTTCAAAAAAAAACTTTTTGAAATTCTTTGCAAAAATATATCGAGACCTGTCTCGAATAATAAATTTAATAATTACAAAAAAGTAAATCTAGCACTCGAAAAATAAGTTTCTGCTTTCATTTTGTTCTCAACCGAACGATTGCAACGGGGTATTAAATCAACCAGATGGAAGAAGAGCAAATTCTTTAATGTGCACTTTTTCTCAATGAAAAAGTACATATTTCTTTGTATTTCATAGCAGAATAAGTAAAAAATGTCGTTAAATTTTTTGTATTAAGTTTGACAAGCGATCTGCTGTGGATTTGCACAGACCTACATATGTATGTATGTATGTATGTATGTATATAATTAATCGGCCTTGGGTTTGCACAAAAATATTTGAAACGTTTAGGAAATATTTTGTTTGTTTTCGTACACCTGGTTTTTAGTTTTCCCGTACTTTTTTACATTTTTGTCTCTTGGTGAGAGAAATTTTTGTTTACTCTCATTTTATCGAACTTTAGCCAAAAAGTACGGATCAGGTGTATAGTGCGAACAAATGATAAATAAAAAGATGCGTAACGTTTTTAAGTTTTAAATAATTAGTTTATTAAAAAACATGAATTTTTACAACAATATTCCTTACAATTTATTGATCAGGCCCATGTAATTAACCGTACGTTCATTGCAATGGCTAATGAAATTATTTACCAATATTTATTTCAAAAAACATTTATTTTAAATCATCGAAAATGTATGACAAAATCTTCCACAAAAACGAATGAAAACCCGGACAAAGTATAAACTAAGTTGTGAACATTATCATTTAAAGGGCAAACAGTATGTGTTCAAAGGCAATGGATTGGAATTAAATGGATGGTTGTCTTTTATTTTTATTGGAGCTAAAAGGCTACTAAAATAAATATGTGTAATGAAAATTAATCATCTGATAATTGTCTTCGGCGACGTCTATTAGTTAGAGAATCGTCGTCCGATAATTTTTTCTCCACCACAGGCGGTGGTGATGGTGGTGGCGGTGTCTCGGGTCTTTTCTTAACCTCTTCAGCTTCACTTATTTCCTCTTCATCCTCATCTTCTTCCACTTCAACTTCCTCTTCTTCGTCTTTGCTTGCTGTTTCAGCTTCTTTAGCCGGCTCTTCAAATGAATTACGTTGTATTGTTATAGGTTTTTGTTCTTCTTCTTCTGGATCTGATCCCCAAATAGTGTCTGGTGGTTCGGGAGTATCACATGTTATATGATCACTGAGCTCCTCGGATGCTTCAGATGGATCAGCACCCGAAAGAGGTTCTTGATCATCAGACTCATGATGGAGACGTTCAATAAAAATACGATTTACCAGCAAACGACGTATATTTTGTGAGGGTACATCAATAAGGAATGAAACAATAATGGTGCCCACAAAAATTTGAAAAATTTCCTGGACATTAATCTAGACAAAAGAAAAGAAATTAGTCCCAAAGGAAAAGTTTCCTCTTCAACGAGACTCACCAAATCCGTTATATGAAATTTAACTGACTCTTTAATGCCGGCCGTATTATACAAAACCACTATATACATTACCAATTGCATGGGAAAAACTAGTCTGGATATTACTAAAATCGGTCTGGATGACAATAGAAATCTTATAACGGAGTTTTCACTTTTCGGAAACATAAATATTAACCAGCATAAACTTAAACCAAACACGAGGGGACACCAAGATGCATATGAGGCAGCATCTGTTGAAGTGTAAATAAAATCTGTGCGCATACCAGCTGAAGGTGACCATAAGCACCAAAATATACCAAGACAAGCCAAAATCCAACCAAATGGTTTCATTTCTGGTGTTAAATCAATAACACCTTGATTGGTTCTTTGAAAAATTCCAGCTCCTATACCCAACAGATAAGTAGTAGCTCGACTTATGGGCGATGAATACAATATATTGGCAGTGCGATAAAATTTGCTGACACTAAAAACGATGTAATATTAAGAGATGTACTATTAAGTATATGATTACCATTAAACTTACTTGATGCCATGAAATAAGGTCATGGATAAATGTTCCTTATTGGTATGTGAGAATCTAGCAGCTACTGACATTGCATGCAAAGCTCCGTAAACAAAGAATCCTGCATCGGAATCGGTGTAAAATAACCACACTATGAGAGGCCCCAAAATATAAAGTTGAACTTCAACGGCAAGTTGTATCGTTGATGGTGAGCACTTCAAATTAAATAATTAAAAAAAAAAATTCGAAAACAATTCGTTCTAAAAATTCTGTTGTGGCCGAACGAGATCGTAGTAAACTATTTTATATATTGGACAATGAAGTGCAATTTAAATCAATTTCACTTACAGTTTCTTCAAAATCGATTGCATTTTGTAAACTCAATAAATTTCGCCACCATTGATCATCACATAAGCGAGAATTGTGGCCAACAATATTAGTCCATAAGGGGCCTGAACTTAAATAAGGTAAAATCCAAGTTTGAAAGCATATCAACAAATAGACGGTAGGTAAATATCTAATATAATGATACCGAAGTAATTAATTAAATTGAAAATCTAAAACAAATAAAGGGCACTCACTACTCACCTACTAACTTTTGACCCTAAGCGCTTCAACAAGTGTATGTAGGTCTTCTGTTCCATCTCCTCAGACAGCTGATAGGCCGACAAAAACCCGCTTATTAATAGTAGAATGTCAGCATAAATCATGGGTGAACGAATCAAAACACTTAGTGGATGGTCTAGTGTGCGCACGAGTTGATCACGATTTATTATTGGCATGTGTCCAATCATTAGAAATTTCAAACAGAAATACAACATAAAAGTGGCGGCAATTTTAAACACGTGAAAGACAGGAAATTGCACATCATATCTATCGGGGGCAAGTAAAATGTTAAAAGTGCGTTGGGGGGAAAACGATTTGAAAATTTCTAAAGCCAAATGAGAAAGATTTTCTGCAAAAAAAAGCGAAAAAGAAAACACAAAGTTTTTACACACAATTATTATTAATTTTTGCAAACGTTTTGTTTATTTAAAAGCCACCTGTTGAATCTTCTGCACACTCTTCTGTTTCGTTTTCTTTTGGCAATTCCTTTTCAATCTCTTCGTCAGCATCACCGTTAGGGGTTTCTTGCTGTCCAATAGAATCAGTTTCATCTTCTTTGGCCATTGCTGTTTCATCGGTTTTTTCGTCTTTTGTTTCTTCAGGATTTTTCTTAAACTTTTCTATCAAGTTTTTTAAAATATTTACTATTTTTCCCCATATAGTTTTTACTAGAGACCAATGTTCCCATATTAAACTTGCAAACCCCAATAGAAACAAACCTAAGATGTATAAACTTTAAATAAAATTAGTTATTTGAAAAAATTTTCAAACAATTCTCAACTCAACTTACAGTGTAGCACAAAACTTTTTATCCTTTTCCAAGAGTCTAATAAATTTTCTACTATGCTTTACATAACAATCATTGTCATTGACTTCTACATGGAATTCTATGCCTGTCGTATTGTAGGCCTGCAGACTATTTTGCAGCATGTCTTGTACCATTTCTCCGGAACAGCCACTGGGTACACAAACACCCCAATTTGCAACACCATAGCGCGGAATAAAATGACTTGGCTGCAATATACATTCAAATTAACAAATAAATAACTTTTTTTTGTGTTAATTACATAATAAATTCTACTTACATTCCCCAAATGACTATTAAATAGACCGCGTCCATGCACCATATGCACCGGTACTTTAAGTTCTGCTATTCCTGCTTGTGTTTCAATGTGAGCCAGACAATATTTACCACGTATACGCACCTGCTGAGATGCGCTCACTTTTACAATAGTTTTTATTCCAGTGCACACCTCGAAATCACCAAATTGATTAATATTGCCACGCAATAAGCCATTGCCGACTTTCCCAGTTGAGTCCAACACTATATTAAATTGAGAAGTTAAAAGCCCGTTAATAGTTGATCACAAACTGCTCGTTTTTTCTATTAAATTCTTTTGGATATCAAAATTTTTTTAACTCTTAAAATTTTATTAAATAATTTATTCAAGCTTTAGGTCCAGAAAATAAATATAAATGATTTATTTTATACGATATTTCGCTTTTTCAATGGAAAGCTTCTTCAAGGATATATTTAATTAAAAATTAATAGTAACAGATATTGTTTTCACAAACCAATAAAAACTTATTCTAAATTTAATTTATTTTTTATTTTTTCAAACAAATTTAAAATAATTTTTATTGGTTTGTGAAAACAACAACTGTTACTATTAATTTTTAATTAAATATATCCCTGAAGAAGCTTTCCATTGAGAAAGCGAAATATCGGATAAAATAAATCATTTATATTTACTTTCTGGACCTAAAGCTTGAACAAATTATTTAATAAAATTTAATAAAAAGGTCGAATAAATCAGAATTATTTTAATATTTCTTAATTTTTTCAGAATCTAAACTAAAAAGTGCTTGTTTTTCAATAAAAGCTTAAGTTGCTCTAATTGGTATATTTTATATTTAATTAATAACTGCAAGTAATTTAAAAACTTGTTTTTTTTAAGTCGACTCCACCATCTACAAACAACTTTTCTATTCAAAAATTATACATACATATCGGTAGCAGAAATGCTAAACGACATAACAAAGAAGTCTGAAGTATCTGACTACAAATTTTGACACTTCTATCATAACACAGTGCAACACGAAAAAAATAACCATGTACGGACACCACCACGTGATAAAAGACCCAAAAAAAGAAAACCCGTGTGTCCCAGTTTTGCCCAAGGTCATGCACTTTTTTTATGGGCCCCCAAAGATTTGGGGCCTCGGTGACATTTTGCAAAATACTGATCATTTTCTCAGGCTCATATCTTGCAAATCGTTGGGAATTTTGATTTACTCTCTGCGTCAAAGTTGTAGATCTTGTCACACATATGATCATTATCAAAAAAGTGTTTTAACCGTAATTTTCGCAATTCGATTAAAAATCTTGCAGACCTTTTTAATTCTGGGGCTCTCTTGTGACACCAAACCTAAACAATCTTCCATAGATCACAATATGTTCTCATCTTTAAAAAAAAGCATTCTATTTTAAGTTTTACTCGTGCCATTATAACGTTGAGGGTAATGAGATAGCTGATGAACTAACAAGGTTAGCTTCGTTACTAGATATACATATAAGAGGGAGTCAGATGTTTTGGTGAAACCATCACTACTGTGAGGAACGAATCGTTCCTGGGAAAATAGGGGAAATCGCAAATGGAAGATCGACATATTCGACCTTTGCCCGGGATTACAGCGCAGCAGGTTCAGATGGATGGGCAGTGGTTAATGTAGGGGACTAGAGATATGCCGAAGTGTGAACTGTTTGATATCAACGGCTTCGTCATGGCAATAGGTTGGCAGGTAGACGGATGGTTTGCTTATTGGGATGTCTGTTCTTAATATTACGAGTAGTTTCCTCTGCTTTATTTTCTTCTTATTCGCTTGTCTTCGCTATATTTCTTACATTTTTCTCTGTGATAATTTTTTGTTTCTCAAAGGCTTCATAATGGACCTCTACATGTCTCCGAGTGAAAGTGCCGCTGGCACTACCCTTCTTAACATAACCAATAGTTTGTACATTAAAGTGTAGCAATTTCATTAAGTATATATTTTCATTATAAGATATCTTTTTGTTGCTTCGAAAATTACAGAAGTCAACTTTGTGACCGTGTTCAAGCTGCAGAAAACATTCCTGCCAAAAAATCCTCTACCATATCAAATCTGATCTTTTTCAAACCTTTCCAACAGGTCTTTAGGAAACTGAAAAAGCTTCTATTTAATTCAAAATAATTTATATTAGTTTACAGTTTGTAATATTTTAATCAGATAGAATAGCGTATGAAGCAACATTGCAAGGAATATAGAAAAGTTAATAGTTTCCAACATACGCGGCAACACATTACAATGTTATTTTCGGAGGCCGCAACACGGCCTCATCAGTGATCATGTGCATTTCATGCGTTCACCGTTTCCTTTTGAAAAATACCAATTAAAAAAAATAAATTTGCGAATCCAGAAGCAGCAACTCTTCGTATTTAATACGATTTTCTTCAGTGAAAATAGTATTCAAAATTTAGAACCGATTTATATTGCAAAACATTTGCTTACAGTATATTAAACTTCTCAAATTTTTATGATTTAGAATTTTTAGAAATTAAAAAAAAATTTTTTGTTTCAAAAATATGGTTTAAGGTCTACTGATGATTTGGCATTGGCACCAATGAAATGGATGTACATACATATATAGACTAGCTAAAAAACCCTCAACAAACAAAACTTTCTTTAAATCTTTGAAAAAAGATATCGAGGCAATCTCGATTAATATAAATTTAATAATTAATAATTTTTAGAAATTTTTAACGATTTAACCAAGCCGAATTCATACCAGGTGTATTCGAAAGCGCAGCTGACTGGTTGTGTTTTATCATCTTTTATTGTCAAAATATGCTTTTTGGTACATTCTTCTGATTTAAAATTAGTCTTGAACAGTTTACATTGAAATCCAAGAATGGTAATTGCCAAGGCGAATTCTCTTGCGAGTACTTGTATGCATTTGCGTTGCATTATACTGTAGGGACAGCATCACTTACTTAAAATTCCTTTAAACTTAAGCAATATTTAACAGTTTAATTGAAAATACAGGTTTTTGGATCGACTAAATATTATTTGAATAGGTTTTTTATATTCGAGTTTTAGCTAATTGCCAATACTGCTACTAAGCTTTTCCTAAAAATTATAGTTTAGGATTATTTTCATGCAACGGCTAAAACTCAAGTTCTTGTATAGTGATTTGTACTTAAAATTGGCAACAACGAAATTATTTAATTACTTTTTTGCCATGGTTTTTCTTTAAACTTTCATAAAAGTATCAGAAATTTTCAATATTATTTTTTTCTATCGATCAAGGTTCTGTGAGTCGTCGCTGCACTCACTCAATTTGGCCCTGATCGTCAATTCATCACAGCGCTGCATGTTATGCTCAGTACGTTCGAAAATGCAAACAGTAGCAAATCTGCTAATGTTAGGGATTAAAAAATGCAACGCAGAAGTATATTATGCGCATATCAACATAAAACACAAATCATAAAAATTGATGGTGCAAGGGATGAGTAAATATTAAATTTGTTACTACATATTATTTCTACTTGAGATACCTAGTCTCATTTGAAAATGATCAACATATATATCGTACCTAAAATGCAAAACAACGTAACATCAACAAATTTAAATTTGAGTTTTTTATTGATTACTACATCATATTACATATGTGTGCGAAATTTCAAGCTTATGTTAACAAAAACAAAAAAGTTATGACCCAAATTAAAAATAACGTATCATCAAGTGAATGATTTTATTAAACAAAAAAAACGTATCTCATCAGTGTTGTCAACTATTTACATAAAAAGTACGCTCAAAATTCGCTAGAAAGCGCTAAAGACCGTGAAAATATTATTAGTTTTTTATTTCTCCTGTAACCTTATGAAAAGTGATGTTACGTTATTTTGCATTTTATATGACGCTATGTATGTACATATCTTCTGGATATTTTTGGATAATATTAAAATAATACAACACTCTTCGAACTCATCTTTTCTTGCTCAGTAAATTTTTTTGTAATAAATTTATTTTTTTAGTTCTAAACCATTTTCTTTTTTTGTAGATTACACAATTTTAAATCATTAGTTTTATAATTCAGCTCACAAATTAAATTTATTCTTAAGTCTTCCATTTTGGTTATATTTTTTCATTCATAAATGCAAACACTAAAATGAGCAAACAGAAGCATAACCAACAGCTCATTAGCAGTGGCAGGGCAAAATAATCATATTATGCAGCGCAGTGACGAATTTACGAATAGGTTATTTATTTCAATTAAAAAAATAATTAATAAAAATTCAATCAGACATATGCATCAATCGTTGCGTTAAATTTGTCTACAAAATATTGCGACAACAAATGAAATGCTGTACTTGTAGATATATGTGGCAGCACTATCAGTTATTTGCATTAAGAAACTTTTGACGAGAATGAGTGATGCTTTCAGTTACCGAATTTACGAGTGTAACCATATTTTTTTAAATTATCTTTATGTGTTATTTTTAAATATTTTGTTAATCAGCTTATCTGCATTTAAAACTCACTTTGTAAAGTCCACACTTTGTGGCCTCTTAACTGGCGTTGAAATATTTGCAACTGTTGAAGACAATCAGGCTCAGAAACTTCCGAAGGACTTATGACGAAATTTGGAAGGGTACGTATTAGCGAATCGAAATTTTCTTGGGTCATAGCCTCCTCATTGCTGCCATCATCCCCACCTGCAGCACTGGCTTCGGAACGTTTTTTTCTCGACGACTTGGTTGAAGATGATTTTGGCATGCTAATCGGTTTTGGTGGTTTTCCTATGGGAAAAAGACTATTAAAAGGCCAACGATTAAAATAGTCAAGCCAATTTTCACCACTACTTGTAGCCGTCGAAACATTTTCTTCTTCGGATTCAGTAGTGGCTTCTCTTAGACGACCAGTTCTTTCGCCCAACCACATTAGCCAATCAATAATGCCATTCGATTTTGATGAATCCTCTTTAGATTCACGTTCGCTACTTTCTTTAAATTTCTTTTTACTTTTAACCTTTTCACCGGAATCATCGTCACCAAAGATGCCGCCCAAGATGTTGCCAAAAATCGATTTTGTTTTTTCCTTGCTTGAAGTTTCCTCAGAGATTTTAGACGTTAGTTTTTTCTCAGCTTTTCGAGCCTTTTTAAATTGAAATTCTTCTTCTTCATCATTGTTTGCACTATTAAGCGAAGCAGCACGATCACCTTGTGAATCATTTGCCTCTTCGTCATCATCGTCTCCGTTCAGCTCGTCAGCATCCTCGTTGGTGTTATCAATCTCTTCACCTGCCAAATTTTCATTAGTGTCCTCATCGACATCTTCTACTTCTCCTTCGCCATCCTCTTCATCATCAACCACTTCTAAGCGTTCAATTTTATGAAATTTGAATTTCTTTTGCAGTGTATGTTTCTTGTTAATTTTCTTTATGTTGGCCGAGACCTCGTCAGATAAATCCTTTGCTTTAATTTCTTCACCATCGTCATCATCACCACCACCCCAACCAAACGACAGCTCTTGAGATGGTGGCAAAAATGATAGGAAAATTAACAGCAATATAAATATTGAACTCTTGTTATATTTCTGCGATCCCCTGGGCATTTTTATTTCCACTAAATTTTATTACTTCATTTGTTATCGATCGGACGAACAGTTTTTAATTAATTATACAAATAACTAAAATAATTTTCTTTTTTTATTTATCTTTATATTTCATATAAAAATTTTCACTTAAATAATCATAATTTAAAAAATAATGAAAAAAAAATTATGAAAAAATTCTTTTAGGGGAAAAAATTCTAAAAATATGCATTTGTTTCGCGTATTAAAAGTTGCGTGTGTGTTTGTTTGTTTTGTGTCTTGTGTATTTGTTTTTTTTTTCTTTGTGACCGTTCGGTTCGAAATTATCGCTGTAACTGAAAATTACATTCTCTAACTTTCGTACAAGATGTGCCAAGATATTGCAACAAATTTTCATATCAAAATATTGTCAAAACGATGTGCAAATTTTAAAATTTCGAGAAACTTTATTGTCAATTGTGAGCGTGCACAGACGCAAACATAAAGAAATCTTGACAGTTTTACACAGAATAAACTTCTGTAGAAGATAAGTTCAACGCAGTAAGAGATAAATTTCTGTTAAATAATTGTTTCGAAACTTAAATATATATATTTTTTTTATATGAGGTCATTCCAAATGTATTTGAATTAAAAAGGAACAAATTAAAATAATATATAAAAAATTAAATTGATTTAGATAAAAGAACAATAAAACCTAAAAATTCACTCCAATGTTACGTTAAAATATCTTTTTGGATCAATAATTAAAATGAGAAAAATACATTGAAACAAGGAACATCAATAATGTCATTCATGCACATTAAATAAAAATATAAAAGAAAATAGTTGTAAAGTTCGGAAAGAAAAACTGATCAACAGTTTCTTTAAGAAGTCAAACCAAAATTATTTGGGGAAACTGTCACAAATTGAGCTGGAGACATGGTAAAAGCGGTTGGCACAGATGACGTCATATTCGAAAAATACGTTGGCTGAATTTGTTGTTGCTGCGACGTTACTGTAAAGAACTGTTGCTGATGGTGTTGCTGCGGAGAATGCTGATATTGCATCAAGCCAGTAATATTATTTGAAGACACCGATTGCAAAGGTGTAAGATAATTAAAGGACACCTGTTGTTCTGAAGATGTAGAAGGCATCCTTGGGTTCAAACAGACATCAGACCTTTTTATTGACTCGTTATAAGAACAGCCTGTTAACCAAAGCGGTGGTGACAAAATACGCTGAGCCGGGTGATAATATTTACAGCCTCCAAATTGCACATGACTCAAACTGTGGTTCACCACAGAACGAGATTGTGTCAAAGCCACTGGCAATAGCTGCAGAGATAAATAACGCAATCCATCAAAAATTTGTTTAAATGAACAAGCCGCAAATGCCATATAACGTCGTCCGGCTAAACTAGTATTTGTGCCGGATGCCTTAAAACACAGAGCCATTACAATTTGTGTATCGTTCAGATTGTATTTTAAAGGAGCTTTGTTGCGATATTTTGGCATAATGGTACCAAATATGCGATGCGATACTAAAGGCCAATTTTGCAAATAGGTGAAATCGGTTTGAGTAAGAAAGCTTTCTTTATATGCACTTAGAAGTTGTTCTTCTGGTATGGACGCCAAAGACATAACAGCCCAACTTAGATCGATTATTTCGTTTAAATCAAAACTCAAATTGGTGGGAACATTACAAGCAGCTACAAATTCTACATTTTGTATATTCAGGGAAACCATGCCGACTATAAAAATTTAATCATGAAACATTATTATGTAGCAACAAAATATTTTTTTAACTTACGCAAATGTGCCACATCCTTTTCCACCAAAAACACATAGTTGCAACTGGGAAAACCACCAACAGATTCAATTAGGACACACACCACTTCACACATACGCGAATGTATATCCACCAATTCACTGGTGTGCAAAATGCAAAGTGTAGCACGAACATTTCCCGTTGAATCACGCAAGATCACCATGCCATATTGAAGACGTTCATGTTCGAAATAACAACCAAATATGATAACTGGAATATGCCAGCCATTGGCAATACATTTAAGTCGTAGAACTGCATCAAAATCCTTGTTACGCATACGATGTAAAGACTGCCTGAAGAAGAGAATATAAGTTACTACAAATATACCTATATAGATTTATTTCCATTTTAACTTACTGTTCAGATGGTTTAGCCCACTCCAAGTCCAAACGTTTTCCTCGTAGTACAGTACCTTGTAATTCTTTAAGACAGTGTTCGGCTGCTTCACGACTAGTAAAATCAAAGAAAGCTGTAGTTCGTACTTTAGATATTTTTCGAATTGCAGTTCGTGGAACATATTTCACCAGTAAATCCATAATATCGCTGTTATTAATGGTGAGATCAACATTGCGAACAAATAATGTTTTAGACTGAAAAAAATGTTTTTTTTATTATTTTTATATGGAGAAAACCTAAAATACAAAACTAAAATTTGTGACCAAATTGCCATTTATTACTAGGTATATATTTTAAGCTTTTATAGATTATAAATGAAATTTCAAATTCGAAATAGTTTTAAAATATGAACCTATTTGGTCGTGAAACTAGTTCTTTGGTAGAACTGTAGATTTTGTGATAAGAATATTTTTGAAATTTATGTGATATTTAGATTTTTAATATTTTTTACTTTTTTTTATAAATAAAAATTAAAAAAGCAAATGAGACATTCTTCGTTTCTCTACTGTTCAGACATTTATGGATCAATATTGATGAGTTTTTATATAAATATAATACTACAAAGCCCATTCTGAAAAAAGTACGATTTAAAAAATTGCTGGAATAGTCTTAAATGTATTTTGAAGGTTTTTTAGTCAGTATGGTGAGTGATATTTGCTTTATAGTAAGAAGTACATAATTATTAACAATTTTTCCACTTACCGATTTTGACATGTCACCATCTTTTTCCGTATTTGCCCATACCACTTTTAGGTCACGGCCCCACATCCGAACCAGCCCAGGCGTAATACTTTTTTTAGCCTCCAACGCGTGCATGTGGGAAGCAAAATGTACAAAAACATGACCACGATTTCCAAAACCAATAGTAGGCGAAGTGGTACTCGATATGTGATATTGCTCTTGTTGTTGTGATGTCCCACAATCAGCGCTACCACTACTGTAATTATATTCATTACTGCATATAGCTGATGAAGGGCGTATATAAATACGTTGCATTGTAGGAAAAATTGTGCGCAGATTTTCCTCAATTTCCGATTCCTCTAAATGCTTTGGAATGTTGCTGACAAATAGCCGACATTTTTCATAAGAGTGTAATATTTCAAGCTTACGTCCAGAAGACACGTAATAGTGATTGAGCACTTCCATGGCACTGGATGCATCTTCTTCATTTGTATATTTGACATAGGCATAGCCACGGTTGGCTTGATTAAAGTCTAAAGGTAGACGAAACTCATAAATCTGACCAAAGCGCAAAAATGGTGCTAGAAGTTTGTTTTCGTTCAAGTCCTTGGGAATGCGACGCACAAATAACTCACAAACACTTGAAGGTGGTGGTCCAACCCAGTCCTCTGGAGGTCCCAAGACTTTACGTCCATTTATTTGCATTAACTCCACGCTAGCGCTTGAGCAGGATAAGCCAGGCGAAAACTGGCCATTTGTGGAGATTTGCTCTTGCTCAACTATACCATTACTTTCTTTATTAATAGCATTTATTTGATTATAGTTATTAATCGACATTTTATCGAATTGTTCAAAAATTCTTTCTTTAAAATTCATAAATTTCGAGAACTTACACGAATAAGTTGTGATATATTAAGAAAAACTGATCTTTTATCCTTAAAAAAATTTCCGTTGAGAATTTGTAAGTGCTGCCAAAATTCTGTATAATTTTCTTTTTGAATATTACAGCAGCAATGCCAAATATAAACAAGATAAGCTCGTAAATACATAAAATATAAAAAATATTTCTGACAGTAAAGCAAATTCCATGTCTAAAAACATAATTTATATTTTTCCATATTGTGCATGACATTCAACATATGTATAAAACTTAATGTGATCATCTACAATGGGTTTACCGTGTTTATTTTATTGTGAGCAATGCCATCTTTTTGTTTATCATAGAACTGCCAGTAGAAACATATTTCTATAAGTAATTATTTTACAACACACTAATAATAATAATAATAATAATAATAATAATAATAATAATAATAATAATAATAATAATAATAATAATAATAATAATAATAATAATAATAATAATAATAATAATAATAATAATAATAGTACTAATAAAAAACAGAGTGTACGTTTATTGCATATTTTTAAATTATAACTGATTTTTGAACCTGCAAACTTGAATATTTCTAGCGTCATCATTTCAGAGTGATTACTTCGAAGAATTTGTTAGAAGCACCCTGTTACTGAAAGTACCGTTAATGGTCATTATGGTTGACAGAAACCATTTTGAATAAACATTTCGAGTTCAGTTGCGTTTGTGTAGAAGTTGTACTGTGTGCTTTTGTTGCAAAAGTAATGTGAAATGTGTAAAAAATCCAATTAATAAACTTGTTGAAAAAATTTAAGTACTTGTAAGCATTTGCCATGTTGTCCTACTATTATGATTGCTATAAAGGTACTGCTGCTTATAATGATGCAACTGCCATGCCAGTGATTTTAGAAAATGGTCGGAAAGTGTTCGGGCCACCGCAAAAATACTCTGGTCCACGCCCTTCGCATGTTTGCGAACTGTATGTGACTCGTATTCCGCCTCAATTGGATGAATTGGGGTTTTTGGTGTGGTTGCATCGTATTGGCCAAGTATATGCCTTTCGTTTAATGATGGACACGGGAAACACTACTCGCGGTTACGCGTTTGTACGTTTTTGTAGTGAGAAAGATGCTCTTGCTGCATTTGAACTGTTAAAATATCTTTTTGTGGATGGTGAGCGTTTGAGTGTGTTTCGTTCTCAGGGGAAAAACCGTTTGTTTGTCAGCGGTATTCCTAGACAATTACCGTTATCTTCTCTCATGGATGGTTTTAAATTGTGCTTTCCTAGTATGCGAAGTTGCACAGCATATCCGGCGATAAAAAATAAATTTTTGCCCGGTCGTGACAATGAAGAAAATCGGGGATTTGCCTTCATCGAATTTGAGGATCATGAAATGGCATTGGCTGCCAAAAAGAGATTAAATACTGGACGCATAGGAATGTGGGGTGCGGATTTAAAAATACAATGGGCAAAACCAAAAGAAGAAATGCTAGTAGCCACTGGTTCAAAGGTACATTTTAAAACTAATTTGTATTTTTACTTCAAATAAGGATTTTTTTTATTTTTTTAGAAGTTTTGCGAGGATCCATTAAGTTTAAGGTGAGTTTAAATTATGTTTAAAGGTGTTCAGTTTCTGTCAAAAGTATAGTATTTTTGTCTCATTTTAGACTTTATCCTCATTTATATAAACCCAATGACTATTGTGCTAAATTGCGCCTTTATTGTTTGGCTAATAATTTATGCTTACCAGTTATTTTATATGGTCCTAGTTTTCGTCTTTTTCAATTGCATTATGCCGGCGTAAGTTTAAATTTGGCTTACATATGTACATATTAATATTTATTGAATTAAATTTATTGAAATTGTATTACAGGTTCTTATAAAAAATAGTTTTACTGGCTTTTATTGCTATTTTTTACTTGAAATTGTAGTTGATAAAATAAGTGACATTCATTTGTTAATTTGTGAACTTGTTGTTAAAATTATGGAAGAATGTAATGGAGAATTTCATCAAAATACATTAATTTGTATATTAAGTGACACTAAAGCAGAATTGGGTGAGTCAAACTTTTTTTGATAAATATTGAATTTAACAAATATTATTGAACTGACTTACAAATATTTTTTCATAACTAATTAATATATTTAAATTAGGCTTAAATACAGTTTAAGGCAGCTGATAAGAAAGCGTAGGTAATAGAAAATTAGAAATAAAACAAAAATAATTAAAAATCGGAAGTGACCCATGTTTTCCGAGTTGGAGGCTTCTGAATTTTTCATATAATAAAGAACACCAACTAGAAGATTTTGTCAAAAACCGTCAATTATAGCAATATTGAACTGATGTTCAGAAATGTAATGCACATTGCTGTTTTGTATTCAAATTTTAGAGGCCCCAAACTCTGAACGCGCCTGTCGCCGCCGATTTTTCTTTATTTAGTTTTTTTCTTATTCTTCCAATTTTCCAAATTACGCAATTTTTTTAAAAACTGTCTTAAACTAGGTTTATTCCAAAAATCATACAGACCATTACACTTAATACAGCTAATAATATAACAAGTATTACATATTAATTCAATACAAAACATATCTCAACATTCTCTACATTTTTAATTAATTAATATTTACACAGTTTCGTTAAGAATTAGTCCACTTTAAGCTAAGGTCGTTTTCATTATATCAGGGCTTGACGTTCAGTAACCTTCAGTAAAAAGTGTTTTAATGTAATATGTAGTTTAGTTCATTTATGAAATTCGATACTTTGTACTAAAGGTATTGAAGTAGTATTATCAATCTGTAGTACAGGAAATTGTCTTAAAGTCGTTTAGATCATTAAAACCCATTTTTTAACCAAATTATTTCCTCGGCAGCCTCGTTTGCAGTAACTATTTCTGCCTCTTTTACTATACTAACATTTAAAATTCTGTTTAACTTTTGTATGTTCTATGTAATCAGATCTTCTAAGTATCTTGAAAAAAATTCAGCACTATACGCCAAGCCAAGCATCGTTTCCCATAGCGAATAGCATGCAATGCCAATGATCGATTACCAATTAAATATTTCTGCAACTAAATTTATCATTTTGTATTGATAAAGTATATTTTTTAAAATTTTTAATTTGTATTCACGAATAAAGAATAATTGACGTACGATACATTTTAGAAATGTTACAAATTATAAAAGTACCATTTACATAATGTATTACCTGTTGCACAAAATTTTAGGCATTTAGTTAATTAAACGAAGTTAATATAATTTTCATATTGCACCATACGGTAGTAAAAAAAAATTTTTTTTAAACACCAAATCAAAATAATTATAACCACTAAAAATTATTTATAGCAAAAAAAATAATTTTTATTAAAGAGAAAATAAAACTTGAGATCCATATTTTAATTATAAATGTATATATATTTTTTAATATATTATTCGAGATTGCCGCGATATCTTCTTTCAAAGATTTTCAAAAACTTTTGTTTGTTGAGGGTTTTTAGCTAGTCTATATACTACATACATTTCATTTTTTAGCACCAATGATATGCATGTGTATAGACTAGCTAAAAAACGCTCAACAAACAAAAGTTTTTGAATATATGTATGTATATATTAAAAAAAATTCTTAAAAATTATATGTTAAACAAGAAACTACAATAGCAAAAAAAACTTGTACAGAAAGAAGTCTGATTCTTAGGGCCATTATTACAACTTCCTGTTAGTTAAAAGTAAAATTTTGTCTGCCCGATAAATAGCTTTGCATTATTACAAATTCCATTTTTTATTGTTGTTATTAATATTAATAATATTACTGAAGGTATAGAAAAATAATAAATTAAGGATCTATAATGCAAAGCCATTGATTGGCCCGACAGAATCCTAGCTTTAATTAATGGCAAGTTGTAATAATGTAGTTATAAAAAATTTATAAATATTGGAGTTTTTAGTATTTGGTGTGATGGCATTTAGCTTCGTTAACACCTAGGAGTCTCCTTGGCATAGAAAGGAAAAGATTTCTTGTTACCTCTACAGTTATAGATTGCCATATGTCCACTAGAGCTTTTTTTAATTATTTTTTTGTTGGTTGCGTGGTATTCATTTAATTTTTTTTTTTTTATATGAATATAAATTCAACGATTTAAAAACTTTTGTTTGTTGAGGGTTTTTAGCTAGTCTATATACATGCATTTCATTGGTGCTTAAGCCAAATCATCAGTAGACCTTAAACCTAATTTTTAAATGTTTCAAACCTCTTTACTTATACAAAAACTTTTAAAAACTCAATAAGAGTTATAAAAATTACAATAGTATAAGCATAGTATGCTTTGAAACTTATTCAAAAATCCCAACAAACAAATTATTATATTCGATATGAATCTATTTTATTTTCTTTACAACCTTTTTTACAATTAGACGCCCTTTGGGTGACAATAAAAGTATTTAATAAGGCAAAACGGAAAATAAAATGTTAACTAGGTAATTATGAAATTTATATTAATCGAGATTGCCTCGATATCTTTTTTCAAAGATTTAAAAACTTTTGTTTGTTGAGGGTTTTTAGCTAGTCTATATACATGCATTTCATTGGTGCTTAAGCCAAATCATCAGTAGACCTTAAACCTAATTTTTAAATGTTTCAAACCTCTTTACTTATACAAAAACTTTTAAAAACTCAATAAGAGTTATAAAAATTACAATAGTATAAGCATAGTATGCTTTGAAACTTATTCAAAAATCCCAACAAACAAATTATTATATTCGATATGAATCTATTTTATTTTCTTTACAACCTTTTTTACAATTAGACGCCCTTTGGGTGACAATAAAAGTATTTAATAAGGCAAAACGGAAAATAAAATGTTAACTAGGTAATTATGAAATTTATATTAATCGAGATTGCCTCGATATCTTTTTTCAAAGATTTAAAAACTTTTGTTTGTTGAGGGTTTTTAGCTAGTCTATATACATGCATTTCATTGGTGCTTAAGCCAAATCATCAGTAGACCTTAAACCTAATTTTTAAATGTTTCAAACCTCTTTACTTATACAAAAACTTTTAAAAACTCAATAAGAGTTATAAAAATTACAATAGTATAAGCATAGTATGCTTTGAAACTTATTCAAAAATCCCAACAAACAAATTATTATATTCGATATGAATCTATTTTATTTTCTTTACAACCTTTTTTACAATTAGA
Organism: Gymnocheta viridis; assembly: GCA_956483585.1. Lineage (NCBI taxonomy): Eukaryota > Metazoa > Arthropoda > Insecta > Diptera > Tachinidae > Gymnocheta > Gymnocheta viridis. The sequence goes on along the minus strand of OY101441.1, from coordinate 48,078,496 downwards.
CGCCCTTTGGGTGACAATAAAAGTATTTAATAAGGCAAAACGGAAAATAAAATGTTAACTAGGTAATTATGAAATTTATATTAATCGAGATTGCCTCGATATCTTTTTTTCAAAGATTTAAAAACTTTTGTTTGTTGAGGGTTTTTAGCTAGTCTATATACATGCATTTCATTGGTGCTTAAGCCAAATCATCAGTAGACCTTAAACCTAATTTTTAAATGTTTCAAACCTCTTTACTTATACAAAAACTTTTAAAAACTCAATAAGAGTTATAAAAATTACAATAGTATAAGCATAGTATGCTTTGAAACTTATTCAAAAATCCCAACAAACAAATTATTATATTCGATATGAATCTATTTTATTTTCTTTACAACCTTTTTTACAATTAGACGCCCTTTGGGTGACAATAAAAGTATTTAATAAGGCAAAACGGAAAATAAAATGTTAACTAGGTAATTATGAAATTTATATTAATCGAGATTGCCTCGATATCTTTTTTCAAAGATTTAAAAACTTTTGTTTGTTGAGGGTTTTTAGCTAGTCCCTCAACAAACAAAAGTTTTTAAATCTTTGAAAAAAGATATCGAGGCAATCTCGATTAATATAAATTATATAAATTCAACTTCAAAATCTATTAAGTTAGCTAGCCACTGCTCATTAACTTTTTGCACTTTTGTTTTTTTTAATAAAAATTTTGATTTTTAATTAAAAAAGAAGATATCGTCCCCGTAATTTTTTCGACACTATATGTATAAAAACAATTAACAATGTAACAAATATTACACATTACAAAATATATCTCACCATAAAAAGTAAGCGTAACCACTAGTTTTAGTAAACACATGACTTGGTTACATCAAATAATCTCTAACATTAATTTTGTTCCTTAATGCAGTTGGCGTATTTATGTCGAAAGTCAGACGTTTTTAAAAAATGGTGCTTAGTTGGCAAACATTTTTATGAATTCTATTTTCGTTTTCACCAATCACGGTATTATTTTTTAAAAACAAGTAACTTTCGGGGTAAATACGCCGCAATACACGCATTATAGCTATTAACACGTACTACATATTAGATGCTGCTTGTTAAGTTTGAACACAACTAATTTCACTGATACAACTAATCTCATTAATCAAGATCATTTCGTTTTCTAAATTGACACATTTATACTTATTATAAATGTTCACATCTTTATCTCAATATTATAGTTTATACTTTTAAACATTGTGATGAACTGAAGTGTCTTAAAGTACAAAATCAAATTAAATATCCAAATGTAATGATTCAACTTGCCGCTTCATTGCACGTTTTGGGCCTACAAAATCATGAAAAATTGTTGTTACTCTACAAGCGCTCTTTCATGACACATCAACCAGTGGCCACATTTTCTTTGGATGTAAATAATATTTTGACAGAATATTGTGCAGTTTTGCCAAAATTTCGCAATAACAGAAAATTGAACAATAATTTTAACGATTTGGAAATAACTCTACTGTTAATGTCGCCAACACTTTCGCAGAATTCAAGCGAACAATTTCTCAACTTTATTCTTTGTAAAAATGTTGGAGATAATGTAATACCCATAAACTCGCAACTAAAGAAGCAGCAACAGCAGCAGCATATACATTCAAATAGTGTAAAGAAATGTCAATATTTTACATTGAAGTCACAACATGCAGGATTTGGCATCAAGTACACATTACGTTATGTTGACATAATTGGTATGCAACAAAGGGAATGCTATCATCCAGAACAGCGAGTCAACTCGAATCCCATTTGGATTGCAGGTCACTCTTATCAACAATCTATTTATAATTAAGAGTGAAAGAAATATGGAAGATAATTTTAAAAATTATAGTTTTTCTGCCGTATTTTTTCTATTCTTGCGGCTTAAATGGAAAGGAATTTCTTAATTAGTTTTTATATGAACTGAAACGATTTAATTTTATTTTTTATTACTTATTATGTTTATTGTTTGTTGTGGTTTGTCTCAACGTTTCCAAATCAGTTTTTATAATTTTAAGATTAAGTTAAAAAATGTACACCTAAATGTGTATGAAGAAAATACTTTATGTTCTCTTCTTGTCATGATTATTTTTAATTACATACATTTTTTTTTGTATTTTTGTTTTACAATTTTTTTTACTAAAAATGTCAAATTATTATTAGGTTTCACTTGATTTATGAGATATGCTTTACAGTTTTCAATCTTTATTATGTATTCAATTGCTACTTTCTTATTAATAAATAAAAATAATATTTGAAAATTATACTTTAAAATATTTACGCATTTTTATTTTTAACACTAAAGGTGAATTCACTCATTTGTTTCGCACCAAATACAATGCGACGTCACTGTAGTAAAAAAAAATTATTGTGTGAACAAATATATGGTGGCTTGTGATGTTTAAATTAAGTTCATTTGAAGTTATTTAAAGTTTAATTGGTAAAAAAAATCATAATTATTAAAAATGAAGTGTGCTGTTGTGAACTGCAACAAACAACGCAACCAAGGAAAAGCTTTCTGTCTGCAATCTTTATCCCAATGATAGTGAATTCTCCACCACTAACACCCGGCAAATTTCTTAGAGGTAATTAAAAAAAATGACGCCACAATCATGCGAAAAAGAAATCGAATACTTACCTTACGATGGTTTCAAAAGCTTCGCTGGCTTCATAGGCGTTCCCATACGAACACAAAGCCTTTTTCTAAGCCGGCAATTATGAAGTATGTATATGATGGCCTTATTCGCAATCTTCACAACAATTAATGAAGGCAATTTACTCATAACAATTTTTTTTAAAATAAGTCTCCTCCAATCAGAAAACTTAAATTGCAGTGAAAAAATAATAAATTATTCTATCATGCCAGACGTGAGAAGTTTAAATCGAGAAATTAATGAAGAAGTAGCAAAACGAAAAAGGAAATTTTGGAAAAAAACTGAATTAAAATCTACATTCTGTATGTTCATAAAATGTTTTCATTTGTTTTATTAATAAATTCTCTTAAAATCAAATTTCTGTTTGATTTATATTATGGGAGTTAACCAACAAATGCGACTAAACCGGAATCTTTAACACACTGTAAAAATTTTTATATCACAAATGTTTTTGAAGTTGACAGTTAATCAGGGTTGTCACAGAAACCAATATAGTCGGAATTGGATTTGAAAAGGCACCAAAAAATACTTTTTTATGATCAATTTCAATGTCATACGTTTTATGTTCAATCTAGAATTACAATATGTTTTGAACATAAAACCGATAATATTTAAATTCATCATACAAAAGTATTTTTTGTCGCCTTTTCAAATCCAATTCCGACTACATTGGTTTCTGTGACAACCCCGAATATATCGTCATATGAATTCATAAAAGCCCTAAGTTACATTAAAAAATTTTAGAGGACAAGCAAAAAACTAATATGAAAATTTAAGCAACATTTTTCAACATTTTTTTAGTTTAAGCTTATTTCTTATTGGCGAATTAGTACAATTTTAATAAATAAAGTTTTCCAGGGACATGCATTTTGATATGGTGGATCGAAATCTACCAAAAAGTCGTTTTTGAATTTTTTGTAACTTAGGGCTTTATTGAAATCATATGACGATATGTATACTTAACCATATTTTGCATAAATGGCTGAAAATTAAAAAAAAATAAAAGACAGCTAATATAAAATTAGCTATATTTTGTATTAAGGGTTAAAAATTAACAAAAGAATAAATATAAAACAATTTTCCCTACACCACATACACGTCTTTGTGTGATTGTGTTTATGCTCGTTTACTACTGTGACGTAGATGCTCAGAAAAAGAAAGTTTTTTTAGACTTAAATGCGTTATCTTGGATTCTTTGTATAATTTTATGTCGATGCACATATTTTTTTTTCAATTAAAATGTTTTATTCACGATTCTTATAAGCTAAATAAGGTACAACGTTATAAGATTTTACTTGCGTACCGCAACAATTAAATCTAATAATTAAATAAAGAAACTATTAATAATAACGTCTTGAGGAAAATTTGTCATAAAAACCTCTGACAAACTTTGAAAATGTTATAATGAAATTTGGTAAAACAAACGCCAGTAAGATTCTTTTTAACAAAAGATTCTCAGCGACTGTTTAGTAAATTTCTTATTGTTTTAAAATTAGACAATCAGCATTTTTCATTAAATGACAGCGTCAAATCGTTGGCAAAAGTGTTTATCTTTTTGTATTTAAATCTATTGTGTAGTAAGTCCATGGGGAATCTAGGGGTAAGATAATGAATTATTTTTAAATTTTTGTTTTGATTAACCTGATGTCTTTTTGTATGTGTCTTAACAGTTTTGTGAAACCAGGCTGGAAAGCCGTAAGTCATCGGTCGAATACACATATTATCGGGCATGTTCTGAAAATCACATTATTCAAATCACATGCGATTTTAAAAGTAATAATGGTATGCAGATATTTTTTCACTCTTTTTAATTTTCCTATTGCACAGAGCATCAAATATCACATGTGATTTGAAAAATATGATTTTCAGATCATGCCTATATACAACAATATTTTATTTTTAAGGTTGAGCTTAGACCTATTAAGTATGGAGTAAAGAGCACGTCCGCACTTTATAGCTTTATCGCAAATGTAATTTACATATTGTTTGAATTTTAAGTTTTTTTTATCTAAAGTGATATCTAAATATTTAATATCATCTTTGATGGGGATCACGTTTCCCCGACAGTACAGAATTTTAGTAGGAATACGTTTTGGTGACTTCTTATATGGAAATATTATGGCCTGCGTTTTATTATCATTTACTTTTATTTTCCACTTATTAAAATATTTTTGGCTTGTGGTAAGGCTCTCTTGCATTTGAAAGTTTTCCACTGCATATAAAAGCACTGTCATCAGCGTAAAATGCTGTTTCCTGATTTCTGTGCACCTCAACACCAGACGTATATAAGTTGTAGTGTAGCTGACAATACTCACCCTTGTGGCAATCCCGCTGGGATTGTTCTTTTTATTGAGAATTCCCCGTCAACAAACACAATAAATGTACGGATCTTTAGATAACTTTGTATAATTTTTTGCAAATATATTGGGAAACCTAATGCATTGAGCTTGTATAACATTCCATTGTGCCAGATGGTGTCAAAAGCCTTTTCTATATCGAGAAAAACAACACCAGTACTCTTGCGATTCCTTTTGTTATCTTCGATATAATTCACAACTCGCTTTATTTGGTGTACGGTAGAGTGCTCCTTACGGAATCCAAACTGTTGGTGGTTAATAATATTATTTTGATCTGCAAAATCAACTAATCTTTTATGAATAATTTGTTCAAAGACCTTGTTCAGTAATCTTAAAATGCTTATCGGCCTATAGCTGGTGGGTAGTTTGTGATCTTTTCCCTTTTCATGAATCGGTATTACTTTCGATTTTTTGAAAGTACGGGGCAAGAAGCCATTAATTAAGCAACAATTAAATATTTTACTTAGAATATCATAAAAGCAATCTGTCATATGTTTTAGGATAATAATATTTATGCCATCTAAGACAGGGGCTTTATTATTATTTAATAGCATAACGAATGCTTTAACCTCAGTGGCATCTGTACGTTCCATATTATTACTACCAATAGGAGAATTATTATCGAAACAATTAATAAAATCTGATACACATGTATCCAAAGGCGATGGGTTACGGACAGTAATAGTACGACAGCCACCAAGTGCGTCAGCAATTGCATTACCTTTTTTTGTGCCGGTTTTTAAAACTTCATTATTACAAGTAAGATCTGAACAAAACGAGTTCTTTCCCTTTAAAGCTTTTGTTATTTTCCAGAATTTTTGAACCCCGGGGGTAGTTTTGATATAAATCTTTCCCAGGATTCATTTCTGTCCTTGTTAAGGTGGAATTCAATTAGACTTTTTAACTGCCGTTTAAGTGGGCTTTGTAAATTGGATATCTACATCTCTGAAATTTACGTTTGAATTTATTTCTTTGAGCAATGAGCATCTCAGATGTATTTGAGATTTCTCTCTGCCATTAGTTTTTCCTCCCTGCATAAACTAAAGTAATAATAAAACTATTAAGAAAATTTCAAGTTTAAATTATATCGTAGCAAGGATATGCCCACTTTTAAAAAATTTGGCTTTTCATTGTACATTGAATTATACTGATGATTTCGGAATCTGCTAGAACATTCCTAATATAACGCAAATTTTCAAAAAGGGAGTGGCTATCAATTTTAAAAATTAACGTGCATTTGCAAGTTGTTCTGCAAAAGATATTAAATTTATGTCGGTTATTTTTGTCAAATTAAACATTAATTTATTCCTAAAATTCTAAACAAATATATAAGTTAAGGAAATTAAAAATAAGGGGTCGATTATAGATTTCAGCCGAAGAACCCCAGTTGATTTGCCAGTTGATGAAATCGATACTACGAATGGCAACTGGCAACGATTTTCTGGAGTTCAGTTTCTATCCATAATCGACTTTTAAAAGTTTTCAAAACATTTTGCTAAATAACAACACAGCTTTGAATTTATTTTTAATTTATTTTTATTAAATAAAGTAGAGTTTAATTTCAAAAAATTCTAATATTTACAAAGGGTTTTTTATTTACGAAATGGTCTCAAAAGTCTTGTTATTAAAAATGGAATTTTTTGGGCATGTTCTATACTTTTACTCATATCATTCAAAATGAGGGTCGTGCCAAATTTAATGGCATTGTTGTCATAAAAAATGTTTATAACAATATTTCGAAAGAAATACAGAACATGCACAACTATTTTATATGTTAATAAGAAACTTCGAATAAAATTTTCGATTTTTTTTGTATGAAAGAATAAAAAATATAAAATATTTGTGTTCAAAATTATGGTGAAATAATCCATACAGAGCCAATATGGATTTTATTGTTTCGAAATTGTGTGTTTTCATGTTAAAAATCAATAAAACTAATAAAGAAACAGACTGGAAAAGAACGATGTATTTTATGAGTGCTTCTTTGAATCCATACAGAGCCAACATGGGCTAGATTTTTTTCTGCCATAAAATGAATAAACTTTAAAGAAATTTAAATTTTAAGTTGTCGATAAAGTTCTGTTTTTGAAAATTTTATGCAAAATTTCTGTTTTGTTCTTTAATTTTTGTTGTTGTTTGTTTTTAAGATATGTATCTTATAATTTAAAATTGAATCAAATTCCTCAGTGCTTGCAGTGCAATATATAATTCTTTTTATTTTTTTTATCATTTAATTATAATTTATTATTTAATATATTATTTTGTTAAATATAGAACTTATGAAAATATAGTGTTTTTTATAAATTATTTATAAAGAATATTGGGAATGCGCCATAATAATAAGGTCATATACTTTTGTCTGGCTTTTTTAAAATTCAATAGAAAACTTTGTATTGTTAACTTTCTCAATGAAATCGGCTAATTGCGTTCATAAATCCAATCCGAATCGAAATCAAAATTTATAATTTCCGTTCGAAAACGAAACCAAGGGTTTATAAATTGGTATTCAGAAGTTGGGATGAATTTTGGACATCTATACTTAAAAAACGCAAGCGAATTTCAATTATTGGGCACTCACGGCAAATTAAAATGCACAATAACTTAATGGATATCTTTCATCTTTTTTTTGACATTGTCGAATGTAACATTTTTAGTTTCCATTTGTCATCGGCGCACTTGAATAAATAAATTTTACTATTTAATGTTTTTATTTTTTGCTTTCATAAGTAAATAGTTGCTTACTAAACATTCTAGGCTGCACCTTGAGCGATTTTTAGTTTGAAATTTTTTGATTATAGTCGAACTGTTTTTAAATATTAGCAATTCAATGAATAATTTTATTTTAATCAGTTTAGAAATTATTATTCTTATATTTTTAATTAATGAAATAGTTTTTAAAGACGACAGGAAAAGCTAATTGAAAAAAATTTGTGCTTTTTTACGGGAATTGCTAAAATTTTGGTATTTTAAATTTTTATTCGCACTTTTACCAAAATTAATATTTTGCATATTTAGTAAAACATTAATAATTTTGTTAAAAACAAATCGAAATTGATTATACCCCTCAATAATCAATTTCAATTGATTATACCCCTCAATAATCAATTTCAATTTGTTTTTAACAAAATTATTAATGTTTTATTAAATATGTAAAATATTAATTTTGTGAAAAAGTGCGAATAAAAATTAAAAAAAATTGTTTAGTTAGTTTGCGCTGTTATACAATATACAATCTGTGTCTATATAACTAATAGGAAAACACGTTTTTTAGATCCCTTTTACGCGCATATTATACAGCCGATTAAGGCAAAACTTATATAATTTTGAAGATATTAATTCACAAATGTACACAATCTATATTTTGCTAAAATCGCTACAGTATTTTAGGAGCTATAAGCGTTTAAAGTGGCTACTAATCCGTGCACACTTAATGTACATGCATGTATCAGCTTCAAGTTGAAAACTAAACAAAGCATGCATGGTGTTTCGACCATTTTCCTTATGCAGAGAAATGAGACAGAGTATTTTCTATATATACTTTGTAAACAAAAAAGAGCTAATAAGTTTTAAGTTGTTTATTTAGAATGTTTTTCCTTTTGTTTCTGTATTTATAGTATATATTCATATAAATGTTTTAATATTTAATTACTAAAATATGATTGATTGCGTCGGTCATAGGAAATACTATTATATTTTTTCAATTTCTCCATAAACAGAACAGAAAATGACCTTATCATGTTGACGCACAGCTTTTACCCTTCTAATTCTGTGTATTTTTTTAATATTTATTATGCTCGTAGTTTTATTTTTTTTGCCATAATTTCCAATAATTTTATTGTTTCTTTTAGTATGAAAAAGCTATTTACAATATTTTCTTTTTTATTTTATTTTCGTATAGTTAAAATAATTTTAGTCATCTATTTATTGTTGATTAGTAAGTACTTTAATTGTAAGTTATAGTATTTAATTCTATTTAGTTTTCATTATTTTTTTCAACTTTTTTTTATTTATATTTTAGTTTTCTAAATAGTCAGACTTGAGTATTTTATGTTGTGGAATTTAAACGCTAGACGTCAATATAACTTTTAATTCAATAAATTAAATAAACAAATAGAAATAAAACTAAAGTTAAATTTAAAATCAAGCAAACCCAAAAAAATTTAGTTTTATCGTGTTCTTCGTAAGAAATTGTTTTCTGCGACACATCTGCATATTTTTCAATCGTCTCAAACTTAACAAAATTATGATCTTCGGTCGACTTAAGTACAAAATTTTTGTATAAATCGTTGAAATAACTAAATGGTTTTCATATACATTTTCTATTCAAACTTTTCTGTATCGGTTGTGTAAAAAGCGCTTTAACTACTGTTTATACAACCCAAACGGTCGACTTGAGCGGAAAATGTATATGAAAAAACTCTTGTTTTTTCAGTGATTTCCATACACATTTTAAATTTAAGTCGATTGTCTGGATGGCGTAAATAGCACTTTAGTTTCATTTTTATTTGTCTGTGGGTTCGTAATCAAATCCTGCGACATCATTTTCAACTACTACCAAACCGATTTTTATGAAACTTTTGATTAGAAAAGTGCTCAGTGTCGCGCCCATGCAAAATAAATATTGGGCTTTAATTACGGTTGTCGAATTTTCGCCTTCGACTTCGGCAAGTTGTACTACAATAACATTTTTCTTTAATCTAATACAGACTGTCGAATACGCAGTTTCCGCAACCGTATTAAGGCAGATTATTATTTTTATCTACTTTTACGTAAACGATATTCTTATGAAACCTTGCACATACATACATTGAGTTCTCGTCACAATAAAACATCATGTTTAGAGTAGTGGGCAGTGCCACTACCATTTCAAATAAATATGTACGCATTATTTCTCAACTACTAAACCGATTCTTATGAATCTTTGCTGAAGCATGAAGTTCCCGTGACAATGTTACATTGGAATTAGAAAATATGCTGTCCAAACTACTACTACTCGTTACGTTTCTTTTAAACTTTTACCAACTTTTTTTTAAAATAATAGGGGTTGTTCCGAAAATAGCATGATTTTAAACCAGTTGCCGTTTTAAAATTAAACGTGTTCTTTGTTCCTGTTCTATAAATCGCACGATTAAGTTTTTTTTATAGAAGCGTGGAAGCGGTATGATATCTATTAGGGTGGTACTGTATGGTTGTTATAAAATAAAAATATACATAAGAGTACATCCATAGTTAAAAGTTGTTTTTATTTCGCATGTCACTACGGTTATATCTAACTTTTCTTATAATGATATAATTTTTCTGGATCCGCGGAGTTCGCTATAAACGAGTTTTACTGTAGTACAAAGTTGAAAACCTCTCAAAAAAATTAATATTCCATTAAGTTTTTAATTAATTTCTAATCGGAAACTGTAATATCTTTTCTCGTTTTATTCTTCAAAAATTTTGACGTTTTGGTGCATGACAATGGGATCTCAAAAGTGTGACTGTTCACAAGTTTCATAGTTTCATTTGATTCGATGTAGCAGATTACAATGGTTGTCAATTGGACAAATACTTTTGGAAAATGATTTTTATTTGTTTGCCTTTCGCTTAAGCCTTCGGACTCTACTTTACAAGTGGGGGTCACATAGGAAAATTATCTTAAGTGTCTAGTCGTTGTTATTGTTTTCAATCGTAATTAATTCAAAGTATAAACTTACACGGGAGATGATTCAGAGGAGGAACTCTAGCTACGATAAAAAGGGAATGTTATCTTTTATGTCTGTTGCGTTGTTAAAACCATTTTATTTCTGTGTTGCACTTAAACTTCACCATTCTGAGAATGGAGCTTCCAGCTCCAGAATTTTTGAAAAATGTTCGCTAGCTACGCCGATAGTAACATCTACAAATGTTGAATGCTTTTGACATAGTAACTATAAGGAATTTGTTTAAGATTAGAAATATGAATATTGGACAATTCAAAACACTTAAGGAATCCGCACAAAAATAACACTTATCAAGGCAGATTAATGGGGTCATTAATATGCGGTAAGAACTATGAAACCATTCAAATTCTGTTTCCAATAAAATAATTAAAATGGATTTTATGAACAGACCGAATAAGAATAGAGCCCGCTCGGCTTAACACCATGTGAGTTAATTAACAAAAGAAGTTAGTGGGAAAAATCACACAATGTTGTCAATGAGGGAATAATTGAAAGAGTATTTCGCATTTTCAGAAAAAGTAAGACTCGAAATAATGATCAATAAAAAAGAAAATACAATTTTTTTTAAAATAAATTGCTTTTATCCAATTTAAAAAATTTATTTAAAACTTCTTTGAAGCAAAGTACGTATTAAAGTAAGTATTAAATAGAAATCAATAATTTAAATTATAAATTAAAAAAAAAAATTAAAAATAAATATAAATAAGTGTCTTATTTATGTACAAATACACCTGTTTTCTAATACTACGATTTTAAACGAGATTTTTTTTCAAAATTTTCTTGTTGATTTTCATTAAGAAAAATTTAAACAAAATTAACAACAAAAAAAATGTGCCTTAATTACTAAGAATCATAAGACTTTCGTTACAAGTATAATTTTTATTTTAGGTATATAGTATATCTTTTCTTTATTTTCTCAATTGCATTGTAATTGAAATAACAAAAAAATATATATTAAATTTATAATAAATATTTGTGGGAAATTAATGAATTCAAAATAAATAAAACTTGGACCCGGTCAAACTCCGAACAAGTGTTAAAGTTTTAAATATTTGTTTCTTTGTTTAATTCAAAGTTTATGATGATTTTAATGTTCTTTATTTTTGTGTTTATTTTATTTTTCAATAAAGTGCGGTATTTCTTTTGCTTTTAAGGAGTTGTTCTTTTCTCAAATAAACAATGCAAAAGGAAGATAGTGAGTTTAATTAATATTAAATAAATATAATTTTTTTGTTTTTGTAATCAAATTTGTCATTGTTTTTTATTTTAAACTATTTTATTTTAAATACTAAATTGCTTTTCATAGTGTTTTTTTCCTTAATTTTATATTTCTTCCAATTTGCAAGAAGTAGTAAAGTAAGTTTTTACTTGTAGTTTTCTTTTCTTTATAGAAATACATAATTATAATTTGCTTTATTTATTTTTTAAATATTGCGATTGTCTTTGTCTACTAATTTGTCTACTAATTATTACGTTTGATTTTAAAACAATGTATTGCAAGTCTTCTTTTTATTTTTGGGGCTGCTTGTAAAAATTTGCAGTAGATTGTTTTTTTAATTGTTTACGTTAAAAAAATACCTTAAACAATATGGTAATAATTTTTATATATTTGAAATTTATAGATTTTATAATTGATTTCAAATATACATTTATTTTTTGTTTGTTCTTACTGCGTTTATTTTTGTTTCTAATTCAATTAACCAAAATTTTGGCAGGTTGAGTTATACAATTAATTCGAAATAAATGTTTTTAATTTTGAACATTTTACCAACACAATTCTATATAAATGTTTCTGAAATTCGGAGTTGTTTCGTTGAATTTGCATTGATCTTGCAATTGTTACGAGCTGAATTTTTCAATTTTCTTTTATTTGTGATTAGAGGGGTCTTTACAGAAATTAAGTACTACTTTATCAGATTGATTTAATGTACAAGAAATTTCTCGAAAACCAACGAACACCTTCTAGAAAAGCAGTAATTTGGATATTTCCGATATCCTACAATTAAGGTAGGAGTGGCGTTTCAAAAAAAATTACTGAGATGTGATAAGTTAATAACTAAATAAAAAGCAGCAATAATTATACTTTAAAATCAAAAACACCTTTATTCTGAGTTTCGATTACGTTCCCGCATTCAGTTACGTTCGAATCGAAAAATGGTATTCCAAAAAAAACTTAATCGAAAGAAAAAGACTGCCAGGCCCCCCACAATGTGACACGTATTCGTTCTTCGTACAATTACATATAAAACAAAAACAAAATTTTAGAATTTGTTTTTGTTTTAAATGTAATTGTACGAAAGAAATAATTCGATCGACTTAGTGGGACTGGCAAAGAATAAGAGAAGAAAGTGTAAGTTTAAACCAGCTGCTTTGCTATGAAACATATGAAAGAGAAACAAAAAAAAAACAAGCAATTTTGTTAATATTATAATTGTTAAATTGTAAAAAGGTAAATTTAGTGAAAATAATAGTGATAAATATATATAAAAAATAAATATTGTGATAACTCTAATTAAATAAACACATCAGTTAAATATGGAAAATAAGAAAAAAACCATTACAAAATAATTTTATAGCATTTTATGGTTACATTTTATTTAATTATACACTTTTTTAACTACAAAAAACAAAAAAAAAATCCGTTAGTAAGCAAACCACTTGCAAAAACGTAGCTACGATCGTAATACAGAATACATGCAATAGAAATGACATGGGGAACGGAGCGCAGAATACCAAATTTGCAAATTTACCAAATTTCGATTCGAATCGCAACGCAGAATAGGAGTGATTATTTCTTATAAGTTATAAACGGTTTATGAAACAAAAAAAAAAAATAGTTCTTAATTTGTTGTTCCTATTCATTTTCAATCTATTTTCGTCTTAAAGATGTCATTAACAAAAAATTAAAATTTTTTGTTTTAAAGCTAGATTCATCCATAAAATTTTTGTCCGGACAATTTTTTTTCATATGTTTGAAGAAGAGAGACGTCAAACTACATAGAAAAAAATTTGTCCGCATAAAAATTTTATGGGTGAATCCAGCTAAGTGTAAGAAATCTTAAAGAAATACATGCGGGTATAATTTTGTGCTGCAGTGTATAATTTTTTTACCCTCACCGCTATTGCGAAAATTTTTTCCCTTTTTCCTGATGTTCCAATCTTCAATTTCGCGGGAAAAATCTTCGCATGGATATAATAAATTCCCCTTATTATTAGTTGTATTTTTATTGTTTCATCTATTTGTAATCAATATTAATTACACTATGCGATTTTAGCGATGTTTGTAAGTTCTATCGAATTTTCGTAATGTTCGCGATTTTTTATCCTACGGTAGATATGGCGGTGCAAGGATACCACTGGACGACTTTTTTGCTCACGCCCTGACCTTTCTAACCGAAATACAGCTTCTTATCTGATTTGATTTTATCTTTTATAACATGAACCCAAAAATAAAAATTTTCTCCTTTGGTTACTTCGAATAGCGGCTTCGCAGCGTAAAGGTGTTCTTCTGTTTACTCGGTTTTTCAGTATAACTTTTCTCCTCTGTATATTTCACATAAATATATGAATACTCGATCGATCATATTCCCGCGATCATCAATCGAAATTGCTTCAAGTCTTTGATAACTGTTAAATAATTTTACATTAATAAATTATTGCAAATTTATTTATGTATCCGTTAGCTAAATAGTTCTTATGCATTTGCCAAAATCTTAAATAAATATATTTTCCAGCGGGCTTTTTTCACTTTTCCCTTGGTTTTCTTCACTTAATTTTTGCAAGGCGAATAGAACCAAAACATTATTGAATTTAAACATAAGTGATTAAGTCATAACGGGTGGGTGGGGCAAAAGTCCCGCTACAATTTTGATTGCGCGCCATCTTGGTTATGTGACGAGACATCCTGATCAACGAGTTGAGTACAGTAATGCAATCCTAAGGCTGTCTATAACTATATATGTATATTCAACTTGATGTAAAGTTTAAGCTGTTATTCTATATGAAATTATGAGTTGAAAAAATATAAGAAATTCGTTACACTATAACTTCGTGAAAAATCGTGCAATATAATTGAAACTTTGACCAGGGTTAATTCTGAATATGGAGGTTACAACTGAACTATTAACTCAAATTAAGCTTATTATGACTTCAACACTTATTCCTTTATGCCACAGACATATTAAAGTTTATAAATATTTATTTTTCGGACATGATCAGTAAATAGTGTTCATTGTTCTTAAGAAATTCCCACAAAATGTTTTTGGACAGAGTGTATGCATCCTTTTGGTATACAATCATTGACTGCACCTAAAATATTTCAATTATTTACAATTAAAAATATTCCGGTATGTTCTACATTCCACTTTGAAGTGGAATTCAATTGCAATCACTTCAGTTTACATTTTATATTTGAATTTAAATATTCACTACGAATATACTCTACTTTTCCAGAACATCTAAAATTAAAAGTTTACTTTTCTTATTTCAATTTCACTACTTTTGTAGAACATTCCAGATTTAATTTATAACCAAAAAAAATTATCAAGGTTCGCATTTGGATAAGTAATTAATGGTTATAAAATGTAAATTGTGATATAATTTTCTTATCTGAAACGTATTAAATCAGGCTTGACAAACTGTGTGTCAGTCTGAAATTCCCAGCTAATCGGCAATCTTGCTTAAACCGAAATTCGGTTTGGAGGGATTTTGTTTATTTATTGTATTTTCAGTTTTGTCAGTTGATTTAGCATTTTCTTTTTTAATAAATCATTAAATATGACTTTCAATTAAATCTACATGCGTACTAGATATACTCGTATGTATGAAAATGAATAAAACTATAAAAATAATTTCTTTTAAAATTTCACACAATATTCAGGATTGTCACAGAATCCAATGTAGTAGAAATTGGTTTTAAAAAGACGACAAGGAAATTCTTTTGTGTGATGAATTTCAATGTTATCGGTTTTATATTCAATCTAGAACCACTATCTGTTTTGAACATAAAACCGATATTGAAATTTATCAAGCAAAATTATTTTTTTTTGTCCAATTCCGAATACATTGGATTCTTTGACAATCCCAAATTAGAACGAAGTAAAACCACATCCAAATAATTGCTTTAGAAAAAGAAAAAAATTGAAATGAAAATCTTTCATGCTCAGAGCCACGGCGAATAATTTGCAAGAATATTTTTGTAGAAATCTCGAATTTATATTTTTGGAAATTGTGTTTGAAATTGTTCGTAATTTCATCTAATTTTTATTTTAGTTGTTGTTATATATTTTTTTAATTTATACGTAGCATTTAGTAGATAAGTATTTTATTAATATAATTTTTTTTATTCAAAAAGAAGTATGTGTGTGTTAAGTATTTACAATTAAAATTCTTTAACAGATTTTTATTTGTTTTTCGTGAGATTTTCAATATCAATCATACTACCCGTATGCTTTGTAAATTATGTTTAATATTTTTATTTTTGGTTTAATAAATTTACAAAGTTGTTACAATCTTAGTTATTTATTTAGTTTAGTTTTGATTTGTTTTGTTTTTTTCATAATTTACATTCCTTTAGAATTCCAATTTTAACTTTATATCACAATAATCGTTTCTTAAATGTTTTTATTTGATTTTTTTTCTTGCAAATTATATTTCTAAATTTAAAATGATTGTTGTTAATTAAAGAAAATTTATAGTTAAAATTTTTAAAGAACAAATTTTTCTTACGCCCATTATTAACTTACTTTTTTATATTAACTTTATAGTTTAAGATTAAATATGAGTGGGAGAACTTATTTTTAAAACTTAAATTTATTACAATAAGGTGCGCGGGAAAGTGATGAAGTTATTATTTGTTCTGCGTATGGAAAAATGTAGAGTATGTATATAATGTATTGTGTATTTGTTCACATAAATATGCATAGTTATAAATCATTCGAAATTTATACGAAGGGGATGGTCGGCACTTTCGCCTTAAAGTAGAGGGAAAAGTAATTTTTTCCCTCTCCCCTTGCAAGCATTTTTGCTTAAACAGAACAAGTAAGTGGCCTGATCACATTAATGTGCACCTTATTAATAATTTATTTATTTCCTACACTCATGTGCAAAAATCTTTCTTGGCCTTATTTAAAAATATTTATTAAATATATATTCATATATTTTGTTTTAATAAATTAATATAAATTAATGGAATGTTTATGTTTTATATGTTTTTACATAGAATTAATTAAATGTTATTTTTTCATTGTATATATTTTAAATTTAATATTTTAAAAATTAGTTATACATATTTATAAATAGTTAAAAATAGTTTATTTTTTGTTCGAGAATTTTTTTTAAATGGTGTTATAGTTTCATTAATTTTATTTTTAATAAAATTTTGTAAGTAGTGCATTAAAAAAAAGAAAAAAAATTATTGAATAGTATATTCGATAAATATATTTATTTGAATGAATAAAAAAACTAGCAAAATTATTTCTTACTTTAACAATACTTTTTTTTCCAAATGTTTAATTAATGTTTTCAAATTCCAATTTACGGATTAATTCTTTTTTACAAATTTATACTGCCTTTACAATTGCTATTTAGCCAAATACGCTATTTGTTTTTATACTTCAAAAAGCTTTTAAATACTCATACAGCATACATATTTAAAATAATGATAGTTTTCTCAGTGTGTGGTAATTTAGTTTTCTTTAAGTGTAATTTTATGTTTGTAAGCATTTTATTACTATGAGTATACTACATACATATATATTTAATTTAATTTAGTTTTGAGATTTTTAGTAGTTTTAAATGTGCCTGTTGCTTACTTTCCAAATAAGTGGCAATTTCAATGGCATTTTTATTGAATGCCACCATCATTGGTGTATTGCCGCACATGTCACGAGCCTCTATATTGGCTCCTGCTGCTACAAGCAACACACAAATATCGCGTCTATCCATTTCAGCTGCCACATGTAATGGTGTAGCTCCTCTGAAGTTAATAGAAAATAAATTTAATTATATATGGTGAGCATTACATATAAAAACTTAAATTCAATTAAATTAATGTAGAGATTTAGGCAATTTTACCAAATTAAAAATGTATTTTATTGAAGGAATTTTAATATGAAAAAAATATTTTAGCTAAAATGGCACTTAAAAGTATTTTAAGTACACACTTTTGAAAATAAGTTTTTTTTATGGTTGTATCCAGGAAATGGAAGGGATTTGAGGAAGTCCGGTAGATTAATCATAAAAAATAATACAGTGTCGGAAATAATAATGGGGACACCATACACAATTTTTTATATTTTCTTAAATTTTTATTTAGTTTTACGTAAGTGTTGAATCACTTTTATTCAGCAGCGATAATGTGAAAAGTCTACGACCTATTTTTTTCCTGATATCGAAAATAAATTCAACTCAAAGCTTATCAAATTCTATTTAAGTTAGAATTAACTGCTCTTTAACTTTTGACACTTTTATATATTTGTTTATAAAATTTTTAATAATTATGTATATTGAAACGAATTGTTTGGCTAAAGTTCAAGTCCGAGTTTACCCATTTCTTTTTCTAATTTTTACACATTTTTTTGGATGAATTCATTATTTTTTATTATCAGAATACTATTATTATCAGAATACTATTTGAAACTAGTAGAACGAATTTATCCAATTAAGTTCTTAAATTAAAAGAAATGGGTAAAGTCAGATTTGAACTCAAGTCAAACAATTCATATCAATATACGAGTATACAAATATAAGTGCGAGTAATTACTTAGACTGTGTTTAGACGCGTCATGTCTTATTGACATGATTCTTACTTTTTCTTCTTGGAACTTTCATTGTTGTTTACACAAATCATGTCATGTTGACGAGATTTACTTGCAAATAACTATCGGCTTAACATTACGACTATGAAAGCAAAACGTAACGTAACAGTACATGCATCTGAATACTCGTATCTTCTCCCCTCGTCGCTCTCGCCTATAAAGTAGCATCATGTCATTAAGACATGACGTGTCTAAACACAGACTTACAAACAATAATTTTGATAATGTTTAATTTGACAGCGAGTTTCATCAATAAAAGGTGAACACAAACAATTCTATCACAAGTTATTAGGAAGGACGATTATTTTTTACCGACACTGTATATACCAAAAGAGTGTTTTTTTAAGTTTGTTTGCTATCCATAATCGACCTATGAGTTCAAGAAGATGTCATGAATTTAGTCCCGGTTCAGACTATGAAAGTTTTCTTTCTGAAATTTTCTCTAATTCTGTTTTGAACTTTCATTAATGTCTACACATTGAAATTTTTTTAAATAAAAATTCAAGATTTTTGCATGTTTATTTCCACATTCTTTTTTTTTATATAAATTTTTGCTCTCACCGCCATGAAAGAAAAGAAAAGTAAAAAAATCAAAAATAAAGCTGCAGCCATTTTCTGTTACGAATAACAAAAAAGATAATTTAAAAGTACATGAAAGAGTGTATCCCTTCCCAATCTTCTCTTTCCGTACACCTACAAACTAACACTTTCTGAAAGAAAAATTTCGTAGTGTGAACCATGACTTTCATTCTAACGAACTGGAGAAAACATGAAAATATCATTTGACTTAGAACCGATTCAGCATGTTTTTGCTGAACAAGATGAAGATACATATTTCGTAATTTTATTAGAATTCATTTTGTTTTTTAGACTCACCTCTCCTTTTCGGCCATATTAATTAAACGTCGTGAGGCACATGATAGTATGTATTTAACAATATCCTTATGATTATATTTGCAAGCAAAATGTAAAGCAGTATGTCCTTTTATATTGGCTGATTGTAAAGAGTGTCCTAGTTCATGTAGTGCACGTAACTATAAAAATATTCAATAATCATACAAAAATTTTAAATATATTTTTAAAACTATATATTCTACACACATACATACATACATACATATGTATGTACTATATGCAAATTATCAACAAATTTCAACAAATACAATATCAATCTAATTGCTGAAAGGCTTTCTTTCTTGTTTAAAAATATGTATGTTGCTTATATACAGTGTATGACAAAACATATGAACAAATTTGTGGTTGTTAATACGATATCTCTGATATAAAAACGGCAAACACATTTGGATTTCAATTTATTTTATTTATTTACTTATAAAGTAAATTTACTAAATCAAATCAAAAACAAACTAAATTCGTTATCCAAAATAATGATAAATCATATTAAATCTTCAACATAGTTTCGTGTACGCGACAAACCGAATGCACATTTTTAGTTTATTTAATAAAAATTTAAATTTGACTAATATTTAGTTGCGTAGCGCTTATTTTTTAGAAATTCTTCACATCTTCGCGAGATTAAGTAACTCTATTAGATTTCATAAAATTTCACCGGAAATTTCATTACATGCAATTTCGACTTGCCGGAAAAGGTCATCCGTATTTTTGCAACTATCGCGATTAATTTTACGATCCACAATATCCCATAGATTTTCTATGTGGTTGAGATCAGGCGATTCTGCTGGCCAGTGGCCACTTAAAAATGTCAAACTTATTGTTCACGAATCTCTCACACATTTAGATGTGTATTTTGGGGTCGTTATCGTGTTGATACTTTCACTTAAGTGGCAATTTCTTCTCTGCGTGTGGCAGCATTACAATTTTCATCATATCCTTATACATGAAACGATCCATTGTTTTATCGTTGTTTATGTTTTCTGTTAGTAAAAGGAGCATATGCCAACGTTATATATAAATAAAAATAATTTAGATTCCTGTAAATTTTTCTATGTCATTAAAGGGCTATTCACACTATAATACTTTGTATTAAGACTTGTCAAAAACTGTAATAAAATGTGCAAGTGGGATAGTGAGAAACAGAAAGTTATTAAAATGACAAATAATATGATAATAAATTTGACATACCATAAGACCTTGCTATTTTTAGAAATTTTTCTAAACGATAAGATTTTTCATTTGATCAGGGTTCATAAAAGCAAACTGTGAACAGTCGATTCTTTCGGCGCCGATAGCGTGCCGTCTCTGAAAGTTTTTTTTGTCATACACAGGCTCAACATTTGGAATGTGTATCACACCATGTCTCAAAATTAATGAAATTTTGTGTTATTTAATGTTCTACTTTGATATATAGTATATATATACTAAAAATGCTAAACATTTTAAAAGGCCGACACATTCGCCGGCTTTATGAAACTGCTCAGCCGCCGCTTATTTTCTACTCATGTTTTTCATTTTACTTGTGATCTGATAGTGTGAAAACAAAATGTAATGGTACGTTAGATTTTTTGACAGTCGCAACAAATCTCATTAGATTTCTTTCACACAAAATCCAATGAAAATCTTAAGACTTGTGTGATAGTGTGAAAGGCCCTTAAGCTATACGATAGTAACTACGAGTTCGTGCATTTCTTTTGACGCACACTGTATGTATAAATATTTTATTCAAAAAAGCCCATTAACCATTAGACATATTTTTAATTCAAAAACAAAATTACTTTAAACGTATTTCGTATATGATTTAGAAGGACAGCAACAACAACAGTATTTTTTTAGCTTTAAGACAGTACAGGACAGGATTATGTTACATAAAATTTGAAAAAAAAAATTAAATTTAATAATAATTATATTATAAATAAACCAAATAATAAGTAGAAACACAAATTGAAATAATCTACCAAATTCAAATCGCCACTTTGAGCCGCTAATAGTACGGCATCGGAAGTTTGCTCCAATATAGGACTAATTTTTGTGCAGATATTTGTGAGGAGAATAGAAGAGAGAAAAAAAAGTAGAAAGTAATAAATTAATAAAATTAAATTAAAAATAACATTATATAATAAATTAATTTGAAAACTACATAAAAAATACTTAATTTAAAAGTATATAAACTAATAGAAACCTTTGTAAAAATTTAAATTAAGACAAATTCACATCAGATAGTCTAGTCGAAAGAAAGTTTGAAAGTCAAAAATAGCAAACAAATTATGCATTTATTTAAAGCAACAAAATAGTTTGTCCAAAATAGTTGTTATATTAGACTGAAGTTCGTAACGTTTTTTAGGCAGAATGTCTTGGATATGAGAAAATATTCAAAAGGAACAAGGGAAAAATTAACATTAATTAATTTCAACCTGCACGGCAGAACCGAAACAATGTTGTTTTTATGGGGGATGCTATATCCCCTTCCACTCATCACTGTTTATGTGTACTTCCATGTATTCGGTAATTTTTAGTTGGGCCGCTTGAATACGATTTCAAATCTTATTTATACAAATTATTAACGGAAAAAGAATACGAGAGTTATTTGTAAATTTTTTCCAAGATATAAATAATGATGGTTTGGTGTATTTTTTAAACAAATAAAAATATTTAAATATATTCTGTCAATCCAAATGAGACGGAAATCCGATTGTGAATTTGCCTTAACTAAAAATTATGAAAAAAACTAATATACGGGGTGGTCTGATAGTTTCTAGACATCATTTAACTGTGTATAGATTCAAGATTTCTGCTTGACTCCGACAATAAACAGATTTGTATTGCGTTTTAAAAACCAATGCCGAAACTAAAACTATACCCGTAATAATGCTTCTAATAACTGATAAAATTTAGTGAAAATCTAATGAAACCGAATTAGTGTAAGCATTTCAAAACCAAGAGCTTTCGAATACATATATGTACTCTTACATATGTATATCAAGTGAGAGCCCGAAGTGGTCTCTAATAACACTTGAGTACCAGCCGGAGTATTTAAAAAGGCGGCTTTTTGAGAAACCAAATTTCGAATTATTTGTTTTCGAATACGGTTTTGTGCAAACAAATTGATTAACCGATTTTAAAAAAGTATCCAGCGAAAGGTTGGCAATGACTTCAAATAAGAACGACATACTTTTCAACACAAACTACATACATATATATGTACCGTCTGCCATATTTTACAGTAGTTATACACCATTTCCGCAGGCAAAGTTTACTTTGCAAAGTCTTGAGTATGATGGTGATGAGAGAAAGAAGAATGGGGCCGAGTACAGACTTTGATGTATTCACATAATTGCTTTCTTCTTTGTTCCTCGTTTACACATATCGCTCCTTTATAGCAACGTAATATATCTGAAAAAACTCGTTTTTCTTAACTAAAAATCAGGTTTTTAGAGATATCGATCACTACGTTGTAATAAAGGGGCGATATGTAGTTCTATTTGGTTTCATGTTTGTGTGTTTGGTTTGCACGTTCATGCAACAAGAGAACACAAAATTTTTCAAAACTAAACTTTGCATGTGGAGTAGTGCAAGAAAGTTTAATGGAAAATTTAAAAGAATTTGTCAAAGTAAACTTTGTGGAAAATAGAATAGAAATATGATTTATTCTATGAGCGGCTCGGAAATCGAGCTTGAGCTTATAATACATTAAATAAACGGTTTAACTTCTCGCGAAGCAAAGTAGATTTTTTTAAATTTAGTGCGTGTTCTTAGCAACAAGTTTTTGGCGCGTAATGAAATATTTGTGGCAGCGACTAAAGCAGTTGACTTTAAACACAATAATAACTTAAAAAGGAAGAGTTAATTACTCAAAGATGACACTGAATTTTTATTATATTCTTTGTATTCAATGACTTTAAAATATTGAAATCGTTATTTATAAGGTGAAGTGGTAAATACTTGCATCTAATGAACAAATCTTTGTTAAAGTAATGAGTTAAAATACCAAAGTAGAAGTAGTGAAAAGTATGCACTTCATGTGTTTTTTACGTTTTAACTCATTACTTGGCCATCAAAGTTTTTGCTGGGTATGCACATGTAATTAGTTGTTAAAGAACATATTTTTGGTGGGCTTGAGATTCGAGTACAATCAGACTCATCAGAGGATGAAAATGATTTTTTATAATTAGAAAAGACAGGGAATTCGAATTTGATTACTTGCTGGGGAAACATGTACCCATTTGCGGTGCTGCAACATACTTCAGCAGCTATCTACTATTATCTACAGCGGCTATCTACTACTATCATCGACTTCGATAGATTATTTCTTAAACTAGAATTTAATTACGAGGGAATACGCAACTTCCAAAAACCACATGGAACTCTTATTTCATCAACGATTTTTAGTTAAAAACGAATATTATCACACTATATCGTTTGAGATATCCTAATTAAAAAATGGGAAGTTACAAAAACATTTTTTTTATAAAAAAAAACTTGAAAATTATTTTCGATGAAAAAACCTGTAAACCGGCCTGACGAGTTATTCAAAACTGGTAATTTTTTTTAAGTAAAAACCGATAAACCGTTTTCGGTTCCGGTTTTGAATAGTCTATTAACGTTGTATCGATAAACTGTTAAGATAACGATACTTTTATTGTAAAACTTATAACATTGCCGAAAGCTTACGAAATTGTGTGAGAACCCTCAATGTCAAACATAGTTCGATTTATATTTAGTAAATATCGATCGTATTAGAAGTATCACTCGTGGTGGTACAGTGTTTGTTATTAAACAGTTTCTTTGTGTTTTTAGGTTTAAAACCACCTCGATAATTTAAAGGAAAAAAAAACGCAACTGGTGTTTTACAGATCAACATGTAAAATTAAAAAGAAAATATTTAACCTGCCTCATAAAACTAATTCTTAAAATAACATAAAAATACGATAAAAATAAAAATAAAATACCTGAATCCATAACCAAAAACTTCTTCATTGAAACTAAATAAACGATCTTTGCAGCTGCATTTTTCAAAGTGATAATATTTTTGTTTGTGTTTTTTTCATTAATAAAAAAATAATCAGATTTTAGGCGAATATAAATCTACTTTATAATATTTGGAATATTATTTCACATTTTACCTTTTAAATTTAATAACTTTAATTGGTTTAGATCCAATATGTAAATCCTCTAATAAATTAAATTAAAAGAAATATTTTGATCATGCAAGGAAAGAAATAAATATATTAAAGAAAATATTAATATAAGGGTATTCACGATCTTGAATAAAGAAATGTTTTGTTTTTTAATATCTCGTGTTAAACATGTAAAGAACAGGTGGCAAATCACGGCATTCGATATCGAGTAAAATCCCATACAACATTTTTTGATTTGGAAATTTCGCTCGATATCGAATGCCGTGATTTGACCCAGTGAATTTTACAACATTTGCATTAGAACAAATTTAGAAATCACGAGGATTACTCGAAAGTTCGATCCGAAAAGAAATTTAAAAATATTTTATTTCAATTCGAATTCGACTCTCTTACTGAACTAATCAAGGGGTCGATTATGGATGGCAACTAAACCTCAATTGGGTTGCTAGTTGTTGAAAACGATATTACGGATGACAACTGACAATTAGAGTGGTCAATTTCGCCTGATATTTAATGTTTTTCTGGCAACAACAGATTTTAGTTGCCGTCTGGCAAAGCAACTAAAGTTTGGTTGCTGTGCATAATCGACCTATAAATGTGAACATTTTGAATATGTTATATTCCATAATGATTGTTAGTTTAACATTTGTTATCGCATCATCTGCTATAGTGATGCATTTCCAAACATACTTTTTACATTTTGTTTTGTAGATTGTAAATACCCCTAATTCGTTCTAGATAATTTAAAATAAAATGCTTAACCTACCTAGAAAAACATTGAGTGTTTAGGTGATGGTAGAGGAAAAGGTGGGGAGATCATTTTTTATAGTTTCTTTACTTTTACAAAATATTTTCATATGTCTACATGAAGATATCGGTATACGGTTTAGTCTTTGCTGTCAATATAACATGAATTCAATATATTTTCCGAAACCATCAACACCAAGTTCTAAATACTTACATACACATACTCTGCTGTATTTTGTTACGGTTGGTATATTTGTTAGTGAGTGTGTTTGTAGCCAGCAAGGACTAAGCTGTATGCTGAAATCTTTTTTCTTTTAAAGTCAAGGTGCATAAAAAGGATATAAAATAATAGAGCAAATCGAACTAAAAGACTTAAAAATTTGTGATTGTTTTGTTGTGGTTAAAAAACAAAATGTGTGTTTTTCTTTAGTTGTGTTTCGGGGAAAATAAGTTTTCTAATTGAAAGTTCTTTCTTATTTGTGAGGTCGTAATAAATTGTTGTGTTTGTTGATACTTGGATTTGATTTGTGGTTATTTGAAATACAAAATAAACGTAAAAATTTGTGTTTCAAATACAATTTTAAACTTGTACTGCTTTTTTGCGATAATAATAATGGCAAAACATTCTTTTGTAAGCATAAGGTAATGTCATACCAGTACTACCCGAACGTCCCTGCTCCATAGTGCGTCGTTCATTTTGAGCCTGCCGTTGCGAGTACGCCGAAAATGAGCGCCCTTGATCGGGTGTTTGTGGCATAGTAGCTGCCTCATGATCTAATATGAACAGCTCATCGACAGCTATGTCACAAATATAGTGTAGGTGCTCTTGGGCCCGATCGATGCGGAAGAAATGCTCAGCAGTACAAGCTAGAACAAAGTAAACGTATATTTTTATATTTTGTTCTAAAAAAAAATAATAATAAAACTATTTCGTTTTACTTACAATCTATAAAACACCAGTCTTGTGATACTTTTGGATACGATATTGATTGTTCGAATTTTTCATTTAACATATTCCGTACTTGTTCGAGATCACACTGAGATTCGATTTCCACAATGCCTAATTTGTTGGCCAATTTGCGCAGCATAGGTTTGTCATAGTGATGACGCTCATACTGATCCATTGTTACACGCAATATTACCAATTGTAATCTTTCCAACGGATTGACTCTATGTATATAAATGAGAGAGAAATTAAATTGTGTTAGAAATACAGTGAGTCACAATATAATCAAAATTTGTTTAATAATAAAACTTTTTACAAGATCAATATAAAACTTTCTATTAAAAAAAACTTCTTCAAACTTAAGAGCGACAGATAACAATATAAAATTAATGAACCAATATTTTGGTTTCCCTATGGAAAGTTTCTTTTTTTATTTTGTTATTTGTTAACCTTAAGTTTAAAGAAGATTTTATAATAAAATATTCATAAAAAGGTCGAAAAATTAAAATATTTTTTGATAAAAATTTCTATTGGAAATATAACTGAGAACTTTCAAACATTTATATGTTAACAAAAATCTCGTTAGAATCTCCAAAATTTGCGAATATTTAAAAAACGAAGAAATCAAAAATGTCGAACGTTATCGTTCTCTTTCATTTTAAACGACAAACAGCTGATTTTGATTTGATTTGCGTGATTTTCTTAGTCGAAAGAAAATAAACGCAAACAATAATGTAAGCATCTCAATATAAAATTGCGGCCCACTATCTCATTTTTCTGATGTTTGTAAGAACACAAATGTCAAAATCAGTCACTTGTTTGTTTGTTGTCGTTTGGCTAACAAAGCAAAAGTTTTTAATAAATAAAAAAATACAAATACGAGATATTTGCTCCAGCTGCTCAGTT
Organism: Gymnocheta viridis; assembly: GCA_956483585.1. Lineage (NCBI taxonomy): Eukaryota > Metazoa > Arthropoda > Insecta > Diptera > Tachinidae > Gymnocheta > Gymnocheta viridis. Next base: position 48,051,302 of record OY101441.1, on the reverse strand, counting down.
TCCTCTAAGAAATGAACAGCAACCGTCAGATCCATTAAAAACTTTTCGCAAACTATAGAACTATGTAATTATTAAATTTATTATTCGAGGTAGGCCTCGATCATTTTTCAAAGAATTTCAACAAACAAAACTTTTTTAAATTCTATAGAACTATGTATTTTTACTATTTTCTGCTTACTTTTTAATTGTCAAGTTCAAAAAGACACACAGTTAAAAGATTTTTCTTATATATTAACGACTAATAGTACAATTTTTGGTATGGGAGCATAGGATTTTTTTGTGTTGCGTTAGAAACGTAAACCCAAGCGAACTATGAGTCGAACGTTAGTGGGCCGCTTTTTCAAGCGAAAATGAGTGGCTGCTTTTCTTGCGCCTTAGTTTGCGTTCGAAATCGTGGGCCTGGCTGTTAATATTTTGGAGAGGAAGACGTTGTGCAACTACTTCCTAGACAAGAACATTTAACAGCAGGAGAGTTAAATAAATTCTCGAAAATTGCACCTCGGTAGGTTATCAATAATCTTTGATTAGAAACTTGTCGCTGGTAAACTTGACTCAAAACCACAAAAATTAGGAACCGCACTGTCGGTTTTGAAAGTATTGAAACCGGGAAGTTCGGGTCGCTCTTCGGTTTTGAAAATACGTACGTATGTATGCAAGTACAAATATGTATGTATGTTTGCGAGAACTTTAAAAGCTTTATTTTTATTCAGGTACTTTTAATAAAAAAAATCAGCTTTTGGTAATTTATGACAGATTTATGATTAAATGATATTAAAATTTAATTTAAGAAATGTTAAAAAAGCATTTAATGAAGAATCATTTAACCAGGGGGTTATTATGTATTTCGATTCGAAAGAAAACATTTTCGAAACACTATGTATAAGTTATACAAATTCGAATGATTTCCGTTTCGAAGCGAAATACATAATAACCCCACAGGATCTTGATTTTGTGCCAAAAATGCTGGGGACAGAAAATACTACATACAATTCGCTTAACATGGGAGTTACATTCCTGTGAAATGCCCGTGCTAATGGAAATCGTGTTAAATGATACAAGAAGCCGGTGGAAAAAGGCGGGTTATGTTCCATGGTTTCAATAAAACATTTTCACTAATCCTTTTCACTTGACTTGAAATAATGAAAAGCACATTATACGATTATACGATTTTCATATTTAACAAAAAGGCTAGCAAAAAATTAAAAGTTAGTTAGAAAAAATATTAATTGAAATGCATTTTGAAAGGCAACATGTGTTTTTCAAGACCTACATATTTTAAATTTTGTCGGCCATTCAACAGATTGGTTGAATTTTAAGAAAAAAGTATAAAATTTTTAAGCTCGAACAGCGTTTCTTTGTGAATCCATAATTTTCAGCCGGAGATGGATTCAATTCAGCCGACGATCAAAATAACAAGGCTGTAAAAAAATTAAACTATAAACCATATAAGAACGAGTTTTTTTTCGTTTTAAACAATTAAGCTTTCTCACTTTCACCACCTGTCCACTCTTATTTTCCCTTTCCAAAAAAAGGTAGGTAGGCATATGAATTGCCTGAGTGTTAGTTCTCTTCACAAAGAATGAATCGTATTAGACCGAGGTCTAGTTAAAGGTAGGCTTTTAAATTATTACTAAAGTTCGCATACAAACATGCACATTTATTTTGTTTGAAACTAACACAACCATACGCTATGAACATCTACATCCATATTTAATTCTCAACTTTTCCAATTCTGATCTCTTATTTTTTTAAATTCACTAATTTGAAGAGGAACAATTTTATTACTCTTATACTCGTACATACATATGTAGGTACTCTTACACACTCTCATTGCTTAGCTTATGTTTTTACTTGTACCAATACTTATATAAATGAATGCACGTGTGTATTTTTAGGATTTGTGTTGGTATCAACTTTAGGAGCCTTGTATTCCTTTGATACTGAACCGATTTAAATAATAATATAGTCGGCTGAGTAAAGTTCAACAATATCTACCATTTGGTAAAAGAATAAAATAGTCGGCTGGCAAACAAAGGAGAAAAAGGGATCCAAACATTTGTCTTTGCCTATCTTTTTAATAGATATTATTGCAACGTATTGTTCTTTCAGAACTTACGAGTATTTAACATTTACCTTTTAATCTTTTAGATGTTCACGAAATTTATACCATCAACTTTGACGAACTAGGAAATTTCTGTAAATTTGTATATATTTTCACTTTTATTTAATTAATATACGCAAATTTTTTTGGTCTTTCAAAAGAAATATTTTCAACTTATGCATGATGTTTTGCGGGACTTTTAATGCACTTTCGAATGGCATAAAAAATAATTTTTTAGCAAGTATTTGTTGCGAAATAATTGATCACAAAGTTTTGTGAGGCACGCTACAAAAAACGGATGTAACTTTAAAAGTTAAAAAGTGTTTTCGTAATTTTCAGCGAATTTTGCATAATAAAGCATAAAAAATCTAATTGCTAAAAGAGAGATGAATATAAGAGAATTCTAAAAATACTGATTTGCAGCCAAAAAAAGCGTTTTTTATTAAAAGACGTGAACCCTTTGTGAAGCACGCTACATTTTTTCCCATTCTATTTTCTGCTCTGAAATTTCATACCTAATTTTAATGTTTTCAAAATAGTAAACACAAAATATTTTAACTAAAATTGAAGTGAATTCTGTGTTTAAAAATATGGCTTTCAATGGAGCCATCTTCATTAACATTAAAGTAATGATATGAATACCTACCTAGTCTACTATTCCTTAAAAAAAGATAAAAAATAAGTTGTAAAATTTTTTTTTAAATTTTGGTTGGTGGACTGTTCCTGGGACTTGCCCATATGTCTGTTCAAAAATTCATTTTTTGAACCATGAGCGCTGATTTAGAAGGTCATGAATAAATAAATAAAACAAAACCCATTTGTTTTACACAATTTTCAACTCGATCGATTTAGTTTTTCCAGATGGAAAACTTTAAGCATAAAACTATTGTAAAATAGTTCTTTGCTGTTCTAACGAATTTAATTATTGCTAAAGTGCTTGATTTCCAATGTAAATAAATGCAAAGTCTCAAAAGTGTAAAGTGAGTGACCAACATCATAATTACGAACATTCCCATTATTATTCTGGTTTAATTTCTCAACACTCGCACTCAATGTCGTTGACACATCCATTAACACTCACCGACATGAGTTGGAAGATGAGTTAAAGCATGAAATGTGAATCTACTCGTAAAATTTCATATAAATTACTTTAAATGCGAGAAAGAAAATTTTATATACAAAAAAATATCCAGTGAACATTCAATTTATTGGCATTCTTAATGACGATTGTATGAATGCATTGGAAAAATGCGAAAGTAAGAATTGTATATTGATTGTGGTTTGCGAGTACCATAAATTCCTGTGACACACATTTTTCTCTCTATCTCTTTCTCTCTTTATTTTATGAAGTTGGGTAAATGTAGAAAATGAATTTTTTTACATTAAAGACATCATGGTAAACAGAGTATTGCAATGAAAATTCATTTAGATGCTATTTGTGCTTTTGTTTAAATAAAGGATAATTAAAGAAAGTGATAGCTATGAAAGAGCTTGCCTTGGTTTGACGAACATTCATCTTGTATCATATAAAAATATATAAAAATAATAATACTAAAATATAATACCGATTTGTACACCCGAAGTTTGAGCAATTTTTTAATTTGAAGTCTTTTTCTGAGAGCCATTTTATAAACAATGAATCTAATAAGATTCTAAATCACTCACAATCTATCATGTATGTAATGTTTTCTAATAGTAGATCTGTGACACAGAAGAGAAATTTACTTTAAAAACGTAACTTTAACTTTCTAATTCGATGCGATTTTTTCCCAACTTCGTCCGGTAAAACTATCTGTAAACAAATTTCAATTATTTTTCAGGGCGCTATCAACACTATCGATTTATACGGGTCGTAAAGTGCGATCAATGCCTTCCACTTTTATTGAGGGTGATTTGTTAGCCTTTTACAAAGCAAAACATTTTTAAGAACCGAACACTAAATTACACTTTCTGAATGGAAATGTTGCATTTTTTTTTTGTAGAAAGTAGAAAATAAAACACCTTTTTTCATTAAATTTTTGAACGACACTTATCAAATGGGTTAAAAAATTAGTGATGGTGAATTTTTTAGAAAAGAACGAATTAACTTGGGTGCTATTTTTTTGAAGTAGATTGTATTATTTTAAATGAAAATGTAAAAAATTTTTACAGCTTTCTTATAAAAAATTAATCCGATGATTTTCTCTCGGCTCAGCGGAATTCATGACCAAACTGCAAAACTATTTTTCATCTAACTTAAGAGTATTGTGTTGGTCAGAAGAACATTTACACAAGCAAACACACACACACACACTACTACTTAAGCAAGTAGCTTCTGTGTGTGTATGGCTAAATACGTTTTAATTGAGTTTTTCAAAATTATAAAAGGAAAATCTCCTCTAAAACTCATAAACGCACACATGCTCAATGAAATTGTTTTCAGTTCAGTCAAACCACAAAATGTAATACAAAGGACTCATATATGTATAATAAGTAAGTTTGTGTGTGCATATAAACATGCCCACACTTGGTAATTTTTGAAAATCTCAAGTGGAATTTAAGCAATCATTATTTTCATAAACCACTTCTTGTTAAACGAACATCTCTTCAACAACTCCAATTTATTGTGTATGACCTGTTTGTTCACCATGACTTACATAAGTACTCTAGTGGGTGTTTGGAGGTAATTGAATACTTACTGCACATCTCCACGACCTTGTTTACGTTTGGCAAGCATAAGAGCCTTATTTAATAAATCCAATTCTATGATGCAGGGCTTAACACGACATGCTTCTCCATCCACTTGCATGGGTATGGTTTTGGTGGTGACAATTCGTGCCGTACGACACTGGCAAATGCAAGTACCATGTAGACCAGCCTGCAACATGGGCAATTGATAGGTTGTAAGGCCAACAACCTCGATGAGACCATCGTCTATGGTGGGTTTCGATTGGCCAAACGAATCATTCCAAGGATGCGTACCGCCACCATAACTGCAAAAAGCAAAAGAAAAAGCAAAAGAAATAACTTCTATGTATCTGCCTTTTCCTTTCATAAACAACATGAGGAAGCGCGGTAATCATTTTCCTTTACACACTCACCTGGGAATATTTAAAAATAATACAGCATGACAGCCTGCATCTTTTAACTTTTGCGTATAGTCTGTGCCATCACACTCCAATGTAACCCATTGGGAGAGATTGCGATATTGTCGTAATATTAAATCCTTGCCACCCATTTGACCGTAATACATTTTATTACGCAAACGTGAATTAAATCGTTCCGGATGAGCTTCGCGTGCCTCATGGAACTCTAAGGCGATGTGGGCATCCACACCAAATGAGAAATAGTTATTGATCACATTTAAGGGTACATTGTCTTTGCTTCGCTCCACATTATCATCAGGTACATCTTCGTTCAGTCTTACTTTAAGACGAAACCGGTCCATAAGAACACATTGAGACATGCCAATTTCTCGTAGAATTTTACCAATCGGCTCATCCGTATAACCCTAGACGACAAAAACAATTTGTTGTAATATTTTTTATGTAGATTTTTCTTTTGATTGAAAAAAGAAAAAAATGAAACTTACGCCACCCCATCCTAATGCTCTTGCCAAATCATTGCCGGTGCCCAGAGGTAATACACCGACAGCTGGAGGTGGTTGTATAGGAGGATTTAATTGATCCAGCACAGATAACACCCAACCTACGGTGCCGTCACCACCACAGGCCAATATTCTCAAATTGGGAGCTTTGCGAAATAGTTCCAAACTATAAGAAAAATTAAGATCATCAATTTAGAATAAATAAGTTATACTTTTTAGCGAGCGAACGCACTTCTTCAGACCCCCAACCCGAACTTGAAACCAAACTTTTTTTATTGTATAGAAACAGTTAAAATTTTTATGATTTATTTATTTAATAAAAGGAAAATTAATACAGATAAGAAAATTTTTAGTTGGACAACGTTGTACAAGGTGGGTTGCATGTGCAAAACATGCACAAAAATAATCGTACAAAGTTTGTTGTTTACCGAACTTCGACACCAAACCCGGTCGGACACTAGAAATAATGTATAGAGATTTTCGTCCAGAATTATATAACAGGGTTATCCATTTTTCGGCTTCGAAAGTAAAGTTGAATAAAACACACATTAAGCGATGATCTCGATGAACATTTTATTCCATTATATGCCTGGACCTTACCATAGTGTACGAAACACAAAGTCATTTAAATGACCGCCTCTAGATTGGTTGCAGCAGTCGATCCATTCGAGGTAGTTTTCAATCACATTTCGGATGGTATCTCGGCGGTTAGGTGATTATCCACGTAGACACGATCTTTGCCGTATCCCCTCAAAAACGACTAACGGGATTAAATCGCCTTATCTGTGTGGCCAATTGAAATACACAAAATCTGAAATTATGCGTTCTGGAATGTTCTCATGCAATAAAGTCAAAATCGGTCATATTGTGGCTTCGTCATGTTCATAATCTCCAATTGCATCCAAAAAAAAGTCGGTTATCATTTTCGAAAAATTACGGCCCATTGACACTTCCAGACCATAATGCGCACCAAAACAGTCACTTTTTCCGGATGCAATGGCTTTTTCACTATCAATTCAGGGGGTTCTCCACGACCCATATGCGACAATTTTGCTTGTTGACGTAACCGCCGAGTGAAAAATGAGCTTCATTCATCGTTGAAGAAAATTTCGTTCGAAAAATTAGCACTGAAAGCTCTAACAGCCAATCAGCATATCTACGGCATTGTGAATGATGACCCTGATTTAACTGTTGCGTGAGTTAAAATTTATGTGGATGGATTTGCAAATCCAAATACAAAATACGCCACAATCAGGTGTAATTTAGGCCCAATTGCTGAGAAAGCCATGGAATCGACAAACTCGTGTTATCCGCCACACTTTCACTAACAGAAGCGATATTTTCGCCAGTGCGCACATTGCGATGATGCACATCTGTAACGCTTCTAGTCTTTTAAAATTTCTTTAGAATCTTACTAACTTTGCACTGTAGGACGATTATGACGACCATAATCACCCCGTCAGTAATGCTCGAAAGGGCCTCGTCTGAACCACAACATCTGTAAAAAGTTTTAACTGATTTTGCACCCTCTTCGGTTGTTAAACCATCCATATTCGTAAATGGCAAACCTTTCAGTAAGTCAATGACGCTTCAGACGACAGATATTCAACAGCTGACAGCCTTCCCAGACGTTCGGTTTTGAAACTACTAAATGGATAACCCTATTATATATTAAATACTTTTTATACTAGTATAACCAGTGCTATAAACACAGCGTTACCTGAAATGAAAAAACAACGTAATTTCGAAAAAAAATTTTAATCGGCTTTTTCATACATTTTTGTATTTTATACGAGTATCATATAATAGACAACAGTGAATAAAAATCCGATTCCAAATTTTTTGTTAGTTACTACGTGGTTTTTCATTTCAGCAAACGAAATGTATATGCGTAGTATTTAGATACTAAAGAAAATATGCATATATGAAAACCCAATTAAAATATCTCGAATTTGGCTTAGGTCTTCGAAACACTTACCCCATTTTTGGACCACCTTGTGTTAAATCAAACACCTGTCTAGGATTCAATAAGTGTTGAAATTTTCCCAATAACTTAACACCTTGATTGCCACCAGATTTGGGATTTATATAAACAATGACCGGTATCACTTCGGGCGAAGGAATAGGTTTGACAATAAAAGCCTTCTGATCCTTTTTCTCTTCCTTTTTGCCCTTTTTACTGGCTACTCTGACTTTTTTAGTCGAAGCGTTCATTTGCTTATTGTTGACTCGTATGGATGATTTGAAATTTCCTTTGCTGGGCAACTTTACAATCCATGAAGGCGGCACAATAATGGGGGCATAATTTCCTAAAAAAAATAAAGAAAACAGAATGACATAGTTTAATATTAAGTATAACAAAAAGTTTTATATTTTCAGTAAATTTATTATGCCTCGATATTTTATGTCAAAAAGTTCTTTATTGGTTGTGGTATGCAGACTAGCTCAACCCACAATAAATAAAAAAAACTGTTTTATATTTTCGCTAATCATATTTTAAAATTCTATAGGCAAAATTAGTTTGTACGTTTTGTTTTAATTCAAGATTTTTTTTTAAAGATTTATGCATGATCTAATAATATAGGTCTGTTTAGTACTACAACAATAAAATAATAAAAAAAACAACAGACATTTTGTTTTTGTTTAAAATCGCAAGGAAGTCAAAAACAGTTGAAGAAAATTGTATTTTATGTTAGTGGCGGAAAATTAAATTTTTCTTCGGTACAAAAAAAGTATTTCAAATAATACTTCTTTGACCCCCAACGGAACAAAATTGAAATCTTTGTAATTTTTTATTTATTAACTAAAAAATATAATGAATTGTATTTGTTCTTGCGTTTATGTTATGTTATCGAAACAATTACAATGGTTTTACCTGATAACAAACATTATTCTTAACCCCTTTTCACACCAAGATAAAGTTTTGAGATTAAAGTTTGAAATCAAATTGACGTTCAGTTGAGAGTAAATGTTTGGTGCCGAGTCGGACATTTGAGAGTAAAATGCCGACCTTAAGTTAAACTACATTGCTCTTCTTCAAGACTGCGAATATTTAAAAAAAAGTGTATTTTCCTAAATTGAAACACTACAAACTAAAAATACATTTCATTGTTGATGCGTAAAGCGACTAATTTTGGTCCTGGTTTTTGTGATTCTCACCGATATTAAATATTTCGGACAGAAAAAACCTATAAGTGTTAAAGTAACATATCAATCAAAAAGAGGTTTTTACTTGAACCATCCGTTATAATAGGTCGTCCTTAGAGTATCGTAAATAATTACTCCAAAGATTTATTATTTAAAAGTATGAAAAATTAAACTATTATGGAATTATTTAATTTCAGTTATATATTAAGAACTAACACATTTCTCAAGTTGAGAAAAATCCAATTATGCAAAATCCTATTTTTCTGAAGTTACGTTCAAATGATTTTCAAATGAAATGACACCCAAAGAAATATAGTTGTTATTTACTCAGTTATTTAGTCAGTTATTTACTTTTTGTGAGGCTTTTTAAATTGGGGAAATATTGGAATTGGCGGTTCATTAATTTTTGCTTGGAACTTATTTAATTTCATTGAGACTTATTTAATTTCTTTTTATTTGTCCTAAAATTGCGGTTCATACAATTCTTTTGTTCTTATTTTATTTCTGTTGAGACTTTCTGTATAAGGAATTCTTTCACTCTTGATAGGAGTTCTTTTATTGGGAGATATTTAATTTCTTTTGGAATTATTGTATTAGGAATCATTAAATTTTCAAATTATTTCATTTTGCAATTTAATTGTTATTTCATTTCTTCCCGTTGGCCCTTTTTTTATTTTGGTTGGAAATAATTTCATTTGCGAGTTATTTCATGGTACCGACTATTATAACAAATCGTTCTTAATTTCCGATTGAAATTGTTACCTAGATATGTAGCGAGACCTGTAAAAGCATTCTTAAAGTCAAGCTTAAGACATTGTACTCTTTCAAAATACTTTCACTATGTTATATATGTTGAGATATACTGAAAAGCGATTGTTCAACACGTAGAAGTCAAATTAGTTTGGAAGTACTAAATGAACCGGAGGAGTAAAACGGGTCAAAAAAGAACTATTTAAAATGTTTTTTGTACCGAAGAAAAATGTAATTTTCCATCACTGATTTCAACACAAAACTTTTGACAATTTCACAATTTTCGACCATTAAAAAACACAACGATACAAAAATCATCTGGACTATTAAACAGACCTGTATTATTGGATCATGGATTTATTGTACATATGTATATATTTTTGTCAAACAAAAAACAATGAAAAGCTTTATAGTAGGTCTGGAGAACCACCTACGCTGACGTCGCGACGCTTCTGCTGACCTATTGTTTGGTACATCTATCACTCATTAACAAAATTCATTCCTACAATTACATCGTTCACATACGAGAGTTCAGAGTCAGATTCATAAAAAATATTCAGTTTTTAACAAAACCATTTGTACGAAAACTTTTTGTTCACAATTTCAATGTTTTTTTTTTGATTTAAAAAAAAAAAACAGCTAATTTCTTTCACAGAACAAGTAATTAAAAAAATATTTTCTACAAGGGGAAAAAACGGCACAGAACGCCAACAAAAAGGAAAAACTAATGAGGCCTCGATATAATTAACTAATAATATCAGCTTATTAAAGTTTTAAAGTAGGATATAAGTTACAATAAATATTGGAAAAATTAATGCGTGTTATCTCTTTTATAATTGTGTTTATGAATTAGATTCTAAATATATACATAAATAACATTTAGCGGGATTTTATTTCATCTTCGTATGGAACAGTATGTGGCACTTAACTGGCATTTCGTGCCACAGTTTACAAATCAAATCAAATGCCTCAACACAGAGCTCAAATTGTTGTTTATAACGAGTGTAATTGTGTATTTCTGTCACAATCGCACTACTAAAACATATAACGCCTACATACGGATGTCATTACTATTTTAAAATGTTGACGTTTGCTTGCAAACACTGCAGGATCAAGTTTTAAAATAATTTATATGTAAATGGCAAAAACAAAAACAAACTTGTTTTCCTCTTGTTTATCAAAATATTTTCTAAGCACTTGATTTTTGTAATTTGAAAACTTTTAATCGACAATTTTTATGTCAGACACACAGCGCGGCATGAAGTTGTTGAACTTATTAGCATTTTTAAAGTGGTTGGGAGCTTACAATAATTTTATAAATAGTTGTTATATCAAACACTGAATAAGTTACGGCAATATCAGTTAAATTATACATTTCTCATGGGTTGGGTTGATGTGCGATTAATAGATAATTAAAATTTTTGATTAATCAATCTACTACTGCTTACTACTTAATAAATTAATATATTCGGTCGTAAAGCAGGTCTGGGCTAGTAAACATCACACGTCAATAGCGAATATCTCTTAAGTGCAAAAAGGCCTCTGTTTACTTTGGACTTCGAGAGTTTTGCGTCCCATTGTCGTGCTTTGCTTACGTCAATTTGAGGTTCTGGATTTTAGGCACAAGGCACAGAGATCCCTCTACGAATTTTATATCCTCATTTTGTGGATCTAATCTGACAGTTTTCGTATATTATTCTGTCAACATAATTTAAAGTTAGAGAAAGCTAATTAATTAATTTAGAGCTCTTATTAATCAAAATGCTGAATAAACAAATATTTTCAAATTTGATTATTTAATGTCAGGCCCACGATGTCACACGTATTCGTTCTTCGTACAATTATTTACATTTAAAACAAAAACTAAATTTTAGAATTCGTTTTTGTTTTAAATGTAATTGTACGAAAGAACGAATACGTGTGACATCGTCGTCCTGGAAGTTAAAATTGAATAATTTTATTTAAATATATGTACATGCAAATGGTTATCCATTTATTTAGTGGTTTCAAAGCCGCCGTTGAATATCTGTCGTCTGAAGCGTCATTGATTTAGTGAAAGGTTTGCTATTTACGAATATGGATCGTTTAAGAACCGAAGAGGGTGTAAAAACACGATTCCACGGTGTTCTCAGCAATTGGGCACACCTGACACCTCTGCGGCGTATTTTGCATATGGCTCAGACGTGACCCTTTCGAGCATTACTACGAGATGGTTATGGTCGTCGTCATCGTCCTACAGTGCAGTTAGTAAGATTCTAAAGAAATTTTAAAAGACTGGAAGCGTTACAAATGTGGTCAGGCCTGTGTATCATCGCAGTATGCGCACTGCCGAAAATATCGCTTCTGTTAGTGAAAGTGTGGCGGATAACACGAATTTGTCGATTCCACGGTATTCTCAGCAATTGGGCCTAAATTACATCTGATTGTGGCGTATTTTGCATTTGGATTTGCACCTCCAACCAAATAAAGTCCAGCTCACGCAACATTTAAGGCAGGCTCTCCATTCACAACGCCGTAGATATGTTTATTGGGTGCTAAAGCAACAGGCTTTCAATGCTAATTTTCCGAACGAAATTTTCGTCATCGATGAACCTTATTTTATTACGGTTACGTCAAAAGAAAAATTGTCGCATATAGGTCGTGGTCATGATGCGCACCAAACAGTCACTTTTTCCGGATTCAATGGCTTTTCAACAATCACTTCTGTGGGTTTTCCACGACGGATAATCTAGCCTAATCGTCGAAATATCGCTCGAAATGTGCGAAAATGTGGTCGAAAACTATCTCAAATGGATCGACTGCTGCAAGCAATCTAGAGGAAGTCCAAGGATTATAATGCTAAATAAAAGTTTCATCGAAATGATCGCTTTATGTGTACTTTATTTAACTGGACTTTTGAAACCGAAAAAGTGTATAACCCTTTACATGTAAAATTAATAAACAAGTAGAAAAGAAAAAATTCAATTATTCAAAATGCTGATTAATCAAATAACTATGATTTTGATTAACGCAAATCAGAATTAATTCACGCATCATGAATTTGAATGCTACATTTTTTTATTAATCAAATAATCGATTAGACGATTTTGATTACTTTTAATGTTTGAATTTTCAAATTTATTCAAATAACTATGATTTTGAATAACGCAAATCAGAATTAATTGATGCATCATGAATTTGAATACAACATTTTTTTATTAATCAAATAATCGTTTAGACATATTTTGATTTACTATCAAATATAAAATCAAAAAATCGATTAATCACTTCAGTTATACCAATATGATTTGCATGTACTGTGGATGCCAGCCATTTGAAAGCTATTCTCGAGTATTGTCTAGTTATAGTTTTGCTAAAGTCTTCTCATAAACTAATCATTGCGCAGTGAAAAACTAGTCATACTGTAATTATGGTTTATTTAAATTCTATTCACAATCTTTCCAATGCGCATTCATAGATAATATATCCACGTAGTACATTCATAAATATCACCGCGGACACCGAACCAGAGTGATTTTATATTCTGGGATTTCGAAAAAATATTGTATTCTTTGTTTTTGACGTTTACAATATTTCAGTCGTACTAAGCAAAGGTAAATTCATAACAGGTAGCTGCAAGAGAGTTCGCCTTGCGAAATATCATTCATGGATGTTAAAAAAAACTGTTCAAGTCAAATTTAAAACCAGAGCTGTCTAGTTCACCTGATATAAATTCGCCCTGGTAATAAACTTTCAATATGCAATTTCAAAATAGAGATCCATTGTGAATAAAAACATCCACAATGCCCTTCCGATGCACCCTTTCGTCTTCCAATTTTCTGCTTCTCCAATGACATGCGACCTTTTCTGACCTATTTAAGTACACGGTTGAGAATGTGCTCATGTGCCACACGTTGGACCCAGCCAATAGCCGCACCACACCATGAAGTGATGCTTGAAATTATCAAATGTGAAAAAATGAAAAATTGATTATTATTGTTGCTACGAATATTGATGTTAATGGTACCTTCTTCGTTTTATGGTATCAAAACTTTGTATTCATCCATAAATTTTGCATAAATTTTCTATTCAGATGGTAGAAAAAACCAACAACAAATAAATCGTACGAATACTCGTCTGCATAAAATTTCCATATTTTCTTTTTTCATATTATTATGCAGATTATTAATGCAATATCTACGTAGTTGCAAGCAAACAATGTGTAACATACAAAGTCTGTTAAACTCAATTTGCAATTTATAGTTGGCAAAATATTGTGGTTTCTGTGTGTGTGTTTGTGTTTTTTCCCAATTACATGTCATCACATTTAGTCACGTTGAAAGTTGCAAATGTATGCATATGTATGTGTATCAATTCTTTTATGCGAAATTATACATCATACGTCATTTATGAATAAACTTTTTTTATGCAATTTGTGCAAAAGCCTCTAACTCATCGCAATCTAAAATATTCTATAGTTATGCTGGTAATACAGTATTAACTTTATATTATGCGCCTTTTTTATTTTCTGAAGTAAAAATTTATCGTATGTGCGTTACAATATTATTTTTAAATCATCATCATATCGGACGAATCCGATTAATGGCTCAACCCACAAGTGTTCGACCAAGTATCACATTGTCACATTGTTGTTTTATTCGAATTAATTTTTGTATCGTTTCTATTAAGAGGATTCAAAAAACTAAATTTTTTGAGAAACGAAACTATTGCAAATTTTTTTAGTTTTTCATTTTTTTTTTTAATTTAACAAATTAAATTTTTTTTTATTTCATGTGATTATTTTTAGAACAATTTTGTGTCAGTGATTTTTTAATCCAAAATAATGGCTGAAGTTAGTAACATTTTTAGTCGGAAAGAATTGGACATGAGACAATATTCCAAAGTAACAAGGGAACATTTTAACACTAATTAATTTCAACTTACACGGCAGAACACCATTAACAAATTTATACCAGATAGAAAAAGAAATAACCCACTCTCGTGCCAACAAAACTATTTATGAGTGTTATACACACAACACATTACAAAATGTTCTACGTTTTTTCCCAAAAATTTAATTTTATTTCAGTAAAATTATGTATAAAGAAATTGGAATTCGCTTAAACGGATCGTAATGAATTTTTGTTTATAACGCACAACTGATTACCGAACAAAAATTTTAAAACATTTGTTCAATTCACAAGCTCGTGTTATCGTCGTATGTGTTGTGTAATCCTCTAATTATAGAGTATTGTATTTTTGTTGTTGGTAATTATCTTACAAAAACGTGTTATAATTATGCGTTTGAATTTTATATGTTTTATAAATGGTTGTATTGCGGCCGGGTATGGAAAAATTCTATTTGTAAAACTAAGTTTAGACGATATGTTAAATCAGCATATTTATACTGAAAAATTTTTTAAAAGTCACCCACATTGCAAGAAACGCGGAATTTATATCGATATTGTACTTGGTAAGTTTTACAATAGCTAGTGATATTTCCTCCGGCGACATCATTTATGTTTATTTTTATTTATATTAATAAATTTTATTGCAAAAATTATACGTACAAGTACATAAGTTGAATAATAATTAAAAATTGTTGTCAAACTCACAGACTACATTGAATTGACATTTATAATACAGCAAAACGACGATACAACAAATTTGTCTGTTCACAAGCCCATAAACAAATATCGTATTTTTTTAAACGATAAGCCATACGACTGAGCTTGTGAATTGAACAATTGTTTTTGCATTAAAAAACACATATCGAATGATATCATTTAAATAAATAATTACAAATAAAAAATCTGATATTATAGAAGTTTTAAACCCAAATTTTAAAGCCAATTGATATCCAACTTTTTTTAACTCATCTATGATTTCATCTTTATCAAAAAGAGATAAAGTTTTGTATGGTCTCTTTACTGAAGACATCGTTCACAAAAACTGAACTTTAAAAGAAAAAAGAAAAAAATTAATCAAAAACGTTTTTGCACATAAATACAACGGCACTTTCCTATGTTTTAGAAAAATAACGTAGAATTGCGTAGCAAAATAGTTTGTTTTTGAAGCAAAAATTAATAATAAAAATATTTTTTTGAAGTAACAATTAATAGAAACTAACACTACACAACAGTTTGTATACCATCCGGATTATAAAGTTGCAATCAATCCGGATTATAGGGTACACAATTTAATAAAAAACGATACCCGGATTACCGAATAATCCGGATTAGCGAGGTCCAGATTATCAA
Organism: Gymnocheta viridis; assembly: GCA_956483585.1. Classification (NCBI taxonomy): domain Eukaryota; kingdom Metazoa; phylum Arthropoda; class Insecta; order Diptera; family Tachinidae; genus Gymnocheta; species Gymnocheta viridis. The sequence goes on along the minus strand of OY101441.1, from coordinate 48,035,479 downwards.
GTTTTTATTTTATTGCAAATTTTCAATAAAAAGGATAAAATATGTTGCATTTTTTTAGAAAAGAAAACGCCATTAAATTGAATACATCTCAACTCTCAGGGGAATGTGAAACACTGTCTTTGCTTATTAAAGCTATTCGGCATTGTCGGCTTTGGAATTTTCTCATTTATGATATTTGTTTATCTCTTAAACTTTGCACTTATTTCATATTTTTGGGTTATACATATTTCATTGGAACTTATTCCATTTTGAATGCATGGGAGTTTATTTACATTTGATTTTAAAGAATAATTATGATTTTTATTTTATTGAACTTATTTCATTGAATTTTGTTGAGACTTTCTTAATAATTTGTTTTGTCCCATTTCATTGGGCGTTATTTAATTTAGCGGTACAAACAAGAAGATGTATTGAAAGGAGGAGAAAAGCGGAATAAATGATTTTACAAATCACAATTTTTAACAAGTCTCACTCTATTGTGGCATCATATTAGCACAACTTAAGTAATTTAGTTTACAAACGCTTGTGATATTTTGCGGTTTCTTCTCATTTATTTTTATTCAGTCTTTTCTGGTTTACACAATGAAAATCTGCACTCATTTAAGTGTCGGTCGACACAATTGAATAATATTTAATTATTGAAAAATGTCATGACAACAACCCACGCTGCGTATGAATATTTAATAGTGTATTAGTTAACACTCATACGTCATGAATGAATGAATGAATGCATGCAGCGATTACATACCTCTAGTATTTATACTTTACATACATTTCACATATTTACTTGCAATGTGTCAATTATGTATATTCATTCCACAAGGCAGAAAATACAATAGTTTTTATGAGAATTTTATTGCAATTTTAATACCGCTTTTGCTTATATCATAACAAATTGTTAAAACTAAGAAGATAAGCGGCCAAAAATCCGTTGAAAGAATTGTAGGAAAAATAAGATATGTTTATACATATCGACCGCTGTTCGCGAAATTATTGTATGTTACGCTTTCTTCGAAATCGACTTTTTCATACAAATTGGATGTAAATAAATACATTAGTTCATCTCTTGACAAAATATTGTTGCGGTAACAGTTTTATAGTATCTAATAGTAATAAAAATAATAGCGCACAGGGATCGATATCTTCTTAAATAAGAGATTCAGTGAATTCAAATTGCATATTTTAAGTAAAGTTATAACTCGTTTATCACAGGAACCGTTCGGGGTATATTTAAGAAACTTTTATGATTTGGTTTACAACCTACAACACAGATTAAGTATTAAAATTCATTATTTCGAATTAACGCCCATTTTCCCTCCTCATTAAGAGGTGTGGCAAAATAAATTTATTAATAATTATACTTTATTCTTTTTTCTATCTGCCCGCAAATCCATGCAAATTACCTTTAAAAGCAGCCGAAAGCAGCAAAACGTAAAAAAGACTTTTTGTCCAAAAATTTTGAAAAATAAAAATTAATCTTTTTGTAAAACACCAGGTCAACAGAAACTTTAAAGTACTACAACTCAAAAACGGCTCAAGATATTTGTATGAATCTTTTGCCATATGATAGATTGGAAAGGGATACGGCAAAATGGCCCGCCTTATTGGGCTAAAATATTTTAGAGCATTATATCTCCCTAATAATAATAAACTAATTGCATTAAAACAACTTTTAAAATGAATCAGGAACTCTTACTCGTTGTGATGTATTCTGATAAGTCTATTACTAGGACGATTTTATAGTTTGTGACGAGACTAAAAATATGTTGTACTATAATGATGATCCTAATAGAGTGTGGCTACCGCCTTTAAAATCCTTAAGCTGAGTTTACACCCATCCGAGTTCTTACCTGACTTCAACATCTGACTCTTAACAAAATTAGAAGCCAAATAGCAGATTTCAAACGAGTTAAATGTGGAATATAGCCCATTTTCAATTGATTAAATTAAAAATTGTTTATCACATACGCTATTGCACTTTTAACAAATGAAATCAGACGAGAACTCAGAACTGTCAAATCTATAAATATTTCCAGAACAAGGCGGATTATTTTCAATTAATTGTTCTAAGCGAGAATCTCGAGAACATTTTGGTATGAGAGATCCGATTTTCCGGGGAATAAAAAAGACCGGAAAAAGGTGCACACATACCTAAATATTATGAACTTAAATTTCCTTCTTTTTCAACTCACCCAATTTACACTCTTCACCAATTTTTGATTGATTAAAACACGATTCCTTATTGTGATACACCTCATGGCACCAAGCGCATGACAACGCAACAATCTCCTTAGAACCAAATAGTTTTCCTTGCACAGCCTGCAATAAATGACAAAGAAGATAAATTTCAAGATTTTATTTCAATAAAATATTTCGCTATTACAAAATTTAAAATTTTTCACACACAAACATGTTCATGAAATAGGAAAAATAAAGCAAGACAATGTGTACTGACTGTTTCAATAAAATAATGCTGCAACATCATACAATCACAATCTTACTCTGTTTATTGCATTCATTTTATTGAGTGGCACTTCTTGGAAAAAAGGAAAAATTTTCATTTCAGGCTCAAAATATTTTTGAAATTTTTTACAAGGTGTACTTTGTTTGTTTATAATTTTTGATTAAATGAAAGAGAATGGATCTTATATGATAAATGTTTTATTAAATGTCGGCAATTATGTATGGAATACAATATCAGATAAATGTCCGCCTCTGTTAGCCTCACAAATGCGAGTCCTTTTGTGCACATTTTCATTACATTCTTACACATTTCACGCGGTATTTCATTAATTTCATCACGAATATTTGGTTTGAGTTGCTCAAGCGTTTCTCAAATCAGGCGACCGAGGAGGCCAATCATTGTTTTGAACACTTTCTTGAGAAGCAGTAATATTTTCTGCCGATCTTGCAGAACGTTGTGGTCCATGCTTGGGCCTATCACCTAAAGACCCTCTTTCTTCGAAATCATTCACTACACGATAAATAGTGCGTTTTGTTGGGACGTTGTTTCTCCCAAAAATTTCACGTAACTTTCTCATCGTTACAGTAATCGATGATTGATTTTGATAAAATGTTTTAACGATTAAAACACGTTGGTTTATCGAATATTTTTCCATAATAAATTTGCCACGTGTCTATTTCACGACTGCCAAAAATAACATTTCTTCACATTGTGTTAATTTTAATCACAATCCTGATTTTAGTAATGTAGCAGTTTTAAATACGGAAAATAACTACAAACGCCGGTATATGTTAGAGATGCTACAAATTATTAATGTTCCAATGGGAAATATAATTAATTTTAAAGCAGATACAGCTAGTGTTGCTCATGCATATAAATATTTATTACATAAGAACGGAAACGGAAATTAAATATTAGTTATTATAATATTATATTTTTGTGTACATACGTTTTTATTAAGTTGTTCATTTTTTGATATTTTAATTTTGAAAATTTTTTGTATTTTTTTTTTGATTATTGTAAAAAATTTTTTATTTAAAAAATATTTATATTTCCCTGAAGAAGCCACACAAGGATGTGGCGAAATAAAAATAAAATAATAAAAAATTTTATAAAAGTTTTTTATAAAAAATTTACCTATAGCTCGAGATAAATTAGATTCATTTTTAAATCCATTAATATTTTACTATTTAAATATTTAGTAAAATATTAATTTTGGGAAAAAGTGCAATTATAAATTTACAAAATCTTAGAATTTGTTTTTATTTTAAATGCAAATGTATGAAAGAACGATTACGTGTGACATCGTGGGCCTGGCAGTAAAACTGTTTCTGTTAAATTAAAAAAAGTTCGGTTTCGAATTCCGGGTCGGGTTAAGGCTCGGTGTGAAAAATATTGCGTTCGTTGCGACACTAGAAATGTATGTAGTAGATTGAACCATAAAATTTAATTTAAGATAAGCAATTTTTCGTTTCCGTTTATTAAGACCGTAACAAGTTTCATTATATTAAAGTACAACTTTCACTACACTCAAAAGAAAAATCAATCCATCCGTACTTAAATCAATCCAAACCGGTGTTAAAATTTAGATTTACGAAAACCAAGTACAGAAAGATTGATTTCAGTACGGACGGATTTAAATGCTCAATTTAATTTAAGAAGTTTTTAGTTGATTCAAGATTTTTCACTGGTTGTAAGAAACTCCAGGATTGGTTATCAAAAGTAATTCCGATTTCGGCTTGATTAAAGTACATTTTATTGTTATTTGTACCCAAAAGTTTGAGTTCGACTCGTACTCAAATTAAGGAGAAAATACCTGAATTTAGTACGGCGTTTTTCTGTCTGTGTATTTAAATTCGTTTTTTACATGATCCAATTAAATATGTATTAAATTTCTTAAAAGTCAAATCGCAAAACGGACCCTCAAATCTACTGACAATATTCTTAAGAGTTTTGTTGTCACGCTGAGTGTGGCAATAGAAACTTATTGTCTATTTCAGCAAGTTGAAACTTTTCAACTTCATCAAGTATCACTTGTATTAAATGACACTAAAAAGACAACGATAATTGGTGTGTAAATCTTCGCAGAGATTTTAGAAAATTTTCTTATAAAATAATATATACATATATACACCCATGTATGTACGAGTATGTATTCAAATAATAAAATGTGGGGTAATCCGTAAGCACGATTTATATTGAGATTGCCAACTTGAAATAAAATTAAGTAAAAACGAAAGGAAAAAGCTAATAAAATTTTTGTGTGTCACTTAGTGTTGTACAAATTATTCGAGTTATAAACGAATACATTTTATAGACTATTCAAATAAATGAAATAAATGTTTTTATATAATATTATTCGAAAAAAAAACGCGAATTTTGAGCTAATAATGATAAATCAATCACCACATCGTTCTTTATAATTTCATACAAATATCTTGTGTAGTCAAATCTTGAGCGGAGCATTTTATTTTGTTTTTCCATTAAGTTGTGAGCAAATTGGAAACTTTAAACTCGTTTTCTTTAATTCAATTCAATTTTTATTTGTGTTAAATATTATATACATTCTTTGGTTTCAATACAAGGTGGACCAAAAGAATTCATCCATTGTTGTTTTGCTCTAATTTTTTTCTAAATAAAAAATTTCGATTCTGTTTTTTGATTATGTTTATTTGAATCTTTAGAATTTTATTGGTCAAGTCGAGAAGATGATATCGGCCAAATGGGCGTCGTCGCAATTGATTGCTATACGGGCTCGCTTTGTGGCATTTTTAATCACAAAACGATATATGAGGCGACCCAGGATGCCGCCTTCAGAATATCGGTTGTGGGTCGCGCAGTGTGTGCCGTTGCTCCGTCCTGTTACATGTCCTCCAGTCCTAATTCGTTCTATTGCGGCAGCGGCGTCTTCGAAAAAATGGCCCGATGACTCCTCCAGCGTGAACAGCGTACCATGCAGTCACTTTGAGCGGGTGTAATGGCTCCTTGTGCATCACTCGTGGATTTTCAGTGCCCCAGAAGCGATAGTTTTGCTTTTTTACATACCCACTGAGGTGGAAATGAGCGTAATCCCTCATTATGATTTTCGTTGAATTGTTACGCAAAAAATAGACACGATTATTCCGCGTTCTTGGGGACTGTATTGCTCCATGGCCTGTTCACTTCTATTCTATATCTGTACAGATTTGACATTGGCCGCCATTTGCAAAAATAAGAGCATCTTCCAATAGGGTGATTTCTTTTGGCCCACCTTGTATATGTATATGTAAAGAGTTGAAGAATATATCTTTTTCAACTTAGTAATCTATTTTAATTTACAAACACCAATATAATTACTTGGAGGGAAAATTTAACAAAAAAAATTTAAGAAAAGTTATTCGAATAAATTTTATTCGCACGACAATTTTAGTGCCAATAAACCAACACATGAAGCTGTTTCATGGCACTACAACCACGCAAATGAAATGCAAATATTATATTTAAATGGAAGTGTTGCAATATAGCAACAATGCAGATGCCACAAAACAGCAAGCAAACGAGCAAACTGTTTATCCCCAGAAGAATTAAAATATAAAAAAAGGGATTTTAGTAAGCAAACACTTTTTTTAATGTTATAAATTTAGTTTCATTTTAAATGGTTGCTCAGAAATGTTTTCAATACTCGTGCAATTTAACAACCAAATAACATTCGATAATAAAATATTTAACATTGAAAGGGACTCCAATATATGAATTTTAGTGTACAAGGAGAGACGAAGCAACATGTTTTTATAGCTTGGAGTCAAGTAAAAATCTGCTATTCCCTCTGACTGCTTCTTGTATTTGATTGTACATATCGTTACCTCAATATAGAAAGGCTCTTACTAATTCATTTTTGTATATTTTAATAGATTAGGTAATCATCCATCGAAATATGCAGAAAACTTGATTTAAAAAAACTGTTGGGTACTTCCATACAGATTTTGTTAATCAAATTTACTGTCACATGTTAAAAATGATTTTTTGAGTTGGTGTTGCAGAAGAAAAGAAAAATGGGCGGGACGGATATCATTATTTCGATCACGTTTGAAAAGTTATTTTCCTTTCTCTCAATACATAAACTAGAATGTTACAAATCGTTGTCGAAGTTTGGTTTCGAAATGGAGTATTGTGATGGGAGTATCTTGAATCCAACGAGGTTTCAAAGAGAAAAATATTTCAAATAAATTTTATTGGAAAATACATCCAATTAAAAAACAAAAACAAAGTAAACAATATCGGCCACCATGCCTGCCTCTACGTAGCAATGCAGCCGTAAAGTAACGTAACACAAATACAGGATATTAAGCTATTGACATAAACTTGAATTGTAGGCGAAATATTGAGAGTTATAAGATCTTAAAGGAGAAAAATTTTCATAATAAATTGCATTTATGGAGTATAAAAAAAAACGTCGACAAACAAACTTCTTCAACTTTCAGTGCCGTTAATGCAGTAGATTTTAAATCGATTATCTGTTTGAAACATCAGAAAAATATCTTTGCATTGGGGTGTATTACTTATATTATTCACACGTATCATTCCACAGATTCTTGACAATAATAATTAAAGAAAAAAAATTTATGAGGATATCTCGAAAGATGTTCACCGAAAATTACCTTAAAAACACTTAATTTTTTATGTTATTGCATAAATTAAAATATTTTTTAAATCATAATAGAATTAGTTTCCCTTCTCAAACATACTTGCAAGTTCGACTGAAATATCGGCAGACATTTTCAATTGTTAAAGATACGTGCAATATCAACATCAGCCCTGAACAACTTCATGATTTTGTCGGACAAAAATACTTAATACAAAATTTAAAAGTTATGCAAACTTATCGCTGACATTTTATTACCTCCAAAATATTCATTTGCGTTCGGTGGAATGAAGAACTTCAGGGGCACGAAATTTTCATCTTTTATTCGCGAGTAAGACGATGGCTTTTGTAAAATTCAACTTGAATATTATTTTGTCGCTGTTATCTTCTTAAAAACGTAAATGCAACACTGCGCTGCATTAAATAACATACTCTCAAATATACACTAACAGAGTACAAAGGATCTTAACAGTTCTATCTAATCTTGCGCTACGTAGTACTATAGAATACATATGTATAAAAAATTAAACCGGCAAGCGCTATCTGCATGCCAGACATTTTTTTCCTGCACTCGTACATGCTTTAATATTAGACATTAAGGAAAAGCAATTGGATATTATCGCTGTGGTCCTTCATTAAAAAAAAAACAAATTTTTGAAGTTTCCAATATTCAGGGCTCCCAGTTAATTTTTAAAAGCCTTATTATTTCCCATTTTTATTCCCCAAAACTCTCAGTTTGTTTATAATATCAAATTTTTTTTATTTGTAGAAAAATAATTCTCGTATTTTCATTTTGGAGTTGTTAATTTTTTTTAGTATTTCAAACTAAAGGATTTCGGCAATATCGAATTAAAATAAAATTAAGTTAATTTTTAAAAGCCTTATGCCTAATTTTCCATTTTTATTCCCCAAAACTCTCAGTTTGTTTATAATAGCAAATTTTTTTTATTTGTAGAAAAATAATTTTCGTATTTTCATTTTGGAGTTGTTAATTTTTTTTAGTATTTCAGAAGTTTTAATTTCAAACTAAAGGATTTCGGCAATATCGAATTAAAATAAAATTAAGATTGTGCACATTTATGGAAAACCCCATTTAAAAGCATACAGATCTTTCCAAAATCGGCTCAGTATGACGCCAATAAAGGGATTTAAAAAAAACGTGTTTGCCTATAATATAGATATAGAGTTTGTTATATTTGTTATTAATATTGAGTCATTAAGGATGTAAAAATCTATTGACCTTATAAATAAATAAATAAATTTGAGGCGTATCCGCGATCAATATTTATATGAAATTATCTTTAAACATTGAATTATACAGATCGTTCTATTGACTCAAATAAATATTTCAAGCATTTCTCTAAATTTTATGTGTCTTCCTTTAAATCAAATCCGAAAGCTCTTGAAAAATCACCCGTTACAATAATTTAATTGTTATTATATTAAACTATTAGTTTTATTAGTTTTTAATCCAAAGTGATTATTATTTTGGCTAAAGTTCGTAACATTTTTAGTCAGAAAGAATTGGACATTTGACAATATCTCACAGCAACAAGGGAACATTTTAACACCAATTAATTTCAACTTACACGGCAGAACAAAAACAACGTTGTTTTTCGGGAGCCGCTACACTCCCATCATCAGTTTTCATGTGTGTTTCCATGTTTCTGGTTTTTGTTTCATCATGCAATTCGGCGGTTTTCATGAAAAATCGCCCAAGTCGATTGGAGCGCCTGCATGATTCACGTGTATCACGTGAGCATTGCCCCCATTCCTAAAAAAATTCAATTTAATTTGGCTCCAGTTCAAAGATCGAATATTTTATTCAAATCATAAATTTTTGCAAACTACTATTTCTATTAAAAAACAGAAACAAGAAAGATTTAATTTGAGAAATAACAGTTGATTTGAATTAAACATTCGAGCGTTGAACTGCAGCAAAATTAAATTAAATTTCAATTTAAACAATACAGTTAAAAAAAATACGCCAAAATAAGCCAATTTAAAATTTTAAGACATGCCGTTATATAAATATTAAAACCACCGATATTTCCATCTATCAATAAATGTGTTTTCTAATTACTTGTGTATGAACTAGAGATGGGCACCGCTCACGTGATTAGCGCGAATCAGGCATGACTATGATTAGTTTTTTAATTCAATCGCATGAGTGTGCATGAACAGTAGTATAAAAAATTGAGCGTGCGTGACCGCTCATGTGTAGATTTTCAGCGTGATTGTCTCGTGAAATTTTTTGCTTTTTTGTAGTTTTTTTCCTATATCTTTTTTATTATGTGTTTTATAATTTTTAAATTATTAAATTTTTTTTGTAAGTGTGAGATTTCGTGCTTGTGACTAACTTTTTTTCCACGCACGTGAGCCAAAAATATAAGGTTCTGCATGTGTAAACTTTTTTACCGTGAGCAAGCATAAGCGTGAGTGAAAATTTACTCTCAATACCGTCTGTTGTGCATGAATATATTTTTAGCGTGATTTTTTCTCGATTTTTTTGCCTTATTGGAATTTTTTTCATAATAACAAATTTATTTTATAATTTTTAAAGTATATAAAATTTTGTTCGTAAGTATTTTGTAAGCGTGAGTTTTTGTGATTGTAATTAACTTTTTTTCCATTAACGTGAGCCAAAAATATAAGGTCCTGCATTTGTAAAATTTTTTAATTGGGAGTGATTATGAGCGTGAGTAAAAAGTCACTCACGTTCCGATCACTTTTATGTATACACATATGTGTATGGGTTTGTGGATATGTATGGCTAATTTATATTTACTTTGTAATCATCTTCAACTTCAGCATTAAAGTGCTAATGTTTGCATGCGTCTTATGGACAATGTGCAAATGTTCGATGAACACAAGTACTAAGTCTTGACTTATCTTATACTCTCTCTCTCTCCATCCTGCAGTATCCTTATTGTTATTGTGCTGTTAAGCATATGTTTGTTATATAACTTTAGATGAATGTATGTATGTAAGTTCAGGTTCATGCGTGTTTCTCGGAATGCGTGTGAGAGTTCTACATATTTGATTCAATAGTTTTATAATCCATCGTACAGTATGTATGTATGTACATAAGCTGTTCTTGTTATCCTTTTGGGGATTTTAACTAATTTATAGATTGATTAAAATCTTGTTTCTATACAAATAGTTGAATACAAATGTAAGTAAGACGGTAAGAGCCAGAGCAAATATAGAAGTTTATTTTAAATGTCAACATTTACATTTAAAACTAGTTATAAGAATAATAATAATACGTTGGGAATTAAAATGAGCACTTTAGTTGGCAATAAATTTTTAAGCATATTAGAAATTATATTTAAATTAATATGATCTTCTTAGTCATGTCTTTTATAGATTTAAATATGCAGGTTATTACTCGTAGTTAAGGATTATGCAAAGGACACTAAAGTCAACTTTCACATTCATATCAAATATGACAACTTAAATATCAATGATTATGAATTTTAATATATAATTTTTCGAACTTTTTTTTTATATTTATATTATTCTTTAAATTGAGCTTGAGGTAACTTTTTTTTATAAAAATTATTCAAATTTATTTTATATCGATATTTCGTTACCTTTTGGGTAACTTCTTCAGGAGGAAAAAATTAATAAACAATTTAAATAACAAAAATTAACAAATTATAAGCCAACAATTTCTTTTTCCGTTTTGACAAACAATTTTTAAACCAAAACGGAAAAAGAAATTGTTGACTACTAATTTGTTAATTTTTGTTATTTAAATTGTTTATTGAAATATCGAGATAAAATAAATTTGGATGATTTTTATAAACAAAAAAAAGTGACCTTAAGCTTAATTTAAAGAATAATATAAATGATTATGAATGAACATTTTCTTGATAGGTTCTGGGTGGATGTAGTTTCAGATTAGATGTTTCCAGAGATTTCTTCTATTTTTAATTATCAAAAAATCAGATAATTATTTATATTTTTTAACAAGCGTTTAATTGTGTTTAAAGATTTGTTCTCATGCACAATAATTTTCTATTAATATAATTTCAACCCACCTTTTCATTTCTGTTAATTATTATTTTTCCCAGTGTAATGACCTCTTCTTGTCTAAGCATTGTATTTTTCTTCACGAATTGAAAAAAAATTGTTTATGGCCCATGGGGGGATCGAACCCGCGGCCTTCGCGTTATTAGCACGACGCTCTAACCAACTGAGCTAATGGGCCAGTTGATTGTCATAATTTATGCATGAATATTAACAGAAATAAAAAATAAAACAAACTCAAAGTATCACAAATTTCTGATATGACCCTGAAAACATTTTTTATCGGAATTGTGAAATAAGTAAAAACTCATTGGTTTTCTTAAGGGAAGAAGACGTGTCTGTCGCAGAATCCAATGTAGTCGGAATTGGATTTGAAAAACGAAAAAAAACCCTTGTGTGGTTAATATCTAAATTATCGGTTTCAGGTTCAATCTAGAATTACTACACACAGAACAACACACAATGTAAAACCAGCGAAAACACGGTTGATTTTACATTTTTCGTTAATGGTTTTGTTTCATAGTCGTTTCGTGTTAAATCAACATGACTTTACGATAACCTGCAAACAACAGCATGCGAGTGTGATTGAATAAAAATGTACCCACATTAAAATAATCTTGTTGAATCAAAATTATTTCAGTTTAAAACAACATAAATTACACATTGAATGAATATGTTTTCAGCATGAAATTCATTTAATATGTAAGTAATTGTAATGTTGAGTTAATACTATTCAATGATTGATCTAACACGAAATTCTTTTAAAATCAAGCCAATATTCATATTAAAACAAAACTAAATGTTTGTTGGCTCAAAATGATACCCTTAAAAAAATTTAATAAACACAATTTCTATTATGTATTTACTTTTTTAATATTTATTTTATTTACATACATTTGGTGCTAACGCCAAATCATCAGTAGACCTTAAACCATATTTTTGAAAAGTTTCAAACCTCTTATTTTATACGAAAACTTTTGAAAAACCAATGGGTATTTCTTATACTTTTGTCATTTTGTCATTTTGAAAATTCTCATCGAAATTCGTGGAATACTTATTAGCAATGTTGATTTCAAATGTAGAAATATTGTCTTTACACTACTCAATGTTGATTTTATCAAATCCAAAGTTAATTTAACGTAATAATTTTTTATTTTACTACGAAGCTGAGTTGTGTAAATTCAACATTGCACAATGTTATTTTAACTACGAAAAATTTTCAATCTACTATTTGTTAGTTCAAATTTAAAGTTTTAAACATTGAATCAATATAAATATATTTTAGCTTTCAACAAAGTCAATATTTTTACAAAAAAAAAATTGCATGACATAAAATCAACATTGTTTAATTTTGGATTCACATTGAAGATTTTTTTGTGTGTATCTGTTTTAAACACAAAATCGATAACATTGAAACTCATCGCACACAAAAGTATTTTTTTGTCATCTTTTCGTAATATCTGCCCATCGTAGACTGTTGAATGCATTTTTCACATCAAGTGTAGCCAAGACGATTATACGTTTTGGATAGTAGCGTCTGCGCTGGGGACAATCGAAACCTCTTACTACATCTTTAATGGCACCAAGCGTCGATTTGCCGGGTCGAATACCATAGAAATTGTCTGGCTCAAGTTCAAATCTGATTTCACTCATTTCATTCTTAATTTAAGAAAGTTTTTGACAAATTCAAATAATTTTTTTTATTCAGAAAGTAATATTGAAACAATGAATGTATTCATCAGACCAACAGAATGGATCAGTACAATTGGTTGAAGATTAAGAAATTCAACTACAAAAAGCCAAATACCAAGTAAGTAAATAATTTGAATTTGTCAAAAAATTATTTATATTAAAATAAGGAATCGGTAAGGTCAGATTTGAACTTAAGCCAAACAATTCCTTTCAAGATTTAATGCAATTTTATTTTATAATATTTTGATTGCACAGTACAATGATGTGTTTTCTATATTTTCAAACAGAATTGATTTTCTATTGTCATATAAAATAGTGGCATGCATGGAAGAGATTAAGATATTCCTGAAACACACCCGTTTGTGTTTTAATTAAATTATTCACTGTTCCTAACTCCACGTTTCCATTGGAAGAAACATTTTCATTTAGAGAAACAAAGTTTTTGTAGGCCTTTTGAATACATTTTATCGCAAGATCAACAACTGCCTTCGGTTTGCAATTTTGTATTGTTTGAACACATTCCAGCGAAAGTTACTGCTTCGCCCAGGTTTGTAACCGAAAGTTGTTGTTGTACCTCATGCTTCGAAATACTCTTGCAGAGGGCATAATTTTTATTTGCGGTGCCCCATTAATATTTAACATAAAATTGTGCTTTGTTCGAAGCATTAAAACTGACAGGAAATCATGTCTCTTGGTCTTGTTGCGTCATCCAATTGTATCCAAATTGTGTTCAAAGCTTTGAATCTTTGTCTTCAATTCAATTATGTTTAAAAATAAATTGATAGATTTCTGCCTTCTATTTGCGCATTCTCAGAAGCGCTTGAAAACATCACATTTGGAAGGCGTGCAAAATTTTGTTAACTTCCAGATACCTAATATTATATTTAGCAGAATTTGCTTTTGACATTTTCGAAATACTCTTGCAGAGGGCATAATTTTTATTTGCGGTGTCCCATTAATATTTAACATAAAATTGTGCTTTGTTCGAAGCATTAAAACTGACAGGAAATCATGTCTCTTGGTCTTGTTGCGTCATCCAATTGTATCCAAATTGTGTTCAAAGCTTTGAATCTTTGTCTTCAATTCAATTATGTTTAAAAATAAATTGATAGATTTCTGCCTTCTATTTGCGCATTCTCAGAAGCGCTTGAAAACATCACATTTGGAAGGCGTGCAAAATTTTGTTAACTTCCAGATACCTAATATTATATTTAGCAGAATTTGCTTTTGACATTTTCGAAAACGTCACGTTTGACAAATTTTGTATATAAAAAATTTCTGATGCTCAATTACGGCCTTCTTGTGCAGTTGATGAGATGCCTTGTAATTTACTTTATGGTGTCCTGGTCAACAAAAATAGTTCCATAACAATGCATTTTAATGGCATAGGCGACCAATTTTTTTTTGCAACAAAAAACATCATCACAGATACGAAAAAATTAAACTTTTTAAATCATTATATGCTTCCAATTCTTAAACAATTTTATTAATTTGGGGATTAACACATTTTTGTTCTTAACAATTTTAACCAAAAACTTCAATGAAAATATGTATTAACTTTGAAATGCTTGCTGGGATTAAACACTTTCCTTCATATTTTTCGGTCACAACACCTAATGACTCTTTTTGTTGTATGTTTACTCAATTTTGTTCTAATAATAGTGTTGACACACTAACAAACTGACTGACAGCCTGTTAAACAACAACAGCAGCAACAAAAAGTACATAAAATAAAAACTTGAAATGCTGGCAAAAATAAAAATAATGAGCAACAATAACAAAAGATAGAAAGCAAAACAAAACAAATAAAAACAACCTTTCAATTGATTGAGAATCGATAAAAATGTCTTTTAATGAAATGACTTGAATGAAAGAATGAATGGGTGTGTGTGTGTGCCTGTCTGTCAGTTTGCATATTTTAACAAATAAAAATAAATAAAAGCGATAAGAAATATTATGTATGTGCAAATATTCTTAAATCTTTTAGTTTAACAAGTTTGTGACATAAAGATATTGACGTTTTATTGTAAAATATCATACATTCGTAACAATACCACAGGTGATAAAGAATAGTAAACTGAAGGGGGGAAACCTTAATAACACTGTACAACACAGAAAAATAACAAGATTCTAACCAGCGCGCAACGTTGCAACGTTGTCAACTTTAAAATTTCAAAATGGATAAAAAAAACGCGCCATTTAATAAAAATCGCACCAATCTTAGAATTTATCTTTTATTTAAAATGTTTATTGAATTAATTTTGCATAAAAATTATAATAGTTTTGTATTAAAAATATAACAATACACCAGTCTTATACAGTTAAGAGTTAAGAGAAACAAAACAACAAAAATAGATAACTAATTTGGCTAATATTCGTAACATTTTTAGCCAGAAAGAATTGTACATGAGACAATATTCCAAAGGAACAAGGGAAAATTAAAAAAAAAATTCCCCCTTTTTTCCTTTGGAATATTGTCTCATGTCCAATTCTTACTGACTAAAAGTGTTACGAATATTAGTCAAAATAATAATCACTTTGAATTAGAAAAAACAACTAACAACCAATTTGTTCGAAAAATAATCACTTTAAATAAAAATAGATATTTTTTTAATTTCTTAAATTCTCAACTAAACTTCTTAAAAAGAGATCAACAATTAATAGCAAGGATACAAAATGAATAATAATAGATCACTATTTATCCTTTTATGAAAATATTTTTAAAAATTTATTTTTTATCAGCATTTTGATCATTTATAATATACACAGTGGTTGGGCTGATTCGTAAGGACAAAAATTCGTCGATATTGTGCCATCGATTTTTCGATAATTTTTGGCATGAGGAAAAAAAACGTTCAACTACGTCTTATCAAAAAAATAATTTTCGAAGCGCCCAAATTTTAATTCAAATTTTGAATTTTCATTAATAAATAAATCAAATTCATCAAAAACAATTCAGTAATAATTTAAAAATAAATTTTACCTTGGAAAGACAATATTAAAAAAAATTAAATCAGCCGATTTTTATTTATTACCTATTGAAAAAGTTGTGTTAAATTTGCTTTGGTGCCACCAAAAATTAAAAAAAACACCGAAATTTAATAAAAAGCACACAGCGCACTAACTAAGGAATTTCTCGCACAAAAAATTTTAAAAAGCACCTCAAATGGTGCGAAACGCATCAAGTTGACAACGCTGATTCTAACGATAATTCTCTGGTAGAGGACAATAAAAAATTACGTTTTGAAAGTTCAGATCGGAGTCTTATTTTAGGAGGAATTGAAATTCTGCTCTTTTTACACATTCATGAGATGTAAATGTTGCAAAACCTTTAAGTGTTTGGCTTACAGACGGACTTAGGTAAGCCATCCCCGTTAAATTCGACAGCTCGATATTTTTACATCATAGAATTTTTTAGCAACCTAAAGTCAACATGTGCTGCAATAGCCAATCGGTAGTGCTTGCAGAAAAACAGTACTTATTAAACCTTAAAATTGTGGATGTGGAGCAAAACGAATGCTCGACAGCTCAGAAGCCCCGTCCAATTTCTCAAAATAGGTTTAGGTTTCAATAAGCGGTTTTCAAAATATATATAACCTATTACTAAATAATTTTTTTCAAAATGGTCGATACGACAAATCAATAATGAACTTGACGACATGTTTGTTGCTGTCATTTATATTAGTAGTTTTTTTCAAAGTTATTTTAAAATATATTGTGGTCATTTATTCGTTTCCAAAAGATCCTAAATTTAAAATATAAAAACAACCACCACTAAATTCATAATCAGAATACTAAACGTATGTATGTATGTAATCGTATGCGTGCAAAATATTTTTTTGTATGATTTATCCTCAAAGTGTCATTAGAAGAAGAGAAAGACAAGGTCTCTCAAATTCTTTTCAGACTTACCTTTCCACATTGTTTGCATTTGCCCTTTTCCATTTTACGATGGACCCAGTGATGATGGGTAACAGTTTGTTCCCTGTATTGTCTAATACCGACATCTCGATATGTTGGCTTACATGCTAATTGAGTCTTTTCATTGGTCATTGGAATGCAATTTTGATGCGCAATTAATTGGCATGCAGAACACTTCATGCGTTGTCCACTTTTCTGTTAAGAAATTAAAAAAAAAATTATATTTTAACAAATATTTTCATAATTTATTCTAAAGTATATTTAAAAATTTTGTGTTTTTGTTTACTGCAGAAAGATTTAGATTTGTGTTCGTGTTTTTTCTTTGAAAACTATTATTTATATTTTGTTTTCGTCTATAATTTTTGAAACTATTTGTACAGATTTTATTTGTTCACATTATTTGCCAATGGGAATTTCATGTTAGAATGATTTTGTTTTACTTTGGTGTTGTATGACAGCGGACGACTATATTTTGCTTTCTTTCAGGAAAATGAGGTAATTAAAATGCCAACATTTTGAAAAAAAAAACAAAAAGATAAAAATGATAACAAACAAATTAGTAGCAGTATTTTTTTTAATATTTCAAGGTTAACAAAAATATTTTAATTTAAGTTTTTAAATTAATAAGGAAATTAAGTTGCTCGTTGCTATTTGGAAAGTGTCAAATTATGAGGGCAGGCATAGATAGAACTACTTGACCAGATGTAGACAAAATGCTTAAATTTCACGCTTGAGAATGCCATCTTTAAGAACAATTTTAATGACTATTAGCCAAGTTTTCATTTTGTATTTTTATCGATTTAGAGCTTTTCTCAATCTTGTTAAAAAAATATTTCGAAAAAGTGTTTATTAATTCGAAAATTGGTTTTTAATATAAATTATTTTCATGTGCATTTCATGCATTTATTTCACCACATTTTTTCTGACTCTATTTTTATGTAAATTAAAACCTTATCTGTACAAATAATTTAAGAAGTTTAAGAGAAAAGAATACGAGAATTATTATCATTATTCCGACATACACCAATTCTTAATTCATGGGCTTTTTCCTCCTTTCTCGTAATTTTTACCTAAATCAAACTTTTTTGGCTTGATTAACGCAATTTTTTTCTTCGTAAAAGTCCAGAAAATTATTTATATTCTTTTATCTTACGGATTCTCTTTTCATTCTCTGTCTTTATGTATCTCTCTACCCATTTTTCGCGAGTATTTTCGCAGCAAGATAAATTTTTCTGATCCAAAGTCTAATATATTGTGCTACATTTGAAGGCATATGTGTTTTTTCGTCTGTTTTCTGTACAATCTTAACAGATGAAATCAAACTGGAAATAAAACATTCCCCACTATTCCGCAACTATTTGTCAACGTCTCATCAAGGCGACGCCAAAAAACAGCCTCTTGCTGTTCTCTAACGCCTAGAAAATAGCAAGAAATTGTTAAAAGTAGTCAACTGTTGTCGACAGCAATTGTAGGATAGCTAATTTTACGCGATGCCCTGATGTGACGTTGAGAAATAGTTACATGCAATAAGGAGAATTTATTTGGAGGGAAAAAATACAAAAATAAATTGCAGCTTCCTCATTTAACTTTTTGTTAATGGTTTCATTTTACTACGAATGTATTCCTCTACAAATTTTGTAGATTATTTTTATAATTTCGATAATGATTTTATTATAAATAAAATTGCATGCCAACAGCATTTTTGCCACCAGCAGCAGCACTTGTGGATCACAAGTGGTTTTTCCATGTTTATTTAATCAGCGGCATCATAGCAGACATAATTTGAGAGATATATGTATGTGTGTATTTATATATGGATTTTATTTTACATTCATAAATACATATAACGGGTATCTTTTTTAATTCATTTGTTGTTTTGAGACTGATAGAATTTGTTTTTGTCCGAAATATTATCAGTCAGTATCATGCCGCCGCAGAAAAAAATTTATCGCTTTACATTTGAACAAGTTTGGAAAATATTGCAAACTTATTATGCGACATCGAATTTGGCCGAAAAATCATCATTGGCCGTCTTGGAGTTGCCAGTTGACACCTTTAGGCTTTTTCTATTGGGGTGTCGTTAAAAACAGCTAATATGCAAATAATCCAGAAACGATCTACAACCTTAAGGCTGAAATTGGAATTCTAGGATACACAGACTTCGCAGCAGTCACATGAATTAAATTGTGTTCCATCAATAATGGGAACAGTTGTTATTTCTTATAAAGTCATAATTATATAAGAAAATTAATTAAATTAAGAAAAGTTTTGTTTGTTGAGGGGTTTTAGCTAGACTATGAATATGGATTTTATTAGTACTTATGCCGCCAAATCATCAGTAGACTTTAAATCATATTCTTAAAAAGTACCCAACTTATTCAAAAAACGCAACAATAAAATCAAGGCGTATATCGGTTCTGTTAAAAACGTATACAGAAATCACATTTAAAATAGAAAGCATAAGCAAAACAAACAAAAAATCAGCTGCCGTAATGCTGCCACCTAGTTAATACGCCTTGAAACAAATTATATTCGACATGAATCAAGGCGTACTAACCAGGTGGTAGCATTATAGCAGCTGAATATTTTATGCCTTGCTTTCTTAGCGTTTACACATGCCACTGCCAGTTCGAAAAAACTCAACACACTCACATTTTTTTAGTAATACACCCATATTTTTCGCAATAACAGCTCCAGTGGCAGCTAAACTTGCATGAGAGTGAAAATTCGGCACTTGCATGCCACTAAATGTCAAAATGATAAACAATGTTACCCTGTTAAATATTTAATGCAAATTTTCCTGGATTACTGTAGAACTGTAAAAATTTTAATTTAAATTTCATCTTGTCAAATAAATAATTTTGTGGTTTTCATGAATAATAGCGCATATCTAAAAATTAAAATTTTCAGGAGATCAAAAATACGTGATTTTGAAGCTACGATTTTAGAATTGAAAATGGTTAAGCTATTGTATACCTTTTATCGCGGGCTTTGGGCGCGGCCACCGAATCAAGAAATTCCGTAACGAAAATAAAACCTAAAACTAAGTTTGTTTCTTAAGTTTTTTGTTTTTTTAAAGTATTTGAATCGCCTAGCGTATGTTAACTCCTAAAGTATGCTAACGATTTCATTAACATACAGTATTGCCAGAACAGATTTGACATGTAGGAAAACACAAAATGGAGTACTTACGAGCAATCGTGGTTGATAAAAATTGATATACACAATTCGTAGGTTATTAATCTATTGCATAGCTGTTATCGCGGGCTTTGAGCGCGGCGACTGAATCAAGAAATTCACCACGCTCAAAAAGTGCAACTTGAATTAATATCAAAGAAAAAACTTGAATTAATATCAAAGAAAAAAATACTGCATAAATAAAAAATAAATAAATAATTATAAGTTGATAAAAAATGATATGCAATAGCTTTGCCGCGGCAGTCACCGAGTGCTACGCGTCTGTTTTTTTATACAATAATGTATATTTAGGTTACGCCAATATTCCAATTAATTTTTACTACATATTTTTTATGAATCAGATTCCACAGCAATTTGAAAAGAGCAAACCATTTTAGACATCGAAATTGAGTTCTAAAAAACAAATTATGTTGATATAAATGATTGTCGCTGAACGAAAATAATGTCAGTTAAGACCAGACAAAAGAAAAAACAAACAAACGCCCAAGTGATTGTAATTTGTTTTTGACTAAACAAATATCAACATATACTTTTCAAATGTGTTCAAATAAAAAGGTGTATGTTGCGCTGTGTTTTTAAATAAGAAATATATTTTTCAGAAAGCCAATGTTTGTCAACATACTACGTTAGTTTTGAAACTTATTTAAAAATGCAGAAGTTGTGTGATATACATAGGTCTATATTTTTCAAAATCTTTTAAAAAGGCATTTAAATGTAACAATTAGTACCATTAATTTGAAATGAGAAAAATTGAACATAGGCTGTTATTCAGGAAAACTACGGAATAAAGACAATTTCTTCAAATGAACATACAAAACGCCAGTCTGTTAATTATAGATCATTAATATCTTTTAAATAATAATAAACGTTAAATGTTTCCCCAAAAATTTTCCTATATGATTAAGTCGGTAATTCTATTTTGTATACAAAACAAAAAGTTAAAATGGAAGCAATTTAATAAATGTTCTCAAGTTTATCCTTCGACGACATTTTGAAAATGAACTTGCACTTGCATGTGTAAATGCAAAAGCTAGTGGCAAGAGTTTCGAGTTTTTCGAGCAATTTTTCGCTGATAATACGTATACATCAATGGCATGCCACTACTTGCAGTTGCAGTTGCAATTGCAGCGTTATGTTTTATATTTTGAATGTCAAAATACATACAAAATATATTTGTCTTTTTTAACTTTTTTCTCTCTCTGTATCTGTTTTCTTTATTTTATGAGGGATGTTTTTGATAGAAACATTATAAAAAAATGCCTGTTGTTCTTGTATTGTTGTACAAAAAATGTCACCTAGTTAATACGCCTTGATATGAATCTATTTTATTTTCTTTACAACCTTTAAACAATTAGTCGCCCACTGGTTGAAAATAAACACAGAGAATAAAATCTTAATTAAGTACATATTTAGTAAATTTATTTTTTGAGATATGCCTCGATATCTTTATGAGAAAAAAATTTGAAGTAAGATGTTGAGGCATTTCATATTTACTAAAAAATAAATTAAGTTTAGCTAATTTTATTTAATTTTTGAAAAGATATATTTTTTTGGACCACCCTGTTTATTTATTTATTTTAATGTGATATTTTTATACAGATACTTGTATCCATGTTTATAAATGAAATTAAAAGTGTAGTGTATGGGCTTGTGTCTCTTGTTAAAAATTCTTATTAAAAATATAGCCAACATTTTGTGTAAGATCATGGATAAAAAAAACTTTACAAATTGTCTGATTAAGGGAAAACAGGGTAATTTCGCTAGCACTCGACTGCTAAAATTTCAAGTTAAAGTGGTTTCTTCCAAAAGAACTTTTCGAAAGAAATATAAAAAAATACTCATTTCAAAAACAATTATACTTTAAAAGGTACCGTTGAATAAAAATAGCTTAGTAGAAAGTATCTTTGAACAAGGTCCCTTAGGAAATAAAATACCTTAAGAAAAATATATTTTAGAAAATAACTTGGAAAATAATTTTTTGCAAAAAAAAAACGCGTAAAAATACATTTTGGAAAAAGTAACATTACTATTTTGGCGACATTCCACTCTCATCTTAATGGAAGAACACCGACATGGTCCTTTTGCGTTTGTCTCGAAATAGATAGAACACTGAATCGACCTGCTTAATAGCGAAATTCCTCAGGCCTAACATAGATATTAATAGAACAAATGAACGTAGCACGTTCTCAAGGAAACAATTACTGTTCCTCTTGGCTTCACTACTCACGGGGCATTGCACCTTTATAACCCGTAATAAAATAATGGGTATCCCTTATAACGATTAATGTTTCAGCTATCAGGACGAGGAGGAAGAAGATAATATCACTAATCTTTTCTAACTTTGTCCTGCACTGGAGCATTATCGCCTTCGCTTTCTAGGCAAAAGATGCTTCAGTAGCCTTTCGGAGCCCTCAGATGTGGTACTCAAGAATAAAAGTTCTTTCATTGGGAACAGTTGATGGTTTTAGTGCAGACGCCTCTCCATTAGCATACTGTATACAACACCTCCTGCATCGAGTACTCTTCTATCTCTCTTCGGCTGTAATTTCGCTTCAACTTTATCTCCCCGACGCTCCTTTCACTAATACTATTCTGATCATACTTTCATCTCACCTTTAACTGTCTCCTTTTCTTGCCAGATTAGCACAAAGGGATCATAACTATTTCGAACTCAAGTGGACTTGCATCTATATTTACTTCCTACTCCACCAGCAAATTGTCAACCTAACCATATGAAAAAGTTTATTTTGTAAAAATTTCCTTTCCTTTGGAAACATCTTCCAAAAATGTATATTTTTTTAAAATTATATTTGATAAAAAAAACTTTTAAAAAGTAGCTCTTGAGAAAATTAAAGTTTGGCATACTTTTTTTTTGCCAAAGTACTACTTGTAATTTCCAAAAAAAACATATTCCGGAAAAAGTATTTTTGAAAAAAGTATGATTATAATTTTAGAAAAATTCAATTTGAGCGAGCATTTTTTGAAAAAACTAACTTTTAAAGAAAATTACTTTCAGCTATAAATATGTATAAAATATATATTTCATATTTTACTCGCGTCCAACTTTAACTAAAACACACATTTTGTTTCACTAACGTCATGCAGAGACAACAGTTGCTGTTGTTGGTTGCAGTTTGCTTATGGTCCTTCGAACCGAATTGTGGTTCGTTGTGAATGTTGCAACCAAGAGTACCTTATTAAGAAGATTTTTTTTAATTTTTAGTCTCTTTTTGCAAATAAACCAATTTTATTGATAAAAAATTTTTATTCAAACGAATTGTTTGGCACAAGTTTAAATCCGAGCTTATCAATTTCTTATTTTAATTTTTAGAAATTTTTGGATAAATTCATTATTTTTTTATTAAGAGAGAAGACTATATGGAATAGTTTATTATTCATCAGACTAGCAGAACGAGGTCGGGGTCGCTACAACATCTCATCAGCGTTCTTTGTTTATAATTTTAAATTAAAATTTTAGAAACAAATTGAAAGCAATTGCTTGGCGCGAGTTTAAATCTGACTTTAGCAATTTCTTTTTAATTTAAGAAATTTTTGATAACTACAAATATTTTTTTTGTAAGAAAGTATTATAATATTGGAACATTTAATCATCAAAGTAGCAGAATGAATTAGTACTCTCTTTAAGGTCGCTACATTATTTCATCGGCCTTCTTTGTTCGATTTTTACACCTTTGACGATGGATACTAGTGACTAGGAATATCAACTATTTATAATTTAACGAATTAGAATACGAAAAGTGCATCTAATTTATTTTTATACGTTAAATCAATTTCGGTTACTGCGAAATCCCATCTCTGATGATTAATTATTCCATATATTCCATACTCTCTCGTTTCTGCAGCACCAACGGTAGCTGAGATTAAGTTTTTTCCATTAATGTTTACTTGGTTTTTGTCTTTTGTAGTTGAATTTCTTTAGTACTCAATCAACTTTGACAACGTAAACATGGAGTTTTTGACGCGTGCCATTGTTATTAATAATTAATTTGAGCTTGAGCCAAACAATTCGTTTCAATACATATATACAAATATAAGTTCGACTAATTACTTGCAAACATTAAAATATTTTTTTTCTTTTGATTTTAATTGAAAAAATATAAAATAAGAAATAAAATATTTTTTTTTGATTTTAATTGAAAAAATATAAAATAAAAAATTTTTTTTGATTTTAATTGAAAAATATAAAATAAAAAATAAAATATTTTTTTTTTATTTTAATTGAAAAAATATTTTTTAAATCAATTATTTAATTTACAAGAAATAACTCCAGTAACCACAAGAGCAAAGAAACAAAATTTTCTTTAATTTCTGTGTGTTTGAACTGTTAATATGCTTGTTGTCAAGACAAGCTTAAAGAATTGTCTTTAAACTTAAATTTTAAAGGTGATTTGTTATTGTCTTGTAATTCTCATTAAGTTTTTAAAAGTTTTTATATAAACATATGACTTTTGTAACTTGGATAATAAGTATTATCAGTAGTGTTCGACCGAACGCACGAACACAGCTTCGATATATTTTTCTAACCGAACTCGAAAACCAGCTTTTTTCATTGAATGAAAATAACTATAATTTTTGATGCTTGAATTGCTAAGATTTTAGTTTCTAAATTTTTAAATCCCTCTTTCTCAAAATTAATATTTCACGAAATTAGTAAAACATTAACCATTTTGTTAAAAACAAATTGCAATTGATTATTGAGGGGTATAGCTTGTTCCTATGCGCATTTCACTGTTGCTAATGCAGATCATCAGGGAACTTTACCCAAATATTTCTTAGAACAACTGGAGATATTATATTAAACCTCCATTAAAACAAATGAAAAGTTTAAACAATATTAAAGTAGTAACAAGGACCAATTGTTTTTTATTTTTAATTTTTGTTTATTTTTCATTTAACAAAAAAATAATTTAACTCATTAATTTTGCGTATCTTTGATGATGTACAAAAATTTATAATAAAAAATGCATCCAAAGTTCGGCGTTCGGCGAAAGTCTTTCCGATCGCTAAACATAAAACTAAAATTAGGTTTTCGACAAACTCTGCATCCGAACCCGAACGTTCGAGCGGAGTCTAATTCTAATTAAAATTGAAACTAATTATCATTGAAATGAAGGGTATAATTTACTGCAAATGTACCATATTAATAGATATAGTATTTTGAATTATGATAATTAAAATTTCAATTAAAATAACAATTCACAATTTAATTGTCGTAATAAAATATATCTTCGTAATTAATGCATTTAAATAATTAACTAAAAATATATTTGCTTTTAGTTAAATAAGTAATTAATCGTTTAATTGCAAACTTAAAAGTATTTCTATTCAACTTTTAATTATTACTATATGATACTTAAAAATAAATTTAGTTAATTCAAATAAAAAGTTCAATTGATATCAAATTGAAAAAAAATCAAAATTTTTTTTAATTTAAATTAATTTTTTTTTCTAAAAGTAAATTAAAGTTTTACCCAACTTCCAAATCCAAAAAAAAAATTACAAACTACTATTCTATTCGTTTTGGATTCAATGTTAAAACAAGTGAAGTTTTTATTGGTGAAGGAGTTGCTTTCCTTTAACTATGTCCTGCAAATCCTTAAAATAAAATTATAAGCAACTATCAGTCAAAACCTATTAAAATTATTTTAACTTTAAAGCTTTTTGCCAACACTGATGAACATGAACTCATATCCATATTTTAATTACACTTTTTCTTCATTGCAAATGATACGAGTATGAAAAATTATTTAATCAAAATTATTCATTTGCATATTAAATGCTGTTGACGACAACTTTAAAAGTAAATTAAAAACCATAAATTAAAAATTCTTTTTTCGCAGAAAATGCGTACTGAAATTGTCATGCTGTTTGTAAGATATGTTGAATTAATTTGATTAAAAAAACTAACGCGAGTTTTTCTTTTCCATGCACTTACATCCAATATTAAAGGGGGGAAAAATAAAAACCTTTTAAATCTTTCAACATCAGCTACCGCTGTATTTGCGCCCAACATTTTTTGTATTATAAATCGCATTTAGTAATTAAAAGATAAAAAGGAATGTTATCCTTATTATTAATTTGATGTATCATACATACATACATATGAGAACAGTGTTGTTAATGGCAAATGAACAATTTTTTTGGATTTGTGTTTATTTTATTTCTCAAAAACATGCTGGAACAGTCTTAATTGTAATTAAATTTGAAGCTTATAAAAAATCCTTACAAAATTTCTTTTGCAAACTCTTTGAAATTTCAATGAAACCTAAAATCACAGACACAAAGTAAACAAGAATACAATTTTAAGTTGCACCTGGTGCTGCTGTTTGGCGGAAATCATGCCGAGTTTGCATATCTAAGCGACTGGAACCACTTTCTATGCCGTTACACACATCGTCCGTCTGCATTTTTTGTGTCGTCGATTGTAGGTTCCGTTAAAATTCTAAACGCAAAGACTGCTAACGATGTCTGTAGCTGCTGTCGGCAGCAATTGCCTGCTATTAACAGCTTCTGGCCATTTTCTTACACATAGAGAGTCTGTGAATTGTTGTCGACAACAAGTGTAGAAATTTTTTGGTATTGACTTGGCATGATGTCGTCAAACAGTTACAGAATAAGGGGGAGCCATTCTTTTACGAGTCTATGGTGCACAAATTCTACTTTGGTTTCGCCAGTAGGAGACAAAAATGCGTTAACAATGCTTTCCCACAATCCGTTCTCTGCTTATCAAACCTAGACGTCGACACAAAAGTACAACACAGCGAATTTGCCAGCTCAGAGGGGGTTCCACATCTATATTTAGGCTTTTGTATTTAATTTAGGGGAAACTTTAGGCACAAACATTTATATTTAGGGAGTTTTGAGGCATTCAGTATCTGCACAATAACTTAATGTTAGCATATTTCCGATACACGTATTTTTTTTGTGCCCTCGACCAGAATCATTTGTTAGAATTTTGTTTTTTTTGTTGGTGTTTTGTACAGTGTAGTTATTTAAATTAATGTGTAAACTGTCCCAAATTAATTTGAAATAGAATGACTATCTAATCTAAACTTTTACAATTAGATTTTTTTAAAGGTTAAACTTTTCGGGTTTAAAAATTGATTTGAGGAGAAGAAATTAAATGGTCTGGCAACTTAAGTTTAAACTAGTGTAGCCAGCGGCTGACTCAATCGACCGCATTCTAGAAATTAGTATTAAACATTTACATAAACACATACGATAAAATACAAAAACAAAAAACATTCTAAATAGACAAATTTCAAGTCTGTCTCATTTCCATGCAAAAGCAAATTGGACAAAAACACATGCACACTTTGTTTATTTTTCTAGTTGATACATGCATGTGTAATACAAAGTGTGCGTGTGTTAGTAGCAACCTTAAACGCTCATAGCGCCCTTAATATCGAACCGATTTAAATAAAATTAAGATTGTGCACATCTATGCAAAAACCTGTTTGAAAACATGTAAATCTTTCCAAAGTCGGCTGAGGGCGTAAAAGGGATCTAAAAAAAGTGTTTGCTTAGAATTTAGCTGAATAACGCAAAAAGCGCTTTTTTATTTTTATATATTTACTTACATATTGTTTATCCATTTTTAAAATAGGTGACAATCCCTCTCATTCTGTAAACTGAATCCGACATTTTTTCTTTTAAAACGAACTCACATATATTAGTGTTCTCTAAACCCAATTCGCATAATTTTAATAATCGAATGCAGGTTCTTTCAGAGCTTTTCTTTTTAAATAATAAAAATATCTCTGCATTTAAAATTATTCGCCTGGCCCACGATGTTGAACGAATTCTTTCTTTCATGAAATTACATTTAAAACAGAAACAAATTCTAAAATTTTGTGTTTCTTTTTAAATATAATTGTAAGAAAAAACGAATACGTGTGGCAGTAAATATATTTTTATTCATTTTAATTAAAAGATATTTATTTTTTTATGAACTTGTTTTAACGAAAATATCTTTCAAAAATTCTTACAAAATTATTCATATTTATTGCAAACTTGATCAAATATTAATTGGATCAAATAAATAATGCAATTTTTATTTTAAATTATTATTTTTTAATAATTTTTCTTTGGCATCTACGAACTATTTCGCATGTTTTTTTAAGTATTTTTGATGATTAAAATTTTTATTCGCACTCAATTTCTACTGAAGGTCAATCATTCGATTTATGGAACACAGTAGAAAAATTATTCGCTTTTAAAAAAACACTCGATTTAAAATCTACTCGGCTTGCGGAACATGAAGGAATAAATGTGTCATGGCTAAAATGTGAATTGGTAAATAATGACTTGAGTACATTCCTTCATGCACAAATAAATTGTGTGGTCAATGCATTTGAAATTTATATTTCGAGGGTGCCTTCAATCAATCAGAGTGGAAAAAATATTTTAAAAATTCTTTCGAGCATTTGCAAACGTGTATCGACTGCAATGAATAATACGCCATACGGCTATTTTTTCTAATTTATGTTCTCATCAAAAACAAAACAAAGTGAAAGCAACCCTCGTAAAGGAATACTGTGATAAATTATAAAACAGATGAAGAAACTCTTAAAATGTTTCATTTAAATATCTTATGTGTTCATATTTTACTTACAATACATTCTTCATTCAGACAACATAAATCACCCGAAGCTGATGATGGTTTCCAATAATGTTCACCCTGTATGGCATTTTCCGTCCAATCGGGTACGATGCGTATGGGCCTTCTTATGCCAGTACTAGCACTTGTTCTTCTGCAAAACATATAAAATAAAAATAATTTTATTGGTACATAAAACAAACAAAAAAATACACCCAAAAAATGAGAGGTGCAAATTTTTGGGCAACTTTTCTTATTAAATATGGAAATATTTCGTCAGCATCATTAACATTTTAACATTTATAGACGCATAAATTAGTGATAAAAAAGAAACTGAAAGGAGCTGCATTAGTGAGAGACTGAACGTAGGCAGCGTTCCCAGTTGAGGGGACTATTTCACAAATCAGGAATTTTTTCGTGTTTGGGAATGTAAATTTCGTCTTGGGGGTTTTTGGGGATAACATATTTTTGCCGAATCTGATTTATCTTTAACTATTTTATATTACTATAGTTTAATATTATTGTTATTATTGTTAAATATATATTTTTTATAATTTTCGAAAAGACCACGATAAAAATTTCATAATAATAATTTAAAATTTTAGAAATAAATTGAAAGCAATTGCTTGGCTCGAGTTTAAACCTGACTTTAGTAAAATTTAGAATCTAAATAAAAAACTTAGAACTCTGTCTCATTTCTATGCAAAAGCAAATTGGACAACACATGCATGTGTTTATTATGCATTGTTTATCTTTCAAGTTGAAGCTGAGATACATATGTACATGTGCAATAAGTGTGGAAATGTTAGTAGCAACTTTTAACGCCTATAGCTCCCTAAATATCGAACCGATTTAAATAAAATTAAAAATCTATGTAAAAACCCGTTTAAAAACTTATAAATCTTTCCGTAATCGGTTTAGTATTACGGCCGTAAAAGGGATATAAAAAAACGTGTTTGCCTATTAATAACATAAAAGATATAAAAACACACCTTTATATAAAGCGGCTATTGGTATGAGAGAATGGTATGCAATCATGCAATCATACTCGTGTAATAGCAATTCTGACATACTCAGTACAAATTTCATTTGAATTATTGCAGACAAACGGTGATGATAACTTGGTTAGAGCGCGCATGTTTAAAAGATTTGATTGAACAATATAAAACTCGGCCAGAATTATGGAATATAAAAAACGATGTATACCATAAAAAAACAATAAAAGCTAATTTTTGTAATCGTCAGAAGCTGATGCTTCCGATTCTCTCAATAATTCCGTATTTGATCGTTTTTGTTTCTTAACAAACCATTCTTTTGTCCAAACTCGTATTTTTCTTCTCCGATGAACGAATACTATTACTCTATTACTCTAACTATACCAATTTTGTCATAGCAAGTTTGTCATACCAAGTATGTCACACCAGGTACGTGTTATACCAAATATGATGATATTAATATTAACTTAAATTAATTTTTAATTTTTATTTTATTATAAAAAACTCATTTATTAAACAAAACTACAAAATTAATGCTTAATATACATATATATATCTAAGAATAATGCTGAAATTTTGGTTTGAATTTTAGACTCTTAAGTTTTTTTTTGGGAAATTGCAGTTTTCTTATTTTTTTTAATAGCAACTAGTTTTTCACAAGAAATTTTCTGTTGCCCTATGGAACTATGCACGGATTTATTGACATTATCTACTTTAAGTTTTTGTTTTTTCAATTTGTACATTCTGCTTGTAAATATAAAGAGTAAAAGTATTAAAATAAATAACTCTGTCAAAAGAAACCCACTTGAAATGCAAACAACCAATCGAATAAAGAACCTTTCAGAATTTTTTCCCAAAATCTGTCTATAAATGGCGTAGTTGTACGGTAATCAATATTTCCGAACGACTTCCACTTAAATTTCAATGGGGCCAAATTGCAAAAAACAATTTTAAAAATATTTTTTTTTGCAAAATCGGGCAGGCAAAATTAAAAAAAATTTATTTGGGGACTAAACTGCAAGCAAGCCTGCTCTTTCAGACAAAAATATATTAGTTTAGGCGAATTATACGCGTAAAAAAGTTAAAAAATGCAGAGAAAATGGTAACCTCTTCTTGTTAAACTCGGTTAAAAATTATCAACACTAACGTGTGGAAAACGTTTTAAAGATGGGTCATTTGGTGCAACCTTAAGTATTTGTTAAAACACAAAAGCAGAGAGAAAATTGCTAAAAATTTAATAAAACTGGCTTAAATATGCTGCAACATGTTAAAACTTATTTAACTCAGCATATTTAACTTCACATACATAAAAAATTCCACTTATTGAGACTAATTTTGGAAAAAAGTTAAACTTATAAAGACTGCAATGTTGCGCTAATGGGAGGTTATTGCAATAATAGGTGTCTGCGCAAATCCAGCTTGCAGTGTATAAAAATTATCTTCCCCATAAATTTATTATAAATAAAAGTTATATTTAGAAGATTACAAACCGAAAACCGAGGATAAATTTGGCAAAAAAAAACTAGGAACCCTGTACTTTAGGTACATAAAATTCTCTAGTGACATAAATCTGAAAATTCAATAAAATTATTGAGTGAACGTTAAGGTTGTCGTTTGGTTAAAAAAAACTCCACTTTTCATTTACATATTTTTGTTTTTATTATTTTTTATTGACAATGTAATTTATGAAACATTAAATGAAATATTTTCTCCCTGTTGGGAAATTTAAGAAAATAAGTGCTCAATTTTGAAATCCTTTGGCGGATTTATTTATTTCTTTATGTGGCCATAAATTTTATGCTTTTATCAACAACAATTCTTGTTACATATTAAACTGAAGATTGATCGTAACACATATTTGTGAGCAGATTGGTTTTTTATGAAGCAGAAAAAAAAACAAATCGCTGCTTTATTGCGACGTAGTCATATCTCCAAAAACGTGATTTTTGAGTTCAGAATGCAGAAATATTCATTTTGTGTAAAAAATTTATACAAATATCTTCTTTACTCACCTCTTCGGGTCAGAATACTTTTTTATTTTTCCATTAATGTGTGTGTAAATTAATAACTTTAAACTTGTTTTCTTACGAACGAGGTTTTTTGAGATATGACTACGTTGCAATAAAGGAGCGAAATAATCTAAATTACACACGTGGGGCAACGTAACATCATAATTAAAAAATTTTCTTCAAGTATTTGCTCCGTACTAATTTATACACACGACTATTTTTTGATCGATTAAAAGAAAATTTAAGTCAAATAATTGTTGAAGCAAATTAAAAAACTTACTGCCAGGCCCACGATGTCAGAGGTATTTGTTCTTGCGTACACTTAAATTTAAAACAAACAAAAAATCTAAAACGAATATGTGTGACATCGTGGGCTTGGCAGTTAATTTTGAGTACAGATTTATTCGAGTAATTTACGTCGATTAATTGAATAACTGAAATAAAAACTCTTGGGCATATTTCCTCTTTTTTGTTCAATTCACAAGCTCGTGTTATCGTCGTATGTGTTGTGTAATCATCTAATTATACAGTATTGTATTTTTGTTGTTAATTTTCATACAAAAGTGTGTTATAATTATACGTTTGAATTTTATATGTTTTATAAATGGTTGTATTGAAGACAGGTATGGAAAAATTCTATTTGTAAATCTAAGTTTAGATGATATGTTGAATCAACATTGCAAAAAACGCGAAATTCCGCAAAAAGTTGCAAAATTTAGAAGAAGTCGTAAAATATTCTAAAACGAGCTACAAATGCAAGGAATGTGGAAAACTCGCAAAATACTACAAAAATGGCGAAAATTCGCAATAACTTATAATCATTGGGAAGATTAAAATGTTTAATATCATTTAAAAGTCGATGAAACAAGAAAAAATAGAAAAAGTCACCCACATTGAAAAAGCCAGAGAAATTTGTAGCCAGGTACCCGTGTAACCTGCTATTGTGAATGTTTGTACCTTAATATACCTCGATTTTGTACTTGGTAAGATTTGCAGTAGCTATTGATATTTCCTCCGATATCATTTGTGTTTATTTTTATTTTTTATTTATATTAATAAATTTTATTGCCAAAATTATGCATATACTAAGTGCATAAGTTGAATAATAATTAAAAATTGCTGTCAAACTCACTAGTTTCACAGACTACATTGAATTGAGATTTAAAATTCGAAAAAAGGACGATACAACAAATTTGTCTGTTCACAAGCACTTAAACAAATATCGTCTTTTTTAAACGTAAGCCGTACGATTGAGCTTGTGAATTGAAATTTTTCGTAATATAAAAAATAAGGCGAGGGGCACACGAGCGTTTTAAAAATCGTTTCACAATTTTTTAGCAAAATTTACGGCATTGATACTCTGTTTACTAATTTACAAGATTATCTTTAACTCCCTATTTTTTGCTTTACTAATAATATTCCAAAAACCATAAATTAAATTAAAAAATGCTCGTATGGCTCCAGCCTTATTGTGATAAAATAGCACTTTACTAATGGAAAACAGGGACCGCTAGCGTTATGACCTTCTTCAAAAAAAAGTCAAAATTTATTATTTTCATCGATATTTATCGTACAAAAAATTAAAGTTAAAAGAAATTTTATTAGTCAATTTGATATTGAAGTCGTTTAACCCAACGTTTCTTGATATGGAAATGATATTCTACAAACCAACGTCAGAAAAACATGCATTGATAAGTCGTTCATGCAATTCTTCAAACAATTTCCATTTCATTACATTTTGTTACGAAAAATGTGTAGTTAGGTCGTTTTGCATTTATCAAATAAACACACTTGTAGTTACGTCCATTTGTTTTTTGTTTTGTTATTGTTAAAAAAACGGAATTTTTTATAGAAGTATAAAATTTTGTCAAGACATGTAGTTTAATGGAATTAATAATAATCGATCAAAAAGTTGATTTTGAATTTTTTGTTAGTTATCGCCTTTTTGCATTTTAGCTAACGATATGTACTTATTTTATTCATTACCAAGAAGTACCAAATAACGAGATGCAGATTGTGCGGCTCATTTCATTGCATTTAACTAAATAAAAATAACGCAGTACTTATTAAGAAAATTCCTAAAACGTTTCCCGTGTAGTAAAAGGTACTTTTTCTTATTTCAAACACTTTTTGGCGTGACAAAATATTATTTTTCTAATCAAAAGTATTTGAAGCAAAGAAGTAAATTTATAATTCAGGCATATAATGAAAACTCTTTTGTAGGTATTTAAACTAGAATAAACGTATTTTCCAATAAATGAAAACTTTTAATTATGTTTTAATTGTATTTTGTTGTTTTTGTTGTTTATCTGTTATTTTAATTGACATTCAATTATTTGCTACGAAATTTCTCGCATGATTGCGCAAAAATTTAACAACAGACAATATTAAAGAAAATATTTTATAACAAACACAAAACGATATGACAGACAAATTTTATAGACAAAAGAAACTGAAGTTTGAACAAAAAACGCTAATAAATAGCTGAAAACAAATAATAAAAACTTACCGCTGGCGACGTAAAGCGCCCAATGAATCTAATTTCCTTTGACGGAATGCCGATTTTCTTTGCATACCAACCGATGAACGGCGAAAACGTCGCGTAGGGGAGGAGAAATTGTTCTGAGTATTGTTGCTGTTGTTTATGTAGGAGGCAGGTGCCTTTTCGTTGTCTGAGCACGAACAACAAGAATTTTGACATTCTTCACAGTCGCTGCTGTTGTCACTGTTATTGTTATTGCTCTTGTTCCTGTGACAATGATAGTGATGATGGTGTGCCAGTGGTGGCAGCGGTATGACATCGGAAAGGCCTTCCTCATCATCGGTTTCTTCTTGTACGGCAAGTAAAAGTTGTTCCAAGGACATTATGTCTGGATGACTGTCACTGCTAGTTGTGCTGTCGCTACAACTGCTGCTGCTGCTTGTTTTTAAATTACAACCAGTGCATGATGAAACATTGCCACCAATATTATTGATGCTGTTAGAGCTGCTGCTGTTGCTGGTCATGCTACGATTTTCAAACAAATCACTGTTCTGGTTGGTCAATAGGAAATTTGTTTGGGTCGACCTATTGATGGTAATGCGGGCAATGCGTGGTGAATTGGTGGCCGATTTTATTTCTAAACTTGGTGTTGTTGTTGTTGTGGTTGTTAACACGCTACAAGCTGTTGTAATTGCTGTTGAGGCAACAGTAGATGTTGCTGCTGTTTCTGATGCTGTTGTAAGCATTGTATGACATTTATTGTTTTCTTCTGCCATGCAAATTAATTCTTCTATAGTTATGTACTTGATGAACATCGGGCTATTTTAATATTTTAACACAAGTTTTTTCTTCAAAATGATTTTTGATTTTTTTAAACAATTAATATCTCATGTGGCATATAATAATTTATTATTTCATTTTCTTTCTTTTGTTTCACATTATTTTAACGACCTCGTTGTCAGTAAATTCCACTTTATTTTATATTTTGCTATTACAATTTTTCCAGCATACGAGTATGAATTTATTTAATTTTTCCATCATTTTTATTTAATTTGTTGCGTATATTTTTGTTCTCCGATTTTTATCTTTGTGTTATAATTAATTTTTTTTGTATGTGGCTCAGTTTCGTTTGACTGAACTTTTTTTTGCTCTTTTTTTTTAATCTCAATTATCTATCTGATTCACTGCCAACCCTATTTCCCAGTTTTACCTTTGTTACTGTTTAGCTGGCTTGGTTTGCAGTTGTTATTGTTAAAAAAGATTTGATTGTGTTTTTGAAACAAGATACGAGAGTCAAAACAAATATAGAATTATATCTTTTGAATCATTAGCCAGCGAGCTGAGGAGAACTCTAAAGCATCCTACAATGTTATTTTAGATTTATAAAAAAATTCAAAAAGTTACCAAAGTGCTTAAGAAGCGCAACAAAATATAAATTTAACAACAAATCGACAATAATAAACACAAAGTATTCATAAGGAACTCGTATGCGTACTTGGATGGGTCAAAAGAATTTATTTTTCTAAAATCCATTTGTAATAGCGAAACTATTCAAACAGATACAAACCTTTAAAATATTATTTAATATATTTTCAGTGTAAAAGTCCGCGTGTCGGTTCCCAAGATAGACATATTTTTTTTTATCCCTCACACCCTAATGCATACTTGTATGCACATTTATATCGCCCATTTCCTTAAAGACGGTCATTACTAGCGTTTGGAATTTCCCGGATTTTTTTACTTCCCAGGAAAAGGGAATTAAAATATCACACTCCCGGGAATGTGTGTACACTTCAACTTTTACACTTAGATTGTCCATAGAAGAGTAGAGTAAAAAGTTTAATTGCGTATCTATGTACGAGTGTTGCCAGGCACCGTGGAGAAAATAAACTAAATCGGGTTTTTAAAGAGTCCAGAAATTCTCAAAAATAATTTAGAAAATAGCTAAACAATTTTATATTCATAATTAAACGATTTATGTATTATTAATAACAAATGCATAACACATGTTAAAAGTTACAAATTACAAATACATTAGAAAAGAAGCATTAAATACATATAAACTAGAGATCGCCTAGTGGTCGCAATTTGATCGCCAGTTTAAACGTATTCCCACCCTAGTTGCATTCATTTAAAGAGAAAAAACTAACGAACTACTCATTCCCTTCTCCATGGAAAAATCAATTAACAAATTAAAATTGCATACAAACATTCAAATTTATTTAGTTAAGTTTCCGCTTGAAGGGAACACATCCATACGTAATGAATATGTACAAGAATATTTTGAACTTCACTCATTTGAAGAGAAAGAAATATTATTACTCATATACATGATGTCAACTTTGGGAGTCTTTTATTCCTTCAATACTGAACCGATTTAAGTAATATAAAGTCGAGTCACTAAAGCTCAACAATGGCTACGATTTGGTAAAAGAATGAAGAAAATCGGTTGGCAAACAAAGGATACACAAAGCGGATCCAAAAATTTTTCTTTTCCTATTTATATAATAGATAGATAAATTAGTTCATTGTTGGGCAGCTCATACCACAATTGTGGAGCATCGAATGTAGAATAAAGAATTAAGCATTCTAATACGATTTCCTTCTTTAGTTTTAATTATTGAGAAATGGATTTTCTTAGCAGAATCTCCACCCAAAACTCAACTGTGGACTCAATATTTTTCCAGTTATAACAGAAAAGTTTTCCCTCATTGCATTTCAATGAAAGTAATTTTGTCTTCAGTGTACTTACGTTTGTACATCGAATGCATTTTTTAATATGTTTCATTCAAAATAATTATATGGGTTCAGCAGAAAACGACTTTTTTAGCCTTTTCGAGGCTTAATTTAAAATACAAAAAGACTAAATAAGAAGCGCCACGAAGATAAAGCGTAAATTTCGAGGCAAAAATACAAAAAAAGTCTAAACTGGCAGCACTGCTATGGTACGTACATACAGCCGTACCAGTGTTGCCACCAACGAAATGTTAAATTACACATGCATCATGCCAAAATTACACATGAAAGTAGGAATTACACATGATTTCTTTTTTTTTGTAATATAACGTGCTTTGATTTGTTTAGATTAAATATTTGACCTTTTTGATGTAATTCCAACATTATTTTATGATGAATATATTTTCAATATTTGGGCTTTCAAGGTCATTTAATAAAACATTATTTTTATATATTATTCCGATTTATTTATTATTATTGGTACTTTCCAAGTTCTTCAGGAAATTTTTTTGTTTTTTAAAAATATCACAGTTTTGTTTTGTGTAAAAAGGACAATCACAAACAAAAACTTATAGCCTATTTCTATTTTAAGAAAGTAAACTTAAGCGAATGAAAGCCACTCGGTCGAATTCGGACCAATTTGGAGTTCAAATTGGCACTCACTTTCATTCGCATTAGCTTACGTACATACGTATGCCAATAAAATAATAAAAAAATATTTATAAAATTTTCTCAAATATTTTCTTCCTTATTGTGGATTTAACTAATTCATTAAACCTGCTGCTGTTGTTTCAGCGGCGTTAGCCATCCTCTTTGCTGATTCAGTTTGCACCTCACCAGCATCAGCCATTATTTTTAAAGAATTAGCTTTTTCTGTCTCCGCAAGTTTATTTGCTACTCTAGCTGTCGGCGGATTTCGCCTTTTGCTCATTATCACTCAAAAAATTTTGGTTATGTTTTGTCGCAGTAACATTTTTTGATAATTTTTATATATTTGCTGGCCATTTTGTGGCCACAAGTATTCATTGTTACATAGTTTTTTGTGCTGGGAAGTTTCCGGGTTACTATTTTGTGTAAGCACTGCAACAGCTTTAATGCACCTAGTTGGTGACTCCACCATTGCAACAAAATAATCATCAATTGATTAGTGGATTTACACCAAACACTTTAACCACGGGTGCTTCAGTTGGCGATAGAAACAGCGTCTTGTATAAGCCCGTCTCTCTAAGACTCTTTTGGTTTTCCCTATTTTTTTAGTCTGTGACTTTAAATCTGCCCACGTCTAGAGTAAGTTCGAATAATGTGGAATACCTATTTTTATTTGGTTTGAAGCTTAATTCGATTACGTTCAGGAAAGTGAAAGAGTCTTTGGAGCCCATGTTTTATAAATATTTGAGTGAAAGGGCAAAAACCCATAAACCAGCAATTAAAAAAATTGGTGGGTTATACATTTTTCTGTTAATGTTGTACATTAGCGTGAGTGGCCGATGGTGATTTTGAATGGATATATGACCGTAACAAGTGATGTTCGGGTAGTTAAAAAATGTCTCAAATTTGTTTATGTAACTGGGAATACAATTAAGCTTAACAGTTTAGAGTACTTCATAAGGATTTTTAATGCTGTTCAGGCCAATGAAATACCTGTTTTATCTAAACATATCGTTTTTTCCTTTTTTCTGTTTCTCATTACCTTATTTCACTTTTCTTTGGCATGTCTGACATTTTTCAGTGAACCCAAAAAAAGTAAATCACACGACTATTAAATTTTTTTATTACCACCTCTTTGCATAGCTTCCAAAAAGCAAATCAAATTATTTATTGAATTCTGAGATCTTGAATTCATCAATCCTGGTTTCTTCAGCTTCTAGTTCTATACCACAATACTCGAACTTACTTTACAGATAGTGTCAATATGTTTCTTCTATAGCATACAAACAAAAGTACTAATCTTTTTTTTCATTAACAAATAGTACCAGTGGGAGGCCCAAGCGAATTTAAATTGTTGGACAGCTATTTCCAGATAATTTTTAAATTATCTTTATTTATATTAAATATAAAAATTTTGTTGCGAAAGCACAACCACATCGGATTTTATACGAAAACATTTACGTTTTCATTCGAGTTGTCTATCGAGTCACTGTTCGATGAGAAATAAAGTAAAGAAATCGAAATCAATGATGGCGTTCTTTCTTAAATCAGAAATAGGCTATTAATATATGTAAAGCAAAAAAATACAAAACATGTTCATAAATAAATTTAAATATCACAGCCAATCCTTGTTTGTCGTCATCACAGTTGTCATCACAATACAAATTTTAAATTACACATGAGTTACACATGCAGCCAATTACACATGGGCTACACATGAAACTAAAAATTACACATGATATGTGCAATTACACCTGAGGTGGCAACACTGAGCCGTACATACATTTGTATGGATATTATACAACGGAAATAAAAGTAAATCCACATTAAACGTAATTATTACTTCACCCAACAATAATAACAATAACAATAATAATAAAATAGTACATAATTGTGTATAAAATCTAATTAAAATGTTTTTCTTTCTATTCTCAATAGTCTCCAGTGTTACTCGCCCCATTTTATCATTCGTTTTGTTTTTTTTATATATTTTTTAGGCTAATTTAGTGTTACAGAGCTGGATAATTTAGTACTATTGACTTTTTTTCAAATACAAATACTTTTATAAACAGCCAAACAATTTTATTGTGTATAAAATACAGCAAGTATATATTTTCGTTTTTTAATTAACAGCCTGTTGCAGGCTGTCGAACGTTAAAAAAACTGATTTAGGTCTCACCAATAACCTATTTTATTTATTTGTTTAGTAAGTAAATAAATAAATGAACGAATGGATAAATAAAATACGTTGTTTGTTGGTACGATTCAAATTAGTTATTTTTCGTTTAGAAATCCAGCTAAAGATAACGTTCCACATCATGGGACAGTACATTTTGTGTGTTATTTTTTTTTAATTCTATAATTACCCAGCAGCAACTTGATAATGACTTCGAGTATGAACAAAATACATTTCCACACAAATTACATATTGTCTGCATTACTTAACAGTAGTTATATAACTGCTTACTAGTAAATAAACAAGGAAACAATTTTCTGGGTGGCGTAGTTGGTCGGCTGTTCAACCCCTGGCGAAAACATGTGTTATTTTAATCGATTGCGTGATCGTAAAAATACGTTTTTAGTGCGAAATAAAATAATTTTGCTATAGACCGGTGAGTAAAACACTTGACATCAAACAAAACAAATCCTTTATTGCATTTTGCGTATTCAAGTGCTTCTAAGTGCTACATATGTACATACATTTCTGAAGCCGTTATTTGTAATTCGAGGTGTTAAGTGCTTGTGTCCAATGACATTGCAAAGTTAAAGTATCGAGTTAAAGTTCCAAAGTGGATGTAATGAAAAGTATGTACAAGAAGTACGAAGGTTACGTTCCACGAAAATGTCGTGTTAATCAAAACCGTTCTACGATTTCCAAAAAAAGCCAATTTCAGCCAATAATTTCATATTTTATTTGATTGTGATTTAGAAATATATATGTATACATATTTGTATATATTTGTGCATAAAGACAAAAACATAACATACAATTGTTTCAATAAACTTAACAATACACTCATTCGAAACCAGTTAATTTTTTAAGAGCCAAAACCGGAAAACCGAACCGCACAATCAACATTTTTTATATCACCACCAGATGGGCAGTGAAGTGCATATGAAAAAAACTTTTACTTGCATGGATTTGGATGAAATTCCTTCCTCGAAAAACATTTTTTCTAGAATCTTTAAAGAATTTGTTGTCTATTTAATTAATTTTTTATGTTGGGTACTTTCATTCCATGCATTCAAGCCTTATATCCAACTTTACTCGGCCTACTAAAAGACTTTTTTGAGGATATTTATTTATTCAATGCATATTTTCACGATATTTGGGGTTGTCACAGAAACCAATGCAGTCGGAACTGGATTTGAAAAGACGACAAAAAATGATTTTCTATGATGAATTTCAATGTTATCGGTTTTATTTTCAAAACAGTTCGTAATTCTAGATTAAACATAAATCGGTAACGTTGAAATTTATTACACAAAAGTTTAATTTTGTCGTCTTTTCAAATCCAATTCCAACAACATTGGTTTCTGTGACAACCTTGATTAATTGTATAAAATTTTGTTATGTTGGCAACAGGCGTTCAAAATCCAACAATGTAGAAAAATAAATGTCATGATATTGATTTCTAGGGGATTTCATTAAATTTTCGTGTTATAATGCCATTGTTCCAATGCATTGACAGTTTTGTGCGGAATAATTGTCAAACAAATTGCAAGAAAATTTCAACGTATGAAAAGATTACGAAATACGGTAGCAACTTGAAGAGAGAATTAAAAAAAGCCCTGAACAAATTTCACATAAACTATTATTTCTCAGTCGAGCAAGCGAAAACGAGAACGTAAAAAAACGGTAGGAGTACAGAATTGTTATGGAATCCTTGTGTCTGCTAAATAAGATTTTCTAGAAGTTCGCTTTAATCCTGCTTTTTTACCGCTGGGCATCTTTTATAAGTTCTTATTGTCAAGAAGATTTTGGTTTAATTTCTTTTTATGTCACTCTAGAGAAGTTACAATTTGATTACTTAATTAAAGGGCGTATTATGTGTACAATAATAATGTACAGATTGTTTCAAAGCTGAAACGGTTTGCGCTTTAATTATTTAAGAAATATTTAATTTTTATCTTGCAATTTATTTCTAATTGTGAAGATTTTTTTAGATTTTGCCACTCCGCAAAAATCTAGTACTTACGAGATTTCTAGCAAAATCTTCTAGATTTTGACTAGATTTCCCATATAAAACAAAATCTGGAAGTACTAAAGGTACGGTCACATCTGACAAACATTTGCTCAAAAAAAACGTAACCAACAGGCAAGCTAAAATTCCATTTTCTTTAATTCCAATATTTTTTTAAATATGGGTTCGCATTTATTAAAAATAATATAAAAATAGCATTTTGCGGCATAATTGACTTCATTTTGTGATAGAAAAACCAGGTTAAATTACACTAACCCTAAGCAAAAGTAGTGGTTACGTTTTTTTGGGTAAACGTTTGTCAGATGTGACCGTACCTTTAGTGATGCTGTTTTGCATTTGACTGATGATTACTTGTATAGATTTTGACACTTGAAAAGGAAAATGCCAATCAAATCTTTTAGGTATAGATACGAAATCTTGAAAAATGTCCGAAAATATCGCTGTAAACGGTGTAGATTTTAATAGAGATTTCTATTGAAAACTTCGAGGTTTCGTGCAGCTGTAAATTCACTATTAAAGAAACTTTTGAGGATTTTTTAAATTCAGGTGCTTTCGGAGTATTTTTTCAATAACTTGTTGTACTTTGTTCAAAGAGTTTTTTATTTATTTTATTTATGTATTTATTTATTATTATTTGTCTATGGAATTCAATTCCTGCCATACGATTACTGATATTTATTTACATTACACAACATTAAATAAAATACAATAAAATAACATACAATAATTTGTTATGAATTTAGAAAATTTATAATTGCATTTTTTACTACATCGACATTTAATGAAAAGTCTATAAATCTATATAATTGGTTAAATGTGTTACACATTCTTCTAAGAGGATCGGCATCAGCATAATTAGCTCTAAAAAACGTTTACTGATAGAGGAATGATATTACGGAATGTACGTTGAGGAACATTAAACGAAAAAAGAACAGATATCACCATTAATAATACTGAAGACAAACGATACATTCAGCATAGTTCTACGGTTTTTTAAAGTAGGCAGTTTAATAAGGGCAAGTCGAGCAGAGTAAGAAGGCAAGCTAACTGGGTTAAAACGTAATAATCAAAGACAAAATAACAGAAATTGCTTTTGCACCGATTCAATTGCATCAGAGTGAATTTGATAAATAGTTCAGTTATTTTTTTAAGAATACAAATTAAAGATGTATAGCAATTTATTATTTTTTAACTGATGCTGATGACGACATGCATTAAAAAAGTAAACTACAAATAAATACGAATTTTCCATTACAGTCAACTTTATCATTTATATTTTATTATTTATATACTTTATAATTTTGAAAAATATAAAATTCAATTCTTTAAATTAACTACT
Source organism: Gymnocheta viridis (assembly GCA_956483585.1). Classification (NCBI taxonomy): domain Eukaryota; kingdom Metazoa; phylum Arthropoda; class Insecta; order Diptera; family Tachinidae; genus Gymnocheta; species Gymnocheta viridis. The sequence goes on along the minus strand of OY101441.1, from coordinate 47,992,514 downwards.
AAACTACTACAGTAGTTTTGATTTAGATGCCTTTTTTTTAAGAGGGCTTTTGTCTTAACTGCACAAAATTAATAATTAAAATCCCGTACAAATTCCTTTTTTACGTGCCTTTTTGTACCTGCCTGCACATTTAAGATAAATGCCCAAAATATTTGGCATTTTAAAATTATTTTCGTATAAAAAATTAACGTTAGCTGCATTTTGACTTAACTGCCCAATAACACTAATTTTCTGTGATTATTCTTTATAAACCTTGTTTAAGTGTTTAAGTGCATTTTTTATACCTGCATATTTACCACTTTTTTTTGGCAGTTTTAAAATATTTTCATAAAAAAAATCAAAATTATCTGCACACATTAAAAAAATATGGCGACAAGTCGCAAGTCGTCATCATTACATATATTTACGATAACAGAATTTTTGACTTATCTTCACAAAAAATCGTGCAAAGTTGATTGTGCAGCTAAATCAAAATTACTGTATAAAGAAAAAAAAATTCATCAGTTAAGTATTTAGTAAATTTATTAAACGAGATATGTCTCGATATCTTATTTCAGGAAGTTTTGTTTGTTGGGAGTTTTTATTTAGCCAGTATATGTATATATCATTGGCATAATCACCAATGTTAATAGACCAGCTAAAAACCTTCAACAAACAAAACTTTTTTAAATTAATCAGTTGATTTTTCAACATAAAAAATGAGATAAATTTCTCTTTTAATTTAAATGAAATACTAATGTTTTCCAATGAATTTTTATTTATTTTAAATTTTTGTTGTTGTTTTTTCATTCTGGTTTTGGCCCTTTTCTATAGTTTAAGTAATTTTTAATCAATCTGTAAAATTTGCTTCTTATATAAAAATATTAAATTTTGTTATAAAATGATTTTCCCACCATCGCACAATACCGGTAACAGGTCCATAATTTTCATCGATGTGAAATCAAAAAAAAAATAGATCAATCACACACTAATTAAGCCAATTAGCGGCAGAAATTGTTTGATTTACTGCATCGTACAATTGAAGATTGTTCTTTTTGAGCAGAGGTTTACAATTACATGAGAAATATCTTTAAAACTCTTCTTGTTACTTATTCAAGAAACTTTGCTTTACACAATTTCCAAGGCGAATTAATTGCAAATGAATGTGCCAGGTCATGGCATTTCAAAAATGTACCTCATTTTATTTATTCGTTGCTATTTCTAACCTTAGAGTAATTAACTCAATGAACATTAATAATTAGCGCTGGCGAGAGGGTGCTGTAGCGTTGGCAATGTGTGGTTACGCCTGATTCAACATTTAATGTGTCATTATCTAATTAAAGCAGAGTAAATAAAAAACAAGAGAACGTAGAAAAATTGAAATTGGTCAGAAGATAGTCAAGGGAAGCTGAATATACTATTAAATTGGTTATTTCAACATCTTGCAAGGGAAGAAAAGGTCCTCGTATACTCGTAATATAGATATTTTACTTCATTTAATTACTTTTTAAATATAATCATTATATGATTTGATAATGAAAACAAAGTGCTACAATAAGCACCAAATGATTATTTAATTATGGTCTTAACAAATAAAAATAAAGAAATAATAAAATAATTCATAACTTATAACACTTTGTAATTATCCAAATTAATTCTAATTCTGATAAATTGCGCATTTTTTACTAAGACGCACGTCACGATTATTCACTTGGGCTGATGTATCTGCAAACATTATCTTATTTAATTGATACGAGAGATATGATTATTTTTGTTTTCATTTTTCATCTTCCATACTGTGTATGGCTGGAACGAAGTTTTACTTACTCTAACTAAGCTTAACTTAAACACAATTGCTGTCGACGAATGCGAAAAAGAAAATTATAGTGAATAATTATTTTTTTATTGTTCCCTTAAGCCGATAGATGTTAGTGATTTTATTGTTTAGTTTATTTTGACTTGTATATTATAAAAAATTTAAAAATAATAATTACTGTTTTCTTTTCCTAAGTTTACTTTACATCAAACCGTGTTTTTTTCAACTGAACTTGTATTGTATACAGCAATGGAAAAAATAATAGAAACATGCAAATATATTTTGAAAATTCTTCATATCTCCAAAACAAAACCTTAAAATTAAAATATATAAATAATTATTACCTTTTTTCATTTTCACTTTACTTTTAATACCATTAAAACCGAGTTTTCCTACTGAACTTAGGTAATATGCAGTGGTGGAAAAAATAATAGAAACGTGAGCGTATTTTTTTTTTTTTTTTTGTTGAAAATTCTCTTTATTTAAAAAAATATTCTTTTTAAAAAATTTTAAAATAATAAATATAATTTCCTTTTTCAAAGTTCACTTCACTTTCAATATCATCAAACCAAGTTTTTCCAACGAAATTTAATGTACAGTGATCGAAAAAATTATAGAAACGTGAGCACATTTTTTGGAAGTTCATTTTATTTGAAAACAAAAATTTTTATATATAAAAACAATAGTTCACTTTACTTTCAATATTCTCAAACCGAGTTTTCCTAAGGAACTTATGTAATATAAAGTGGTGGAAAAACAATAGAAACATGAGCACATTTTTTGTAATTTTTTTTTTCAACAAAAGAAAAATTCCATTTGGATGAGTATCGATGTGAGTGAGTTAATTTTATCTATATATTACTGTAGCCTTTATATCCCTCCTTTTATTGAAAAATAAGGTGTTTGGATTGCAAAAAAATAATAGAAATAAATTTTGTTCCATCCATTCAAGGGATAAGTTTTGGTTATAATTAATATTATTTATAACAAAACCGATTGAAATCGACGCTATAATAGATCCTGCAAAACGTTCAAAAGAAGATGGAAACGCGAAAAGCTCCAAAAATTGGTTTTCAGTGCAATCTTGATGGCAAAGAGGAGTTATTTCTAGAGGTAGAAAATGAAAAGCTACTCTTACTAAGGACGTATTATTACTGCTCGCATGGCACAAAAAACTTGTATATTATTTGCTGGGAGTTTTGTTACTGACTGCCAGAAGAACAATGAAAAAGTTAGTTTTTTTTGTGACAGTCAGTAACAAAACTCAAAGCGAACAATATACATGTTTTTTGTAATGCACCTACCCACCTACCTGTTAACAATTGTACCATGTACAGCTCCATTAAAAATTAAATAGTAAATGATTCGAGTATTCTATAATTCGAACATGAAGAAGAGGATGAAGTTGCTACTCAAAGCCTGAACTGGGCGCATGCGTGGCAGGAAGAAACTAAAGTAATTTTATTAAGATAATTGTTTGCAGTATCTGTTCGAATTACGAGTAACTTTTGCAAACAGGCCCTTAAACTCAAGGGTGGATGAAGCACACTTTAAGTAAGCTTGACGTCAAACGGGAAGGTCCCATAATTTTTTTTAAATAAGTGCGGGGTCTGTACATCATGTATTAAGAATAACAGTGATATTCTATGTACAAAAAGAAATTTGCTTAATAGAGGGCTTCGTGCGGAATAAAGTGGTACAACACTCTTCTAATCTCGTGAGGAAGAGCTTCTAACAGCAGAGAGGCTTTTTTCGAGTGGACATCAGAATATTTTCAGCCCAATCCCTTAAAGTAGCATATTGGTAGCGTTTGATGGCGAAATAAATTGGGAGAAAACTATAGGAAGAGTTATATTTTATACCGCAGGGCAAGGATCTTCTAGTTTTTAAGAATCGGATATACGAGGGCAGATTGATATTGAAGCTACCTAGCGCTAGATGACAGCAGAAACACAAAAATTTTAGAATTTTCGATCTGTCAAACGTCAGCTGTTAAAATTTCACCTAAATTCATCGATTAGTTTATTTGTTGTAGTCGCTTGAAGTAAGCAACTTTTGTGTTTCTTAAATAATGGAAAAAGTGAATTTCGTGCAGTGATTAAACACTATTATTTGAAAGGAAAAACGGCGAAAGAGACAAAAGAAAAGCTCGATAAACATAACGGTGAGTCTGCTCCGTCAGATTATATGGTAAAATATTGGATTGCTGAATTTAAACGCGGCCGAACAAGCACTGCAACCATATCATCAGCAGGAAGGCCAAAAGAGCTGGTTACTGAAGAAAATATCAAGAAAATCCTCGATATCGTTATGAATGATCGCCAATTCAAGTTACGTGAGGTTGTTGAAATGGTAAACATACGAGTATCATATGCACGTGTGTTCAATATTTTGCATGAACATTTGCATATGAAAAAGCTATCGGCAAGATGGGTGCCGCGTTTGCTCTCAATTGACCATAAACGTGTGCAGTCTCAATGGCAAAGCTCTATGAATTGGGCTACGAATTAGTACCTTATCCGCCATATTCTCCGGATTAAGCCCCTAGTGACTACTTCCTATTTCCAAACCTAAATAAATGGCTCGGTGGAACAAGATTTAGCTCCAACGATGAAATTATTGACCAAACAAATGCCTATTTTAAGGACCTCGAAAAATCCTATTTTTGGGAAGGGATACAAAAACTGGAGAAACGTTGGACTAAGTGTATTGAGCTAAAAGGAGACTATGTTGAGAAATAAATGGTTTTTGAAAAAAAAATGTTTTTTCCTACTTAGGTAGCTTCAATATCAATCCGCCCTCGTATATGATGATATCTGACGCAATAATTTTTATAGTTTTTGATTTTCCAACAAAAGTTATTTTCAGAAGTGAAGGTTAGGGCAGGTTAAGATGGCCGGTCATAAATAGCTCGCATAGACCGTGTTAGTCCTTAGCGTTAACATGATGTACGATAACTCGTAAATTAAAAAGTTCGTTCGATGTAATGATAAGAGTACTCCACACTCTCTTGACGAATGCTAGGAGTCTCATTAGTCCAATTCCAGAGATTTACCCTAGATCTTGGAAGTAATGTTCGGTCTGGATCGTGTGAGTGCCGCACAGTAGCAGAGTATGTGCTCCACTGTCTCTTTTTCCCCTGGTACCCAACAGGGTCAACGAAATAGTGCCAACTGCAGATAGTTGTCACTAGTCCGTTGCCTCGCCCTGTTAAACAAATTTTTAGAATACTATATTATTCCTATTATTTTTTCCACCGTTTATAAATATTACTTTTTTGTGAAACATTTCAGCTATAATTTATTTATGTGTTTCTAAAATTCATTTAACTTAAAAATAATTCATGAAAAATATTATTTTTAAATTCTGCACATAACTATAATAATAAAAGAAAAAAGCTCTAGGGCTAACATAAATTTTCATTAGTTAAATATAAAAAATGTTGTGGCTATACCAGGACGCCAAGGACGCGAAAAAGACAAATGAAAAAAAAGGAAAACAAAAAATATTAAAAAAAGTTTTCAAGCAAAAATTTAAAACTTTGTAACCTTAATGCAACATGTTGCTCGTTAAAGGTAATAACGTGGCTTAAAAAATATATTGTAACCCAAAATGGATATGGGGATAACGCACAGTGGAACACATATTCGAGTTTCGGGTTTAGAAAATTTTATATTTCCTAATTAAAATTTGTAGTGGCGTAAAGCTGATACCTTATACTATAATAAAATGACGAATCTTTTATACATATTGTTACAAAACTCAAATGTAGATTAAAATTTAACGAACGTAAAAATACAACGATGATTAAGCACAGCTTAATCAACCGTGTGTACAAGATTGGGAGCACTAAACTATACAACAACAACAACATGAAATTCAAAATAACAGAAATAGAACATTCAAGAAAGTTCTAGAAACAGAAACGAGAATTTGCAAGATTGTGCGAGAAATCTGTATGACAAATATTGATAGCAACTGTAAACTATGGCGCAGTTTGGCAGTTTAAGTTGACATAAATTGTTTAGTTAATTCACCATCCGCATAATAGTGTCATTTATAAAGTTGCCATCTAAATACAACTTAAAAACGCAATTACATGCTTATAAAGGGTGTTTTTTTAGAGGTATAGAACTTCGAATTGAAATAAAACACAAGAAAATCGTTTTAATGTCCATCAATTTGGCTTTATTGGAAGAATAATTTTATGCCATTAATGTTTAAATATGATTTCGGGCATGTGGCCGCAGCGGCTGGCTCGAATAAAGCCAATTCTACAGGTCCAATTTTCAACCACTTTTTCGAGCATATGGGGCCGTATGTTGGCAATAACGCCACGAATGTTGGCTTCCAAGTCCCCTAACGTTTCTGGTTTGTTGGCGTAGACGAGCGACTTCACATATCCCCAAAGAAAATAATCCAATGGTGTCAAATCACACGATCTTGGTGGCCAATTGACAGGTCCATTCCGCGAAATTATGCGCTCATTGAATGTTTCCTTCAATAAATCGATTGTGACGTGCGCTGTGTGGCATGTAGCGCCGTCTTGTTGGAACCACAACTCATCCACATTCATGCCATCCAATTCGGGAACAAAATAGTCGGTTATCATGGCTCTATACCGGTCTCCATTAACGGTAACTGACTCTCCAGCATTATTTCGGAAGAAGTATGGCCCAATGACTCCACCAGCCCATAGAGCACACCAAACAGTCAGTTTTTGTGGATGTAATGGCGTCTCAAGGGTCTCATGTGGATTCTCTTCACTCCAAATGCGGCAATTTTGCTTGTTGACGTAGCCATTCAACCAAAAATGAGCCTCATCACTGAACAAAATTTTGCGATGAAAATCAGCATCGAGATCAATCTCATTTTCGGCCCATACACCAAAATCACGACGCATTGCATGGTCTCGCGGCTTTAATTCTTGCAAAAGCTGGATCTTGTAAGGTCGCAAGCCAAGATCTTTGCGCAAAATCTTCCATAAAGTTGATGGACAAAGCTCCAATTGCTGTGCACGGTGGCGATTCGATTCATTCGGGTCCTCTTCAACACTTTGCTCTACAGCGGCAATTGTTTCTTCGGTGCGCAATGTTCGACGTCTCTGCGGATGCGTATTATCACATAGAGTAAACGTAGTGCGAAAACGATCCATGGTTAACCGAATTAATTGCTCTGATGGACGATTATGTCGACCATAAAATGGACGGAGCTTGCGGTAAACTTCGCGAACTGAACCATTATTTTCGAAATAAATTTGCACGATTTGCAAGCTTTGTTCTTTTGTCAACCTGTTCATGATGAAATGGCAAACCAAACTAAATATTAATCACTAGCAGCTCTAATTAAAATACATGGTGAACAATATCGTTAAAAGGCCCTACCCAAGGAAACGTTTACGAAAAGTTCGAAACGTAACAATATACTTATCATGCAATTGCTTAGGAGTTCAATACCTGGTCAATGAATGCATTGTTTTGTAATTGGGCGCGTGTTAAAGAAAACAAGTTTTTAGCGCATATTAAATTGACCAGTAAGTAAAAAATTTGACATTAAATAAAAAAAAATAATTTAAAAAACACGAGCTCAATACTACAAGCAGACATTTTATTTTTATTTGGTTTTGTGCATTGAACTGATATTGGCGAAAGTGCTAATGACATCCAATGTCATCGTCATGTAAAAATAATTTAAAATGCCAAAGTAGATGTAGTGCAAAGTATGTATGTATTCATTTCATTACTTTGACAATAACAATTTTTGTTGGGATGGTTGAGGGTCCACTTCTTATTTGTCATACGTGCCAATGCAATGCGACAAACACAACTCTATAAAAATTAATTGATGTCTTGAATAATTTAATACATTTTAAAGTAAATTTTTTTTTTCAAATTTCTAAAGCTCTGAGCTACCTGCCACGATATAAAAAATGATAATTGAAATTAACTGGATCTACAAACTTTTTAGAATATTTTTTATAAAACGTAGTTGATGCCAGTTAAATAAATTTGACTAATTATAATTACTATTCTCTTCTGTTACATTTCTGTTACATTTTTTCTTTCCATTTTTTTAAGGACAATCTCATTAAATAATTTACACAATTAACAAAGTTAATTGCTGTAAACTGTTTAGTTGGCATTTTGATTTTCTTATTTTTTCTACACTCTTTGCGGAAAATCAGGTTAAGTGGTCTTCGGAATATTTTTTTAGTATTTCATGATTTTTTGAAATAAAATTTCGAAATGACTAGAAATGTCAATTATTTAATAAAGGGTTATTTTTCAAATGCCTGGTATTTGAAAGTTAACAAAAATGCTTCAAATTTGCAGAAGTGAATGAAATATTTATTTGGGGCAATAAATTAATGCCCATATCATTTACTTTCAAAAAAATATTTCATATAAATGTGGCCCGCGGCAACGCCGTAGGTGGTCCATTCATGAGCTCCGGTTTCGGCGTACTTTTGCAGCATTTTTGCCGGTATCTCACCAATAGCAGCTATAATGTTGTCTTCCAGGGCTGCTGGTTGGTCCCCGCACATGAGAGACGTGAAGTTTTCTATATTTTTAAAAAGTTTTTTTTTTCAGTATTTTCTTCGAGTATTTTTTACATTACAACAATTTGTAAGCTTTAGTCTAGCGTCTAGAATCTATTCATTATAAAATGACAAACCAAACTGACTACAAAGTAACTGTCAGCTGTCAAATCGGTTGTCAAACAAAACAGTGCCGCCAGTTCAAAGTTCGATTGGGATCAAAAAAGCACCCTTTATAATAACTGATTAAGTAGCAAAATAATTACTTTGTTTATTGTCTGGAAATGGGAAAACTTGGAAAGTAACAAATGAAAGAAATCATTTGGAATAAGATAAAAATTTTATAATACATTTTGAACCAATTCAGTATAATATAATTTATAACTTCTTTATAAAGTCTAATAGCTGGTTTCCACTACGAATTGAACCATATTGAATCTACTTGCATCGCTCTCAAAATTTTGTATGTCGAAGCAAGTTGCTTCGCTCATGATTAGGGATTGAAGCATAAATAGAGAGCGAAGCACGTGCAGTGGAAACAAGGCATAAAGCGCTTTATAAAGAATATCATGAAAAATTAACCGGTTCATTTGGAATGGCCTGAAATATGAACCGGTTCTTTTCAAATAGCACGAAAAAAACGTTTCTTTTAAAATAGCATGAACAATTTACCGATACATTGAGAATAGCATGCAAAATGAACCGGTTCATATAGAAGAATACCGAAATGAAATTTTTGACTTGAGTTCAAATCTGAGTTTACCCATTTCTTCTTAATTTTTAAGAAATTGTTTTTAGATAAATTCATTATTTTATTAAGAGACTACTTTTTTCTTGAACCAATTTATTCATTGGACCAGCAGAACGCATCAGTACTGATTTCGAGGTCGCTACACCATATCATCAGCGTTCTTTGTTCGATTTTACCACTTTTGACGGTGGATACTAGTAACTAGGAATATCAACTATTTAACCGTATTATTTAACGAATTAGAATACGAAAAGTGCAACTTATTCATTTCTTACAAGTTGAATCAATTTCGCTTAGTACGAAATTCCATCTCTGATGATAATTTATTATACCAAATATTCCATACTCTCTCGCTTTTTCGAGAGTCATTGGCTCTGAGATTAAGCAATTTTCCATTTTTTGTTTACTCTATTTTTGTCTTTTGCAGTTGACTTTCTTAGTATTCAACCACCTGTGACATGGAGTTTATTACGGGTGCCTTCGTTTTTCTCTGAATAAAATTATGAATTTATCCAAAAACAATTTCTTAAAAATTAAGAAGAAAAGGGTAAACTCAGATTTAAACTCAAGCCAAAAATTTCATTTCGATATAAACCTTAAACAGTTCAACAATTACGTATAAATATTAATAGAAGAATACCTTTAAAAATTAATCGCTTCGTTTAGAATAGCATGAAAAAGGAACCGGTTCATCTGGAATAGCATTACAACTGAAAAGGTTTATTTAGAAAAGCATGCAAAATTCACTGCTTCCTTTCGAATAGCATGAAAGATGAAAGACCAACCGGTTGATTTAAAATAGCATTACACATTAACCAGTTCAATTAAAATAACACGAAAATAAACCGGTTTATATTAAATATCATTAACTGGTTCATTTCGAATAGCATGAAAACTTAACCAGTTGATTTAAGAACTAAAAAAAATTTGGCGGTTCATTTAGAATAACTTGAATAATTAATTAAGAGGTTCATTTATAAAATAAGAAAAAAATAGCTGGCTCATTCAGAATGGCATGCAAAATGAATCGGTTTATTAAAAATGGCCCGAAGAACTTTCTCATTAATAACTGTAAAAAACTTTAAAGAGGCCGAAAAACCAATAACACAACCGACCATGGGCGGTATAAACCTATTAACCACATGTACTAAATCCCTGCGCAACTGCATGGCTGGATGCGATGTTGGCAGCGCCAACACCAGGATCGGACGCGCTCTGGCATAATCAGTCCTTCGTCTTAAATGAAACCTGGTTACCGAAACCATAAGGCGCTATGCTCCTTATAGAAGTTAAAAGAAATAAATATACGAGTATATATATAAAAGAATCACTACTATTCCTTGACTAAAACAAATAATGAACAGCATGACAAACCGGCAGCTGGAACAAACAAATTTTATGCATTTCAATAAAAATAATTAATAAATAAAATACTGTATTGTACGTCATGCATGCCCTTAATTTGAGCTGTAATTAGGGTTTCGTTCCCGGGAATCATCATTAAAAAGTTTCCGGGAAATAAAGCAATTTTAATTTTCTCGAATCCCTGGAATTTTTTTTTGGGAATACGGGGAAATAAAATGTACTACAAAATGCGACAGCAATGTTGTGTAGAACACATTTATACAGTTAAAAAAATAATAAAAAAAATAAATTTATATACAAGTTTTGTTAAAAGGCTCTGGTGGTTAACGATTTTTTTCCTCTTTTTTTATTATTGTGTTTGCAGGAAGCGTCTAACAATGTTGCATGTATTTAAGATCACAGATCTGAATCAACAGATGTTATTTTTTCTTATTTTTATATTAAACTTAACAATTTTGAGTTACTTGATAATATTTTGGTTTATATTCATGACATATATATGTATGATTATAAATAATATCATTCAAAAAATTCTCGGGTACCTGGGCATGAAACAAAATTTTTCCCCATTCCTAGGAATTAAAAATAACCGGGACTTTGAAAACTCTAGCTGCAATAAATCATCAGCTATGGTGCTGCAAGTGTTTCTTTAATTAAAAATTTAAATCAATATTTATGATGCATGCGTCACAATTTTTTTTAATTAAAATTTTAAATCAATATTTATTACTCATACGTCATATATTGTGTTCAGTATAAACAGTGATCGCAGCGTGCCGAAGTGTGGTTTCTTACAATGTTTTTATTTTGATATTTTTTTTTAATTACTTTGATTTATTATTCTCACAAAACACGTTTCGATTTTATCCGGGTGCATTTGAAATAAATTTACTACAAATTTTTTTTTTCAATAAAAACAACTGTTTCATTTCATGCTGAAGGAAAACAAACAGAAAAACAAATTGGAAAATAGCAAGTCATTACATTCAGTTGAGTATTAAATAACTCTATTAAAATTATCACTTCAATAAAAAAAGTTTCAAATCTGATTATAACTACAAATTGGTTTAATTATAATTAAATTATAATCTCTAAAATCAATTTTACACACCCGAAACACCTGGCAGAGCCATCACATCAATTCAAAAAACCCTGTCTAATGTTTGATCCTTGTGAATATTCTCATGCACAAACATTGATAATTGTCAATGCAGATTTTAGTAATTTTAACGATTTATTCCCCTTTTAGATTTTTAATTACACAAAGATAGCAAAGACATTTTAAACTATAATTTCTTCACGTTAATCGCACATGCCGGTGGTAGCGGTTATCTATCCTGAAGGATCGGGATTTGTTCGTTACAACTTCTAAAGTAAGATAAGATTTGATTTTGGCTGGATAACTAAGTTATAGTTCCACTTAACGACAGAACACCATAAACTATACAGTGAAATCGCGAAAACGTAAGTACCAGTTAACATGAACGACTCGAAAACGTGAACACCTGAACAACTTCTAAAAGTTCAAAAACTTAAACAAAATTGTCTAAATATTTTCGTTTTATTTGTTGCATTATTTCTTAATTTTGGGAATTTCAGCATATTAAAATGTATATTTTATGTTTACGTTATAGTGCTTTCAACAAATACATTCATACGTATTTGTGTATCATTTCTGATTTAGTTGTCATATGACATTTGATCTCTAAACATACAACGGTTAAGTTAGATATTTGTTCAATTTACAAACTCGTATTAACTTCCTATATGTTGTGTAATCGTCTAATTATACAGTATTGTATTTTTTTGCTGGTAATTTTCATACAAAACTGTCTTATAATTATACGTTTGAATTGAAAACTTATTAACTATTTCGCGTAAAATTAGAATTCCCATATCTGGTTCAATTTCATGGTATCAACTGGATTGAGTGTCGACTATTGTGGAAGAAGAAGATTTTAATAAAAACAAAATTTAAGAAGTAAAAATTTTCCCGTAAATAAAGAAAAATTTAATGATACAAATGGAAGCAAACTCTTCAATTGTGTTAAGATTTCAAAGTTATACGACGTACATATGTATGTAATTTCATTAAATTTGTTGTTCGACATACATATATTATTTACTCACAATGAATTTTGACTACATTGAATTGACATTTAAAATACGACAAAATGGCGATACATTAAATTTGTCTGTTCACAAGCATATAAACAAATATCGTCTTTTTTTAAACGATGAGTCGTATGAGCTTGTGAATTGAAAAAATATTTTGCTAAAGTACAAATATAAACTGCAAACAAATTAATAACAAAATTTTTTCTTGGCTCTTTATCCATGTTTTGAGTCTGAAAGACAAAGCAGATATTGTCGACCTATTGCAAAAGAGTTGCAGTGTAACTGGCTTGGCCAAGAAATATCAAGTGGCAAAATCCACAATTCGCAGAATTAAACAGAAGGACAAAGCAATAGAAAAATGTGTTAATAATACATTTTGTAATTCAGGTATTCGCAAGACTGAGCTCCCGAGACTAGAGAAAAATCTCTATAAAAATTTTGTTAAAATGAGGAACAAAAAATGCCAGTAAGGCCCAGATTTACAGTCTTTGGTTAATAAATTGCGCTGGTTTAACTAATGACTTTTCATATACATGCATACATAGATACCATTTGTTAAACCGCCATCATTAGTTAACTAAAGACTGTGAATTTGGGCCTAAGTGGTTTAATTTTAAACTAAAACTGTAAAAATTTGCTTCATTACAACTTAAGATCTGCGGCAGCAAATTAAAGTAAAATAAAGAAACCAAAAATGAATAAAAACAAAAGAGTTTTAAGTGAAAACATTTAACATAATAATTTTTCAACAAAAATATAAAACAGTTTTTATTTAAATCTGTTTTTGTTTATTTGAAATATTTTCGACCCAAATTATACGCGTTTGTTTGTTTAATTTTATGTTAAATATTTTGCTTAATTCCTTTTAAATTTAGCAAAATGATTGCAAAACAAAAAATCTATTTGGTAAAATTCTAAAATGTTTTTCGTATTTTTGTTTTTTGTTTGTTAAAACTTTAGCTCATTAGTTACTTTGCTTTCAATGTTTACTGGCAAAATCCTTTTTCATTAATTGCTCCTTCAATTACGCTTCAATGGTGTTCAAAAAGTTTTCCCAAAATAAAAACCCGCTAATGAATTTGTAACATTTGTTTATTTATATTTTTTGTTTGCTGGTTGTATTTTCTAATTAAATGATTTGAAATATTGGAGTTTTGTTTTCTTCGCACAGCTAAAGATGCTCAAAAATAATTTAAACTTTTTAATTAAGCCAACGTTTTTTATTTTTTTTTTTACAAAATTAGTTACATTCTACCAAAGAATAAGAAATTGAAGAATGTAACGAAGCAAATTTTAGGATTTTAATTAGAAAATTTATTTGAATCATTAAGGCACGTGCTTCGCAATCGTTGTTGAGGCAATGAAAATAAACTTTATTGTGTGTCTTTGTTTATGAGTGGTGAGCAGGAAGCAAATATTATTTGAGAACTTTCAGGAAGTAATTCGAATTTTCGCAATTAAAAACCCAAAAAAAGAAAAAAGAATAAAGAATCTTTGAACTTTTCATATAAAAAAATGGCTTACATACATATTTAGCAGGTTTTTAATTAATGGGTTTAATTAATTGGAAACAAACGAAATAACGGCGGGGGGATGGTCTGTATTCAATTCGAAAACTGTTCGAATTTGTGTGTTATTTACATTGCAATTCGATCTAAATGCTGTTCTAGATGAGCCTGTTTATTTGTCATGTTATTCTAAATCAACCAGTTCATGTGTTATGCTATTCTAAATGAACCAGTTCATGTGTCATGCTATTCTAAATGAACCTGTTCATTTGCCATGCTATTATAAATGAAGCAGTTAATTAATTTGTCATGCTATTCTAAATGTACCAGTTAATTTGTCATTCTATTCTAAATAAAGCAGTTCATTTTATGCTATTCTAAATGAACACGTTAATTTTTGACTATTTTAAATGAACTTGTAAATATTTCATGCTATTCTAAATGAACTCGTTAATTTGTGATGCTACTTAAAATAAACCAGTTAATTTTTAATGCTATTCTTAACAAAGTGGTTAATTCTTTTTGCTATTCTAAATGCACCAGTTTATTTTTCCTGCTGTTCTAAATGAACCGGTTAATTTTCCATGCTATTCTAAACGAACCGATTAATTTGTAATGCTATTTTAAACTAACCAGGTAATTTTTCATTCTATTCTAAATGAATCAATTCGTTTTTCATGTTATCCCAAATGAACCGGTTAATTTGTAATGCTATGCCTATAAACCGGTTAATATGCAATGCTATTCTAAATGAACCAGTTCACTTCTCATGCTATTCTAAATTAAGCAGTTCACTTGTCATGCTATTCTAAATGAACCAGTTCATTTTTCTAAATGGCCCAGCTAATTTTTTGCTATTTTAAATGAACCGGTTAATTTTTCATGCTATTTTAAATAAACCGGTTAATTGTTCATGCTATTCTTAAAGTGTCAGTTAAATATTCATGCTATTCTTCATGAACAGGTTAAATATTCATTCTATTTCAAATGAACCGATTAAGATTCATTTATTTCATTCACAAGGCGATTCTTTTGTAATGACAATCTCTGATAACGAAGTCATCGTATTTCCAACGAAATCACAAAGACGAAAAAAAGGAATTATATTTGAGTTATTTAAATAATAATTCGCCCCAATTTATGGAAAAATATGTATGTTTGTTTGTTTTTTGTTTGTCGAAATTCAAGTTTTCTATTTAATTTTTTTATTTTGTTATCTTTTAAGTAAATGAAGAAAAAAAATGTGTTTTTCTTGTTGAATTGTTGGCAAAATCTGAACATTTTTCGCACATTTATAATTTTAATCTGGCGCAGATGTCGCAACATCAATATACCGTGTGTTGTTGTTTATCTGTTTTAAATAAACCATAAGATAAATAAATAAGAGTCAAAACAAAAAATCAAAAGAGAGAATCATGCAGTCAGTCCGGCAATCAACACCCCACTTGTTAAAGTAGTCAACCAGCAACAGAGTGGCGTGACAGAGTGTTTGCAAAGTCATTAAAGAAGGCGTATGAAAGCCTCAGCCAGTGTTGCTGCTACAACAAAAATTTTTGTAAACATTCTATTCTCCGAATTTCACTGATTTTTGCGATATGTAAACTTTTTCCTGTTTGGGTGGGCCCTTTTTGCCTATTAAATTTTCCTTTTTCCAGACTGGGCAACAGTTTTTTTGGACTACAAGGCGTTCATCTTATGCAGTGGCCAGCACAGTCACCCGGCATTAATCTCATAGAAATTTTATTTGAAATTGTGAATAGAAAGATTAATTGGAAAATGGCACATCGGGATCCAAACAAATTAATTAAAGCTATAAATGAAGCATGGCTTTCAGTTCCAATGACAACTAAAGAGAATCTTTTTAGCTTCATGCCAAAACGATCTGCTGCAGTTTTGAAGAATTGTTGTTATACAAAAAAATTTTTATATGTATAAAATATATTCCAATATGTTTTGTCGTATGGAAATTAATCTTTTCTTTACGCTGTGTTAATTCCTTAATGATAGCACATGAAATTAAATTTTGTTTTATTAATGTTTTTTTTTTCTTGTTATTAGAAAAAAAGTTGAATGCGTTTTTGGTCTATTACGTTTTGACCGATACTGTATCTAATTATGGAATAAGAAGAACCATACACATATTCATTTTGTTTGTGTGAAAGAATTATATTCTTAATGTTCTTATGATAAAAAATAAAAATAAATAAATACAATTCATTAATATAAATACATTTTCCTCATTTTTATAATTTTTTTGCCTGCTTTCTTATAAAGTTTCAATAATCTTTAAACAAAATTCAATATAAGAAACTTTTTCACACATTTGTCAAATGTTTTACTTTTTTATATTATTAACTAGTTTGAGGCTTTTAATCAGATTTCAGCAATTTTTCGCGTTATAATAAAAACAAACAACTAATTTTCCATGTATACCATTACAATAATTTAAAAATTTAAAAGTAATTACAATTTTCAACGTCAAAATAAGTAACCAAAATGAAAAAAGTACACAAAATAATAACCAACTTTGGTTATAAATAACTAAAATGGCAACGCTGGTTTCAGCATAAAATATCTGATAAACAGTTCAAAAAATATTTTTTTTAACAATTAAAAATAACACACATTTTTTACTTCAACAAATTAAATGCCAAGACCAAAATAGTGCCAGGGGCTGCGAGAGGGCATGCAAACAAGCGAAAGGTTGTTTACTCTTGTAGAGTACTGTATCGTGCACATGTCGTTCAGTAAAATTGATTTAAAATTATTTTTTTTTACATAAAATTTTCTTTTAAAAGACATTAAATTGTGTAGACATATTTTTTTTCTTTTATATAATTTAATTGAAGAAAAATTACTTAAATGTGATTTTGATTGGGACTGTAGACTTTTATTGTTGCTTTTAGTTTATGTTGTCAAATTTAATTGCAAATAGCATCATGACATTTTATTTGTTCTTATTGTCAGTCTACGTCGTTCAAGAGTTGTCAGACGACTCTCTTTATGTTTTTGTTTGTTTGGCCTAGATTTATGGTTGTAAACGAATATCAAATCAAATTAAATTTAAATTGATCTTTTTGCAGCTGAATTGGTGTCATTTTAGTTGTTTTTGCCTGCCTATCTGTCTGCCATGAATGAAAGAGATTTTGTTCCACAAATCAAAATTTTAAAGGTGAATTATTTACTTAATTTAAAGTTTAATTGGTTAAATTTTCCCGTCATTCTTGCTAAAACTATTCAGTTGCCATAAAATGTATTCTTAGTAAAATTCTTCATGACAAAGTAATGAGTTAAAATGCTAACAAAAGCGCAGTGAAGTACATACATACTTTTCAATATTTCTACTTTCAAATTTTAACTCACCTACTTACCACCCTAGCTTTTAAGTGACGACTTGAAAATTTTGAAATCATTGAATGTACACAACACAATAAAAATGTCTGCTTGGAGTATTGAACGCGTGCTTTTGCTGTTATTGTTGTGTTTGATGTTTAGTGTTTTATTCACTGGTCTATTGCAAAAATATTTTGTTATGCGCTAAAAACTTGTTTTCGTGCATATACATAGAATTAAAAAGCCTCCACTGCGTCGTTAAGGATTAAACTGATAATCTAGTGTATGATATAAGTGCCCAGTTTGATACCATACCACTCCCTCAGAGAATAAATTGTTTTTTATTTATACATTTTACTAATAAGAAATAATTACTAATAAAAGTACTGCAAAGTAATGCAGATGGTATGTAGTTCTTGCTGAAAAGTATGTTGGTCTTAAAGCAAGTAATGATCAAGTTTTTGTTGAGTTACGAGGCCAGTTTGATAATTCCGTGACTTTCTGGATAATTTAAATTTTTTTTCCGCAGAAAAGCGTTTTATTTCTCATCATAGTCTTCTTTAATCTCAATACATTTAGGCCAGCATCTTTATTTTTTTATTCCCTCCAAATAATGAAATATCTCAAGACCCTTAAAATAGGCGTTTGTTTCAATGATAACCTTTTCTTACCGGCCAGCAATTTCTTAAAATTCGTAAACAGGAAGTAGTCACAAGCGGCTAAGTCCGAAGAATATGATGGATGGAGTAACAGTTCATAGCCCAATTTATTGATTTTTGGTATAGCTGCAGTTGCGTCTATGTTACGCATCCTTCTGATAGCTTTTTGATATCCAAATATTCATACAAAATGTGATGTACTTCGTTGAGATATCGACAGTCTCAGCCATCTCACGTACTTTCATTTTGCGATCGTCAAATATCGTATCAATGGATTTATTTTATCGGCTTTTTCTGGCGTGACGATCTTTTTTGGGCAACCTGTACGATCGACATCATTTGTGCTGGTACGACCACAAGGAAACTTTTTAATCATTTAAATTGGTTGTGTAGAGGCCCCAAAGCATTTATCAAGCCTTTCTTTGGTTTCAGTGATAGTTTTTTTTACTTAAAAAATTATGTTTAATCTGCAAACGAAATTCACTTTTTATAATTTTCGTTGAATTTTCGTTGAGGTTGTGTACTTTCAATGGCTGTCAGAGGCAAACTAAAAGCCGCCGCTTCCTCGAACTTCGACAGTACTCTAGTAATAGATAATCGTTAACGGGAAAGCTGCTGCTTTGGAATCATAAAAAGTAACGGAATTGTCAAGGTGCCCTCGTATTAAGGAAGATATTTCGGAAAATCTAAATAAAGTCAGGCTCAAAAACAGAAATTTATAATTTAAATCCAAATTTTTTTTGATCTGTAAGAGATAAATATAAAAATTAATTTCATTTTTTTAATGTGATTATTTTTCCATCTAAATTGGTTATTGTTTTTTTTAATCCAAAGTAATTTTTATTTTGGCTAAAGTTCGTAACATTTTTTGGTCAGAAAGAATTGGATATTTGACAATATTCCAAAAGAACAAGGAATAATTTAATATCAACTAATTTCAACTTACACGGCAGAACAGAAACAACGTTGTTTTTCGGGAGCTATCATCACAATACAGGGATGCAAAATGAAATTTTCTAATTGTACTAAGCTTTAAGGAAAAGTGCACTTTTTTCAGTCCGATTGCAATTTTTATTTTTTTAATATTTTTTATTAACAATCAACTAAAAACGTACATAAAAACTTATTTGTAGATATATCACTGAAATTCATTTGTACTTAGTACTTATACATTATGTAAACAAAATTAACAATTAAATTTAATGTTTAATTCCAAAAGGTACACAAAAGACTATCAGTTGTTGATATCTGATAACAAAATCATACTTTATGATATACATACATTTTCTTGCTAACAAACTCTTAGCCAAATCTAAATTATAGCAGCACGAATTAGATGACTTGTGCAAATCCTTTGTTTGGACTAGATAGAGACAGTCACAAATAACCTGTTCCTCTCTTTTGTTTTTATTAAATTTTGAAACGAAAATAAATCTTTCCACATTTGCAGAAGAATGTGGAATGGATAATATTCATCTAGCAATTCTTGAAATATCAGTAAACATCGGTTCATTTAGCTCATTTTTCATAACTGATAGCTTCGTCCAAAACAAGGCGTATTTAAACCATGTGTTCTTTCCACAAATTAGAGGCTCGTATGTCAAAATTTTTATATGGTTGGGATGTCAGTTGTTATTGTAATGTTGTACCTGTGGTGGAATCGCCACCGTCTGTATAATTTCGCCTTGGGTATAAAACAATTCACAACGTATGATTAACAGGGAGTTGTCATACAAAAAATGGGATGATTTAAAATACTTTCGTGTAATGAATTAAAACTAGAAAAAATATGAAATGCTAATTCTACTTTTTGCTTTCAAATAGTGCTAAAAAAAGTACAAATAAGTCTCGTATTATTTTTCGGGTCATAATTTGTATAAATAAGTATTTGAAATCATATTCAAAACCGAGCCACCTAAACAATGGCGGGGATATATGGAAACACACATGAACACTGCTGATGGAAGTGTAGCGGCTCCCGAAAAACAACGTTGTTTTTGTTCTGCCGTGTAAGTTAAAATTAATTGATGTTAAAATTTTCCCTCGTTACTTTGGAATATTGTCTCATATCCAATTCTTTCTGACTAACAAATTTTACGAACTTAAGCCAAATCAAAGAATTGCGACTTGCGATGCAGTTCTACAAATGAGGAAGATTTTACAATTTTATCTTATTATCAAAGGTCGTTTTGCAATTGTCTGAATAGCATATGACAGATTTAAATATATTTAGCTTATGTTAATAACTCGAGCATTAAAAATGGCACCCAAATTTTAATATTTGAACAGAAGACCTGAAAAGTCGTATTATTTATTTGTTTACTTATTGTCATAACGTGTATTTTTATTATAATTTTAATAATAATTATTATTATTATGATTGTTGCTTTTTTGTTGTTTTAGTATTTTATTACAATCTTAACAACGTTTTGTTTGTGTCGTTTAAATTAAGACACAACAGTGTCGTTGACAATTTTAATTTTGGTCAACTATTTGACTCACCCACTCACTGTCTTTGTACTCATAAATACTTTGTGTGTGTTTTGAAATGAACACGCTCGCTGTATGACTTTGTGAATGTTGAATTTACTTTAATGAATATTATAAATTTTTTTTCTTCTTTTTCATTTAAATTGTGTTATATTTAAGCACATTTGAAATTTTAAATTATTCTTAATTCTAATGATTTCATTATTGAATATTTTTTCTTTATTTTTCTTAAATTTTTAAAAATACATTCTTTATATATATTTTTTCAATTCAAATTTCTTTCAAATATGATTTTCTTTTATTCTTCGAATTTATTTCACTTTTCAGCCATAATTTGGCTTAATCTTATTTATGATTTTTATAATTTTTTTTGTTTAATAATTTTTAAAGATCAAAGATCATATTCCTTTTATTATTGTGAAAAATCTATTTGATTTGGTTTCTCAACACTTTCTGGTTTAAAAGCTGGTTAAATAATTACATTTGCGTTAGATATTTGTTTGAAAAATATTTTAATATTTCTTTTCTTCTTAACTGCAAATTTAAAAATTTTACACAAAACAACGACGGCGATGTTATTGTTTATATGCACGGCATGATACTAAAACATTTACACTCGTCCATCTGTTAGATACTTTTTTGTTTAGCAAAAAGCAAAAAAAAATGTTCTTTTGTATCTGCTGCTGTATAATATTCTTGCCGCTCCTCTGTGTGCTTCTCAGTGTAAGAGAGAATTATCTTTCTATTCACGTTGTGTGCTGATGGTAAACGTACAAATTGTCCCACCAAGCTTACGTGTGATCATGTCGGATCATTTCAGGTGTGACGTGTAAGAAATTATGTTGTGTGCCAACTATTGTTGATACTTACAAATTCAAAAATTACACATGTGCTAGCAGCCGCGGCGTCCAGCCTTCCCGTTAATCATATTCAAACAGTAATATATAAAACTATTTTCAAGTAACTTATATTAGTCTGAAGTTCGTAACACTATTATTTGAAAAGAATTGCCTAAGAGACCACATAACAAAGATCACGATAAAACGTAATTAATATCAAACTGCGCTTCCGAACATAACAATGTTGTGTTCGAAGGCCAATACATTCTCTTATCAGTGATCAGTTTACCACTATTTAGGTGGTCCTGGTGGTACTCGCACATTAAAGCTTTATTTATTTAAACATTTAACAGAAGAGAATACGAGAATTGTTATTCTTCCGACATATACAGGGATCTCAAAATTAATGTTATGGATTAAATGCTATATAACTTTTATTAATTAATTTAAAATTTGTGTGTTCCTTTTGTTTAAAATTTGTGTAAATAGACTTGGGAAACTTAAAATGAAACAGTACACAATAGAACAATGAACAAAAATTATTGAATTTTGTTTTTATTATATTTTTCTAATGCAACGTTCTTATCGTCGGCATTTTAATGTGCAGAGTAGATCCTTAGTGGCAACAACAAATCGGCTGGTTGCCACTTTTCGTCAACACAGTTCATTAAAGGGTCTTCCTGGTTCCGTCATAAATATTCAACAATTATTCGAGACTGTAAAAAAATCAGATACATCAACGATAACGTTAATTTTGCGCCACCTTGCACAAATTCTCAAATGACTTGAAAATTTAAAATTTACCATGATTAATTTGCGTTAAGATATTTGCGTTTCAGGATATCGCTATTGAAATCAGTACAATCTCTTTATAAATGCTGATGAATTGCAAACAACAATAACAAAAAAAGAACATCAATAAAACAAATAAATTAAAACTAAAACTCATTAAAAAATAAATAAAAAACAATTAATATAAATAATAATAATAAAAAAATTAAATAAAAAATATTAATAAAAAAATATATAAAGAAAAATAGATAAATTAAAAAAATACATAGTTAGCAAATATGTGAAAATCGAAAGTGAAATACTTTAAAGAAAAATAAATAAAAAAAAATTTAAAAAAGAAAAATAATTTAAAAAAATTAAAAAAAAATATATAAGACAAAAAACACAAATTATAAAAATCCATAGTTAGCAAACAAAGGAAAACTCTGCAAAAAAATTTATATTCAGCAAAAATCTTAATTTTAGAAAGAAAATACCAGGGAGGTTATTACGTATTTCGATACGGAACGGAAATCATTCGAATTTGTATAACTTATGCATTGTGTTTCGAAAATGTTTTCTTTCGAATCGAAATACATAATAGCCCTCTATCCAAGTCATTAAAAAATACAGTATTTACAAAAAAATATAAAAATTTGAGCAATTATTTAAAAAAGAAACGGCCAGTTTATAAAAGAATCAAAAATTAAAATAAAAAAATACATTCAAAATTTCAACAAAGAATCTTAAATTCAGCATGAGATCGCAGAACATTAATTGTTAATGTAGTCAATTGTTGTCGACCAGGAGTGTGTGAGTGACAAGTTTTGGCTGCCAAGTTGATGTGAACCGACTTGAACTTATCCTAGAATTAGCGGAGCATGCCGTACTGTTTCTCCAATCATCTGATAGTTTTTGTTCTGTTAAAAGTAATGAAAGAAGGTGTTTAAACAGGAATTAAATGCGTCAGTCAGTTTAAAAAAGAATTTGAATTAGAATTTAAAGCAGAATGTGACATTTGTGGGCGCCTGTTTGAGATTAGTTTTTATAAATTTATAAATTAAAAAGAAATTAAAATTTTTTCTTTAAAAACGTAAAAGACACAATACAATATTATGTTTACAGTTTTATTTGTTTTATAGTTCTTTGCTTATGCCAAAAGCATATGGAAGCAGGTCTTTGCATAATAGAGGGGAAGAATATATCATTTCTGTAGTACTGCCGATTTCAAAGCTAAACAATTTAATTTTCATTTAGGAATTTGCTGCCGGGCCGTAGATTGTGCAGAACTGCTGTGAACTATGTAAACGAAAAATGTGATCTCACTTTATGTGACGTGTTTTGTAAATTTTCACCTCTTTCTTTTTATGGTTTGTGGTGTTTTGTGGCGACAAAAAGGTGAGAATAAATCTTCTTGATTTTCAGGGCTGCCACAATACAAAAAAATTTTAGAAAATATTCCAATTTAGGTTCAGTTTTACTCCAATTTGTGTTATTTTTAAGCGATTTTAAGCAAACTTAAATTTTTCCTTGTTCCTTTGGAATATTGTCTCACGTCAAATTCTTTCTGACTGAAAATGATACGAACTTTAGCCAAAATAATAATCACTTTGGATTAAAAACCACCAAAAAAATTTACCATCTTGAAAATTTCACATATAGAATTTTCAGTTTTTTAGTGATTAAATGTTTGGTTAATTTATTACATAATTTAACATAAAATTTGCGATGGTAAAATAGAACATTTCAAGTTATTTCGGAAATAACAATAAATATTGTTTTCTAATAATTCTTATGAAAGTTGGAATTACCCAGCGAAAACTTACTAATGACTTCTATTTAGTACATGTTTTTCCACACAAACTACATACCGTCAGAATTACTGTACAGTAATTTTATAACTAATTACTAGCAAACTTAACAAAATAAATCAATTTTTTCACACTGCATATGGAAATTGTCATTTGCCAATGTTGTGCACGAATTATGCTATAACACTTTCTCTATAACTTTCACCGCTGAACTCTCGTTGACGTCGCGCTGTGTAATGCCTGAATTCGAGCGTCGTGTCGCTTTTATATTGTGTGCTGCGTCCCTTGATGCTTGTGCTGAGCTTATTGCTTTACCTGTGCTGCTGCGGCCGGTGCGTGTTCGCGTGAGTTGTTTATTGAGATCTTAGGTACATTTTTGTTATAGATAGCATAGTATGTATCTCAATGTTGAAGTAAATAAAAAACAAATTAAATTAAAAAATTTTTAACTTGCTGTCAAAGTATTAGCTCTAGAATTAACTATTTTCTTATTGCTTTGAATATTGCGATATATGATGGAAATCGATCGATTTCAAATCGCTAGACTTCATAAATCAAATTCTTCTAAAACCAAATATTTATTGTTTACCGCGTTTAGAATATTTTATTAGAACTTAAAGTCCATTCCACTGCACCATCTGATTTACAGATAATGATTTAATGACAATGATACATTTTGTGAAATGGCGCGATTTGAAATCGATCGATTTTCATCATATGCCTCAATGTCTCGAATTCATTCTAATATATTTTCTTTGATACAAATTAAATTGAATAAATAAATTTTAAAATATTAACATCAATAATTATTCCCAACTATTCCCCTATAAATTTGTGGACGTGATAATATTGCTAGTAAGTAAAATAATAAAAATGGAGGCAGAACTAACTCATCGAAGTAGAAGTATAGCAATGTTTGCAACTTTTCGCTTCGACGACATTTTTAAAATGAACTTTCACTTTCCTATGAAAATGAACAAAAAGTTTTCCTGAAGACCATTTACATATTTCGTAAAAATTTTTATTTATAATACGTATACAAAAATTTTAAGAAAATACTTTCATGTGTAAAGGTAACGTTAGATAGAAGGATCAACGTCTGACGAAGCAAAGCGGATTTTTATGTTATTTGAGTTCAACAATAAACTCACAAGCACTGGTTCAATACTTCAAGCAGATATTTAGTTTTATTGAGTTTGCCTCCAATGGAAATTAAAAGCAGTATGCACTTCATATGTTCATTAGCATTTGATGTAACGAGACATCAATGAGCAGAGTTTTCAATATTAATTTCACTTAGATTTCATTTGAAAGTGTGAAACAGTTTTTGCACGCTTTTGAACTTAGAAAACTGCTTCCATAGCAAAAAAAAGTCACCGAATTCGGTTCTCTTAAGATATCGTTCATAATAAAAATGCAAAATGCTAGGTCGACTGTTTTAAATTTTCTTTTAATTTTGTTAATAGCTGTTTTTTGCATTCCTTTCACAATAAAAATAATTTAAATAAAATAAATAAATAAATTTATTTTTTTTGCTACTTTTCGATTATTATATACATTTCCGAATGATACATTATTAGAATTCTTGGAGAATTATAAATTTTGGTGAAATTTCAGTTTCGTAATCGTATTGAGGATGTTTTGTGAGTTTTCGATTTTTTTTTGTGAACTAGTTTTTTCAGTGGTTTCTTATGAAATCGCATTTGTTTTGGTAAACTTTGATTTTTGTTTTTTCAAATTTTTAATTTATGGAGCAATTTTGACAGCTTGGTGAATTTCTTACTCATCACATCTGAAGTAGAGTACAAAATATAGAACATGAGTATTAGTTTTGCTCAACTTTTGGCTTGATCGATAGTGTGAAAATAAATTTCGTCAGTCAACAGTCGACCACAATTTACTCAACTTGGACGCGGAAAATTCTTTCATATATTTTTATGAATTGCAAGGTTGAATGAGATGTTATTATAAAAAATGTATTTTTTTTTAGCAATATAGCGCATGCATTTTTCATATTTTTAATGATTGTGGGCCCATTTTATTTTCTTGAATGACGGTTTGAGTGTCAAACAATATCGATAGTCTGGACAGACAAAACTTTTATTCAAAACTTACTCAAGTTCGATAGTGTGTACAATATATCAAGTCGACGAAAGGCAATATCCCGGACTTGTTAAGCATTTTAAGTAAAGCTAAATAAAGTTTTAGTCAAATTTATTAAATCTATAATATGAAACATTTTGCTAATACATGCCCTAAGCTGAGGGCAAGGCTACAAAATAAACGAATATATTTCAAAATGCCTTAGATAGCTTAAACTAGGGAAATAATAATTATTGTATCAAATATATTTGACGCACCACGCCATTGGCTTTTAACTACTTCTAAGTAATACCGAAGGTATGTGGTAGTTATTGCAATTTACGAGATAAGTAGTAACGGCAAGTCATCAGCAAGTCATAAGCAAGTCTGTGCAATTTGTTTTTTTAAATGAGATTTTAATAAGTTACATGACTAATTAAAAATGTTTTTTTTCGTGGAGACTCTGGTTTCATTTTGTTCTCTCTTCGCACTCTAACTGTTGTTCAAATGCTCTATTTTGTGGGTGGCAACGTGTCAGATTCCAATGATTAAAAGAAAGGGGTGCAGCGGTGGCTTTCATGAAGAAGATGTAAAGTGAAATGTGTGAAATAGCAATCGTGAATAGAGAAGGGGCTTGTTCACAAGTTCATTACTATTCATTTAATATCAAATGAGTGGAAGGGAGGCTTGTGAACTTATTAAGAAATTTGTTTGTTGTTCATAAAAATTCTTAGAATTTTTCTGCCGCCCAATTATTTATTTAGATTTAAAGTGAACTTTAAAAAATTGTTCTACTTAAAATTTATTTTAAATTAGACTTAAATAGAAATAATTTTTTTCCAAGGATGCTAGTATTTATTTTTCTCATAAAACAGCAAAAAGTAACTTCTATTTTCATTTAAAAATAGCTAGAATTTTGCTTGTACATAATATAACATTTGTTTTATTAAGAAAAAGTTTTTTTTTGCTGTTTTTTTTCTTTTTAATTTTATTTATTTAATAAGTGTCACTTACAATCTAAATCCATTTAACTGCAAGTTGTACATGAGTTGTTTTTGGGTTTCTCTTCTCTTTAATTTTCTTCTTTTGCGAGTAGTGTTGGTGCATGTTGACATCGATGCGTTCAAATTGATTTTGTGGCATCTACACATGCACATGGATCTGTATGTGTATATTTCATTTATTTTTAAAATAATTTGTATATACATATGTATATATTTTTTTAAATTTCTTTGCTTTATTTGATTACCATTAAATAATAAAAAAATACAATTTTTTTTAAATTTGAAAACAACATTTTTAAATTTGTCGTATTTTTCTCGTTTAATCAATTTTGTACAAATAAATGTGGACGTTAAATCGATACGAATAAATTTAAGACTGTAAACGTTTTTAAACTTAAAATCGACTTATTAAATGCACATGATCTAACATCCATACATACATATGCACGTACATATGTTCATATTTTTTTTATAATTTTTTAAACATGTTTCTGCAAATTAGTAATTTCTCACAAATCACTTAACATACAAGTGAAAATGAATTGCTAAAAATAATCTAGTTCAAGTGTAATGTTAACGCAAAAAAAATACACAGTGGCGGAAATAATAATAGGAACACATAAAATTTTTAATATATATTTTTTAATTATTAAATTTATATTAATCGAGATTGCCTCGATATCTCTTTTCAAAGATTTAAAAAAACTTTTGTTTGTTGAGGGTTTTTAGCTAGTCCATATACATGCATTTCATTGGTGCTAAAGCCAAATCATCAGTAGACCTTAAACCTAAAAACATTCAAAAATTAGGTTTAAGGTCTACTGATGATTTGGCTTTAGCACCAATGAAATGCATGTATATAGACTAGTTAAAAACCCTCAACAAACAAAAGTTTTTTAAATCTTTGAAAAAAGATATCGAGGCAATATCGATTAATATAAATTTCATAATTACCTAGTTAAGATTTTATTTTCCGTTTTGCCTTATTAAATACTTTTATTGTCATCCAAAGGGCGTCTAATTGTAAAAAAGGTTGTAAAGAAAATAAAATAGATTCATATCGAATATAATAATTTGTTTGTTGGGATTTTTGAATAAGTTTCAAAGCATACTATGCTTATACTATTGTAATTTTTATAACTCTCATTGAGTTTTTAAAAGTTTTTGTATAAGTAAAGGGGTTTGAAACATTTAAAAATTAGGTTTAAGCAGGGTTGTCAGATTATTTTGAGCTCTGTCGCCAAATGCAATGTCAAAAATCGCCAAAAGTCGCCAAAACCATAATTTTCTTAGTTTTTGTACTTTTTTTTTAGATCATCAAAAAAAAATTTTTTTTTTAGAAAATTAAATAAAAATTACAAATAGCCAAAAGTCGCCAAAAATTAAAAAAAGTCGCCAAAATATATTTTTGTTAATTTTTATTAAAAACAAAAAAAATATAATTTATGAATACATAAAGAGGTACTTTGTTTACTATATACTATTATATATACACTTAAAAACTCATCGAAAAAAATATTTTCTGACTAATATTAAAAGGTTGAGGTCTAAGTAACAGTAATGTGGTTATAATATAACATTCACATATCCAAAATACTGTATACTTCATTTTCATCACATTCATTATCATCGTCTTGTTTTGAATACATAGTATGGGAATTGAATTTCTTCAACATTTCTTCAGAAGGTGTGAAAGATGTGCAACACATCTTATTAACATTCATATAATTTATAACTCTTAGTAAAGCGTCAAGTAGCTCATATTGCATTCTATTTCTCAAACGAGTTTTAGTAGAATTCATTATTGAAAATACTCTTTCAACGCAGGCATTACTAGTTGGAATAACCAACATATAAAGTACAGCCAATGCAATTTCTTTAAAATGGTACGTACCAGCCGTGTCCCTATAATTATAAACTTTTGGCCAAAACTCGTGTAGATTAGATGGAATATCATCATTAAAATAGTCTTTCCAATTCACGAAAGGTAATTTTCCCCATTGTGTTTCATATACGTCTAATGGTACTTTAGGGTTCATAAAAACCTTCATAGACTCTTTAACAACAGCGAATTTTGTTTGTGCTAGTGAATTACCACATTTTAAAATAGAAAAATGTTCGTAAACTTTAAAAATATTCATATTCTCCGGCAGTCTGTTGATCATTTCTTTTAAAAGCATTTTTAAATATGAAAAGCAATTTTCTCTAAGTGTATAAATATCATCCTCATCCATTTCAACATTGCTTAATTCAGTTTCAAACGTTGACCCAAAATCAATTGCATTTATTGGGAGAAATGAGCTTGGTATATCAATGGCTGTACTCAATGCACTTACAAATTTTTCACTATTTTAAGTATCATTAAAAATTGATGGTTTAAAAATTTTTGAAGAAAATAAAAGAAGAGTATTATACAGCTTTTGGTGCATGCTGCCTGCGTCCTTATTATCCGATTGAAACTCTAGATTTAAATGGTTCATTTCATTAACAATTGGATTTATAAATACCAAAAAAAGTCTTGTTTTTTCGTCACAAAATCGAAAAATTTATAAAAAAAAATCGGATTTTGTTCAAAAATAGCCAACAAAATCGCCAACCATTTCATAAATCGCCAAAAAATCGCCATGTCGCCAAATCAAAAATTAAGACGCCAAACAAGTTAGAAAATCGCCACGTTTGGCGAGAAATCGCCATATCTGACAACCCTGGGTTTAAGGTCTACTGATGATTTGGCTTTAGCACCAATGAAATGCATGTATATATATATATATATATATATATATATATATATATATATATATATATATATATATATATATATATATATTAAACTAATGGTATGCAATTTGTCTTTGTAACAAAAATTAAAAATAAAATGAAGGACCTTCTGTATTCGAGAAGGAAATGTGAAAAAATATGCTTAGAAAAAATAAAAAAAGACTTTTTATGTTTACAAAACAGATTTCGTGTTTGCTATCTAGTCCAAATATTATTTTAATATGTGATAGAAACTCCTTTAATTTTAATTACTTCTTTGGATCGTCGCGTCGTGGTGCTCTCAACATTACCGCAGGTATGCTTCTTGCACCGAATTCCACATTATCCACTTATTTGTACATTTATACGTTCCCATTTTATTTCTTATAACTCCGCAGGGGTATTCTATGGGATTCAAATCCGGTGATTGGCATGGCCACTCCATAACTGGTACTTAATTTAATCAAAACACTATATTGTACACTTCGGGCGGAGTGCTTGGGATCAGAATCCTGCATAAATTCCAACCTTAATGGCATTTGTTCTTCAGAAAATAGAAACAATTTGTTCCATAGTATATCCAAATAATCTGCAGCTGCAATTATTCTTTGTATCCCGAAAATTCGACCAAACCCACACGTTGAAAAACATCTCAAAATCATCAGAGACCCGTCACAGTGTTTGACGATATTTTTTGTATACTTTGGATTATATTCACTACTGGGAGGGCGACGTACAAAAAACTTTTCATCTGATTCAAACAAATTAATATTAGTTTCATTAGACCACAGAATATTGTTCCGATTTTGACGACCAGGGAGTTGTTGAGCAAATTCCAATCGTTTTTTGTCTATTTCGCTTACTAAGGAGAGCTACTTTTCTTGGACTGTGACCCATAAGTCCAGCTTCTCCTAGTCTATTTGTTATCGTACGGCTGCTTGTTATTGTAGCACAGAAATTATTTTTAAGGCCATTTGCTGAGTCGAAGTCTTTTTTTTTGAGTAAAGAATCAAAAGTGTGTCGAAACGTGCTGGCTCTGTTTTCGATGGTTTTGTTCGAGTGAATTGCATTAACAACTTTATTTCTTGAGCAATCCATTGTTTGGGAAATTTGTTTAATTGATATTCATTTGTATTTTTGAATTTTTTTTTTTAGCTGCGCCAGTGAAATCCTGATATCAAAAATAAATTGAACTAAAAACGTATCAAATGTATTTAAGTTAGTCACTGCCCATTAAAGGTGGTTCGGACAAAATTTTATTGACTGAGATTTTTCTGCAACACGATTCACTCATTTGAAAAAAATATGAATATGAAAATACAAATATAAAAAAGAAATTAAAATCTGCGACAAATTGTGTAGAAAAAATTAAAAATTATATTAAATTATTAATACCTAATGAATTAAGTAAAACGATATTATTTCAAAGGAAATTTATAGAAGAAAAAAATAAAAGAATTGCTGTAAAACCAATTTTGAAACCCTAGAACTCAGTTCAACTTTGACCGTACAAAATTTTAAATTAAACCAATTCAAGTTAAGAGTTGTCCGAACAAAATCATTTTTCTCTTTCAAGGAGGGATACATCAATCTCATAAAAAAAATTTGTCCTGACAAAAATTATATGGGTGAATCCAGCTTGTTTTTTTACACTTTTATGTATTTTTTTATGGAAATATTGATAATATTTAAAGAAATTTGTCGCTGTTATTTGATCATATAAATTTATTTCTGTTTAAAATTTTTCGTAGAAAGGAATTAATTGTAAAAGAACAGAGTAAAAAAGTAAACTGATAATGAAATCTTGGTATTTTTTTTGAAGCATTTGACAGTGAGTTTCATCAATAAAAAGCAAAAACACAAAAAATTCCAAGGAATTAGGAAGGACGATATCGCCCCTTTATTTTTTCCCACCCTGTACATAAAGGGTGTTTTTTTTAAACCTCATAGAACTTTAGATTAAAAAAATAGATGAATTGTGTTAATTGTCATGGCGTCATTCGTAAGATAATGCGTTTGAGGTTTATGTTTGAATATGTCTTCGGCATATGGTCGGCGCGGTTAGCGCTTAAATGGCACAATGTGAGCTCGAATCGTCATATCCATAAACAAAATGCCGTTTTCTTTTCTAAAAAATTTAACTTTTTTTTACTTTTTATCACAAAAATTGTTATTCAGTTTTTTTTAAGAAAAAAAAATTTCTTTCGTAAGTGATGATACAATAATTTCTAATAAACTCACTATTTCAAAAAATCAAATGCAAATTCTCTATAAAAAGGGGAAAATATATGGCGCTTTTTTTTAGAAAAAAATGCTATAAAACTCGTCGGATTATGTCATACATACGAGTACGTGGTCGTACTGTATTTTATAAAAATCGGGATTACGACATTCGTGATCGTATGACTGAACGTGAGATTTTTACGAACTATCATCAGTTAGCAAAAACGCGTTCGAGTGCAAATAAAGGCTTTTCATTAGGAATTAATATAGCGTTCCTATTATTTTTTCCAACACTGTGTTTATTTTATTTTTAATTTTTTTCAAATCAATTGAAAAATTTCGGATTTTTTTGTGTGTAAGGAAAAAAAGGACATTTTTGAGACGTGTAGAGATTTCTATTAATTCCTACCGGCATTGCTGCGAGGTGGCCAATCGAAATCGTCATAACACACAAATCGTGAGAACACGATTTTTAGGCCAATTTCGATGTGCGATCATAATTTTCTAATATATCTCAACGTTGTTCTAGCGTGAAGCCTCATTAATTTTAACAGACAGAGATTCGAAAAATCGAAAATATGATAACAAATTTGTTGAATCACACTCATGTACGCATAAATAAATAATATCGAATTTATTGCCTCCTAATAGCCCGTTTCCACTACGAGTTGAATCACCTGCTTCGCTTTTTCAATTATGTTTATAAATCATGCTCACATACTTGCTTCAATTTTCTGGATTATTTCTGTGGTCCGTTAAAATTGTAAGGTTTTCTGGATACGACCCCTTCACCAAATTCTTCTTTGAATCCATTGCTTTTTTAGATTATTTATGTTAAAAAATTAATTTTTTAAATTATTTTTTTAATTGATAATTTTGTTTTAATAATATTTTGTTTTGACAGCTAGTTCAGATAAACTTGCGATAAAAATTAGAGAAAGCAAGAATTTTTCGTGCTTCGCAAGTAGATTCATATTGAATCTAGAAATTTTTCTATCGATCTCGGCGAATAGGCAGTTAAAATAATTACAAGTGAAATAAATGTTTCTTAAGGAAGTACTCATATGTTTATTTAAAATAAAATAATTCAGGTTTAGCACAGAAACCAATGTAGTCGGAATTGATGAATTTCAATGTTATTGGTTTTATGTTCCATCTGGAATTACAATCAGTATTGAACATAAAACCGTTAACATTGACATTTATCATACAAGAGTATTTTTTGTCGCCTTTTCAAATGCAATTCCGATTATATTGGTTTCTGTGACAAACCTGATTATTTCATTTAAACCCGTTTAGGCTTCATAGACATACACAACAGATGACACAAAGTAGACTAATTAGGGCCTCCTAATATTTATGCTTTAGTTGAGCCAAACACAGGGCAAATTTGTTCAATTGAATTTTTTTATGGTCCTTCAAATTATTATTCAAACCGGCATTGACTCCCATATTAGCACACTGAGCGCGCATTTTTACTATGAATGAACTCTAGTTTCTCTTATCTAGACATTTTTTCTAAAAATTCAAATGCCTGTTATAACATGTGTGTAGTGTTATTGGCATCCACATCCTTTCGTATCAAAAATCAACAATTTAAAAAATACACATGATGAACTATTTTTGCTGTTTGACAGCTAATCGCATTAAATCATTTCTCTTCATTAAAAAAAATTTTAAAAATGATTTCTAATGCAAATGTTTGCCACAAAAATAAATATAAAAAAGAAATAAAACCAACAAATTTCAAACTCCCTCCTGCATGGTTTTGTTGGTTATTGCTCGTTGTTTTTGCTGACTGTTCTTTTATTTTCCCGGTTATATTATTTGTTATTATTATTATTATTCGTAGTTGCGCTTTCGTTAATGATTCCATGTCCGCTCATCGCATTATGTTTGTGAACCCACAATTACTCCATGAAAACATGGTGATGAATTAACATGAATGCACATTGCGAGTTTGCAAATGATGGTTGTGTGGGAAAAGATTACAAGAATTAAAAATTTGAGGTGAAGAAAATTACATACATACATATTTACATTACAAACTGCATGCACCAGAGTAAACAGAACTTTTTAAAGTCAAAAATAAAAAAAATTTATTTTGTTGTTCAAATCGTTGTACGAACTATTATATGGAATTGCCATTATGTATTGGGCCAGCGGCCGTGAGTGATTAAGAATGACTTTGAAGAGGTGTTTAATAGACACAATTAAAAACAAAAACATACAAATTACTCGTCGAATAAAAATATAAAAACTGAATTTTAGCTTATTTATCAGTTATATCGTTTTGCATTTCATCTAACGATATACATATGCATATATTTTTAAAACACATTATTTTGAACTATAAATGGCTGTTAAATGGAAATAAAAATATTTATTTTAAAAATAGCACAAAACAGGAGTGAGGTCGCAATAGTTTTAAGAAAATACATGAAATACACGTGATGAGAGGTGTTGTGGCCTCCGAAAACAACGTGGTTTGCAATGTCAATTGGAATTGTTTAACTTGTTCTTTAAAATTGGTTTTGTGTCCGAAATATTTCTTAATAAAAATGTTACGAACCGCAGCCCAATATATATGTATATATATATATATATGTATCGGGTGTTTTTTTTAGAGGTATAGAACTTCGAATTGAAATAAAACACAAGAAAATCGTTTTAATGTCCATCAATTTGGCTTTATTGGAAGGATAATTTTATGCCATTAATGTTTAAATATGATTTCGGGCATGTGGCCGCCGCGGTTGGCTCGAATAAAGCCAATTCTACAGGTCCAATTTTCAACCACTTTTTCGAGCATATGGGGCCGTATGTTGGCAATAACGCCACGAATGTTGGCTTCCAAGTCCCCTAACGTTTCTGGTTTGTTGGCGTAGACGAGCGACTTCACATATCCCCAAAGAAAATAATCCAATGGTTTCAAATCACACGATCTTGGTGGCCAATTGACAGGTCCATTCCGCGAAATTATGCGCTCATCGAATGTTTCCTTCAATAAATCGATTGTGACGTGCGCTGTGTGGCATGTAGCGCCGTCTTGTTGGAACCACAACTCATCCACATTCATGCCATCCAATTCGGGAACAAAATAGTCGGTTATCATGGCTCTATACCGGTCTCCATTAACGGTAACTGACTCTCCAGCATTATTTCGGAAGAAGTATGGCCCAATGACTCCACCAGCCCATAGAGCACACCAAACAGTCAGTTTTTGTGGATGTAATGGCGTCTCAAGGGTCTCATGTGGATTCTCTTCACTGCAAATGCGGCAATTTTGCTTGTTGACGTAGCCATTCAACCAAAAATGAGCCTCATCACTGAACAAAATTTTGCGATGAAAATCAGCATCGAGATCAATCTCATTTTCGGCCCATACACCAAAATCACGACGCATTGCATGGTATCGCGGCTTTAATTCTTGCACAAGCTGGATCTTGTAAGGTCGCAAGCCAAGATCTTTGCGCAAAATCTTCCATAAAGTTGATGGACAAAGCTCCAATTGCTGTGCACGGTGGCGAATCGATTCATTCGGGTCCTCTTCAACACTTTGCTCTACAGCGGCAATTGTTTCTTCGGTGCGCAATGTTCGACGTCTCTGCGGATGCGTATTATCACATAGAGTAAACGTAGTGCGAAAACGATCCATGGTTAACCGAATTAATTGCTCTGATGGACGATTATGTCGACCATAAAATGGACGGAGCTTGCGGTAAACTTCGCGAACTGAACCATTATTTTCGAAATAAATTTGCACGATTTGCAAGCGTTGTTCTTTTGTCAACCTGTTCATGATGAAATGGCAAACCAAACTAAATATTAATCACTTGACAGCTGACAAAATGGCCGCCAGTTAAAAAAGTGATGCCAACTTAAAGTTCTATACCTCAATAAAAAACACCCTTTATATGTTTTTTTTAAATAGTAACTTTTTCACATGTGTAAATAAAAAACAGATACATAGCAAAAATTGATCTTAAATTGTTTTCAATCTGACTAAAATTGTACATTTAACCATAATTAAGCTTTAGGCTGGGACCAAACGATCGATTTAGAAACTTTCGTTACATCGTTTTTGAACTAAATTTTGATTTTGGGGCATTAATTGCTGTTTTAAAACTATTTTCAGTAAGAAATCAATTAGGAAGGTGACCATAATCTTGTAAACTACTTGTAGTAAATAAGATTTCAAAACCGTAAATTTAGTTCCAAAACTGTGAAAAGGTCATGCTAAAAATGCTCGTGTGGACAGAGACCATCTAATTTTGTTAAATTGTTTAGAAATTTCAAAAATTTGAAAGGGGGAAAAAAGTACATAGGAAATTCACAGGAATAATTTATGCTAAAATTTATTGGATCTTAGTCCTTGGCAATTATTATTATTTTTGCAATTGCAAACATTTGTAATGTGCGCCTCACCTCGCATCGCATCGCCTGTTTTTCTTTTATAGACGTTTGTAACAGTTTGTTTTTATTTTTTGATTTGTTTTGTAGATATTTTTAGAGTCAAATTTTTATTGTTTAAAAATAATGCTACACATGTGTGCGCTTAAGAAACAATAAAAATAAAAAAAAATATAATAAAATATTAAAACATTTGTTAATGTAAAGTGGTTATTTTTAGAGGGTTTTAAATATAAAATATAAACTAAAACCTGATTGTTTTGTTTTGCATTTTGTTCATATATAAATATTTTAATGGTCGTAACTGTGCGAGAATTAAGCGCAAGGATTTGATATGATTACTACAAATATATCAGATCAAATGGGCATTTTTCGCGATCATAAGTCTTTTTTTGAGGCGGAGAAATTTAATTAAAAAAAGACAAATAAATATTTATAATATGTGTGGCTATTATCCATAAAAAAATAAAAATTTATGACCCTCTGTGTAAAAGCATTTGAACATATTACACTTTAGCTGAACTTCACACCTGATGGCTGTTTTGTGACCGTTTTATTTAGTATTTTAAATCGTAAATGTACAAGTGTTATATACCAATGGACAGGTAGATAACTGTATTTTAATATTTTGTATGAATTTAGATCATTTTTAAAAATAAATAAGGCAGTTGATTGAAAACCCTAAAAAATTTGCCATTCGTATTTTCTTGACATATATTTTTTATATTTGAAAATTCATAAAAAGAATCCATTTAATATATCGTTGCATTTTTTTAATATAAGAGAATTGTTATGTTTTTTAATAAATAGTGAAGAAATAAAAATTAAAAAATTAAATTTAGTACAATTTTCATGCAGGTATATTAAATGCTTCTGAAAATTTAACTATTTTTAGTAAATCTGCTGTCTTTGCCACATTTTTGACCGAGCGGGTAACAATAAAAAGTAAAATTCATTGTTTTAAATATATCTAATGTAATTTGTAAAAAAAAAAATTAAAACTTGATGGGCGGTTTTTTTTCTTAAACAATTAATTTAGAATTTCGTCAAAAAATTCTCCATATTCGTCCAATGCTGGATATAGCGTGCATGCTTTAATCGGCTTAAATTTTCTAATGCAATCTTTTTTTAAATCCAATCTTTTGATATCTTGAAAAAGAAAAATTTTGGTTTTGAAAAACGTCGCACAATCAAGCTCTATTTTTGTCAAAATTTAGCAATTTTTCACTCTCATTTCGAAAAATTTACTTTCATTTTTTTTCACGACCACATGAATTGCGATCAATTGAAAATTTTTTCTGCATATTATTAGAGATTGTATTAGAAATCATATAATATTTTCCTTTTAATTTTATCTTTGCTATTACTGGAGATATTGACAAAATTGCGAGCAAAGTCAAGGCGAAAAATCAAAATTTAAAGCCAAATATCTTTGAAAATATTAAAGAAATTCTTGTGAAACAAAATTTACTTTCTTTACCTATTAAAAAGTTTTACAAAAAGCAATCAGTCAAATAATATTTGTAGAAGCTATGAAGCTTACAAAGTTTTACATGCCCGAGGTAGTCAACTTTGACACCCTCTAGTCCACCGCGGTGGATAATATGAATTAGATAATACCGATGCATATGAATTTGGATTATCACCACTACATACAAGAATACGACTTATGGAACACATAATAAAAATCAGTTATGATTTGGATTTCGGGTCTTCAGGATCAATAAGAAACAACGAAACCAACAAAGAGTTAAGAAGTTCAAAAAATAAACATGTTTAAGATGAATATCGCAAATTTGGATTGATTATAGATCAGCCAAAACAAGGGTCAGGCAATACAAATGATGGCAATACCGCAAGAAGATTATTTTCAGATCCAGAAACAGCATCTGAAATAATAGGAGTGGATTTAAACCTTATTTTCAGATTTAAAATTATCCTAGAAGTACTTGCGTGCAATGAAGAAATTGACTCTAGAAAATTTGGAGATTATGCAAAGGAAACTGCAAAAATATATACAACCAACTACCCATGGAGAAATATGTCTGCAACAGTTCAGAAAATCCTTTATCATGGAGAAGATGTCATTAAATATCATTTGGTGCCACTTGGAGATCTATCAGAGGAGGCTCAGGAAAAAAGGAACAAGGATTACAGATTTTATAGAGACCACAATACTAGAAAAATTTCACGAAATTCAAGAAATGAAGATCTATTTAATATTTTATTGGCAACGTCAGATCCGTTTATCTCCAGTATTCGAAATCAATGGAAAGTGGAACATCGGGATTTAGATGAAGAAGCCAAAAAACTACTAAAGAACAGAGATAGCACAGAACAAAATATGGAATATTTGCAATCAATATTTGAGTCAAATGAATAATAATTATAATTGCCTTTCATTGTTATTTAAGTACGAAAAACATAGTATTAGTAAAAAATAATAATAAACAGAACCTACCATTGTTGCAAATGCTATTAAAATTTATTGCAGTTTTTATTTTTAAAATGTTTTTAAAATTATCAAATTTGACAGCAAAAAATAATACATTTTTCTATAGTAATAGCAATATTTTTAGATAATATTATTAACGTTTTTTTTAAGTGTAACCATTCTTTGAGTGTAAACAAATTTGCAAATTTGTCAGCAAAAAATTTTTAATTTTTCTGTAATAGCAAAATCTCCAGCTGATTTTACTATTTTTTTCAGTGTAAATTTTTTTTTAAGTGTAACATTAAAAAAATTCCATTATTACAAAAAATATTTATAATTATTATTAATTTCCAAATATTAAATTTTTTAATAAATAAAAAAATAATAAACCCATATTTCACTCTAAAAGTTAAAAAAATTCAAAAGTTCAACTTTGACCTAGAATTCCTTAAAAAGTCCTCAATCAATTTTAATGTAATTTAAACTGAGTCAAGCTGAACTAAATATCTATCCAATAAAATAAAAATTACTTCAATATTTTGATCGGTTCAAAAGTTACAGAATTTTGGCCAATGAAAAACGATTTTCAGCCACTGTGCACCGTATGTTTCAACAGGGTGCTTCAAATTAGAAAATCCTTAAAGCATAGGTCCTCTTCTATGATTCCTACATACATTGTTTTGTAATCGGATCGCAAGTTTCAAAGATACAGATTTATTAACCTTTTTCCTAATTGGCACCAACGCATAGTTATGAAGAATTATCGTAGCAATAAATCAAATATATCTGCAGAATATATGAACAATATTGCTTACTGTCTTATGTTAAACATATAGAACACGTAGTTATGAGCCAGAAGGTTGTTGATAAAGTTTTTTCTTTCCCCGCCTTTTTAATTTCCCGGAAAATAAATGTGAATTTCTAGAGATCCCGGGAACTCGCGCTCGCACAACAAATAAATGAAAATGATATTTCTAGTGTTGTGAGTTATGACATATAGTTCATATCTAATCGTGTTGGTCTTCTCGAGGATATGTGTCATAGATTGAACAACAACTTGATTTCTATTGTAGGGTGGGCAAAGCTTAATAGTCTAATGCTTAATCCAGCAAAATAATTTGTCTTACCAGTCACTAGAACTAAACTTGACTCCGCTGATTTTCTAGATATTCACCTGTGCTCAAGTACTATATTGACAAAGTGAAATACTTGGGTTTCTACATTAATTCAACCTTAACATGTAAATACCATATAAATATTTTTGATCTGAATGTTTTTCTTACGCTTCGTAATTCGAGAATGTCTTCTGAATTTGTCCCAATATCAGTAAAAACGCAACTAGTGAACAGAAGTTTACAGTAATATCGATTCCCAATCACTACATAAGCTTCAAGTAGCTTTTAATAAAATGCAACACGCTATCTTTATGGCAATACAGCAGTATTTCCTCTTGGCGTGAGATGATCTTAGGTTGTGACTTATTTGACCATTTATGAATAAGAAACTTGTTATTTTTGAAAATATAGGAAAACTTCGTCCTATTTGTATGAAAAACTTTCTTTTAGAACTTCCACCCGTTGTATGACTCTTTTGACACTAAGATATTTTTATCTTAATACATTCAGATTTTTTTTCATTGATGCCATTAAATTATAGAACACTTTACCCTTAAGCTTAAAATGTATTCAGCGAATTGTTTTTACTATATTTTTTGGTGCAACCAATTTAAGGTTTTCACGTTTCTATTTATAAAAAATGTATCTATTTTTAATTGCTACTCGTACAAAAATATAATTTGCGATTAAACCTAAATTTTTTGTCGTATTATTGCAATATTTGCCACAAGTTTTAATATTTTTATTTTTGATTTCTCATGTAACAAAATTTCAAAAAAAAATAAAAATCATATAAAATGGCGTCAAGTGTCAATAACATTTTTATTGAAGTATATAAAATTATAATTGTCGTAAGATAAAAATAACTGATAATGTTTTTATAAATAAATTATTGCGGAGCTAAAAATAATTGAATACTATATGAACATCGCACAGTGGTTGCGATTGTCAACTGATGCCAAAGTTGTTTTTTGAGTTCACTTTAGAGTTTTCCACTAGAATTGTCGGGACGGAATTAATCGTTTCGAACTTTTTTAATCGTAGTTACGGTTATGAAAATTGTATAAATTATATTATATATGTGTATGTTATGTATGAGTATGTACTTATATTCATGTAAGGATGTGTTTTCCTATGATCTTTATATGATGATATGTTGAAAAATTAAAAAACACTAACCACTGTTTATTAGCGGGGTTTGATGTTCGGTGCATTTTATACTACAAATGTTTATAATTGCGCAGGAGTTTTGTCATTAATCGTGATCGCTTCTTATGCTTACTTTGCGCCACACATCTAATTCCAAACGCATTTGATTTTCTTCGGAGGCCAATTTTTATTTTTTTCATGTTTTTTTTAATTTTCTTTTAAATAATTGATGAATAAATTGATTTACTTTTGTTAAATTTTTCTTACTTAATTCTGTCAGTTGTAAAAATGTCAATAGTGAGATTGCAATAACAAAAATCTATACGAGGGCAGTTTTCTAATTCTATGACTTTTTTTCCAAAGCTCCAACCTTAAACCCAACAATGGTCCCGTTAACGGGACTACTGTTGAATTCCGAGGAAGCTGCGTCTATTAGTTTGCTTTTGACAGCCATTGAAAGTACACAACCTGATTAGTTTTAACAAAAAAAAAAAAACTAATTTCGTAGGCAGATTAAACATAATTTTTTAAGTAAACAAATTATCAGCGAAACCAAAGAATAGCTTAATAAATACTATGGGAACTCTGCACAACCAATTTAAATGATTAAAAAGTGGTTTACTGAGTTTCATTGTCAAACGTACAGGTCGACCAAAAAAGATCGTCACGCCAGAAAAAGTCGATAAAATCCATTGAAATGGTATTGGACGATCGGAGAATGAAAGTGCATGAGACGGCTGAAGCCGTCGATATCTCAACCGAACGAGTACATCACATGTTGCATGAATATTCAACAACAACTGTGGACGAAACATAAAAACTTCCATGCTTTCAGATTTTTTAAAATTTGAAAAAAAATGACTGGGAGGTCAGAAATTTTGATCAAACGAAAAAGTTATCATTGAAACACACGTCTATTTTGAGGGTGCTGAGAAATCTTATTATTTGAAGGGAATAAAAAAATATAGAAAAACATTGACCTAAATGCATCGAGTTTACCAAAGACTATGATGAGAAATAAGACGCTTTTCATTTTTATTTATCCAAAAAGTCACGGAGTTGTCAAACTGCCCTCGTACCTTTTAGAATGTAACATTGCTATTGCAAGTGCAAATTTTTTAGATTGCACTAGCACCTTTGCAAGACCATTCGAACCAAACACAGAATTCCGCTATTACGTTTTTATAGGAATCAGATCTGTCAACGTAAAACTGTGCCTATTTAAGAAATCTAGCAGCTATAAAAAATGCAAGATCATTCAAATGCAACGAAATTTCATATATTTTTAGTCAAATCATTATGAAACAACTCCCAATTTTTAGTATTTATTTATTTGATATTTCTATTTTAAATAATTTTTTTATATTTATTTTATTAAAAACCTGAAAACAAAATAAAACAAACGGGTGATTTGAATCGAAAAGAAAAATATTCCAATTTATATGTTGTTTACACGAAAGCATTTTCTTTCGATTCAAATCACGTGGTAACCCCTCAGAAATGGTTTTTTCTCAGGGTCTTAAGTCATTGCGAATTTTTTTTTGAAAATAACATAAAATACACAAATTTGGTTTTGATTTCAATATAAGTTCTCGCAGGTAATTTTATTTGTATTTCATACCAACAGGCAGCAATTTCTACATAAATGCAAAATTTCATTAAAATGTAATTATAATTAAAAATTTAATGGCGTAAAAAAATTTTTTGTGTACACAAAATAAATAATTTTTTTTTAATTATTATAATTTTCCGACTTCATAATAATATTTTACTAAAAAACATCTTCAAGCTTAAGGTCAACAGATAACCGTATAAAACTTTATTTATCCAATATTACGTTTTCTCTATGAAGAAACTTTCCATAGAGTAAAATTAAAAAAAAATTGTTTTATTTATTTATTTTGTGTATACAAAATTTGTTATGCCATTAAACTCTTGCCTTTAAGTTTGAAGAAGTTTTTTAAAAAAATTTTTGGATTCCTCCGAAAAAATCGTTTTGAAAGTTCGAATTTTAAAAACTCTTTAAATATTAAAAAAATTATAAACAATTTTCTACAACTTATTTTTCATTTTTAGAATCTTACATTTCCAAAGTTTCCTACTTTTAGACTTCACAGCTCTGCTTCTGAAAAATCTGTAGAGTTCGTAAAAAAACTTAAACTGAACTGAAACTCTTTACTGATAGGGCTGTGAGAAATTATATCTGGATCGAACAAGACTCTTGGAAATGGCTGATTTATTTCCAAATTATTTCAATACTGCCCCAAAGTGTAATGTGTAATAATGAGTTAGATGCCATGTCCGTGACTAGTCATAGTCACAAGAGCTCTGAATTTTTCATTAAATCCAAGTTGGTCGTTTATGTGCACTTTTTAAGCTCATCCTGTAGTTTAACAGGATGATCTATAATTTAATTTTCTAAATACTTAAATACGTTTTTATAATTTTTGTTCATATAATTTTGCAAAAAGATCAGTAGTTTACAATATAAATATTGGCTACAATTATTTTTGCTTTCGTTCCCATTGTGCAGCAGCACTTTATTTCTATTTTATTTTTTTTTTTGGGAGAGCGATAGTAAAAACGTGTTTTCAATTATTTAAATGTTTTTATTTTTACTTATTTATAGTTTAACTATTTCCCCAATCGCATTAATATTTTGTGCATTGGATTGCATTTTCCACTTAATTTAATTTTCAATTTAATTAATTCCTATAAAAACAAATTTTCGTACATTTTATTTAATATTTTTTTCTGGCATAATGAGCGCAAATGAAAAATAAAAGCACATTCAATTCAATAAATATTTTATAAACATGTAATTAAATTGGAAAATTAATGCTATTAAAATAAATTTTGTTACAAATTCACAACCGAAAAAGAAAACAATTCAAAAAGAGTATAAAGTTTAGAATTAATTAAAAATAAATTATTAAATTGTTCACTTGCTTGAAAGGAATTTTCAAAAATAGCATATTTTTATTAGCAGTTGGAAGAATTGGTGGCATCACTACTTTCAAATGTAAGCCTTAATTGTTTAAGATTTTGTTATTAAGATTTATATATATTTTTTGAAATAACAAAAACGTTTTGAAATGTCGCTCTCAACCCCTTGAAAATCCAATATGTTAATGATTATCGTAAGCAGGGAAACCAGAAATAGTCATGTTTTTTTTTTGGCTGGCGATATAAGGAGGCACGCATAATATAATCGTATTTTACATTTCAGAACTTTTTACAAATTTTGGCATTTATTTTTAGTGCATATTTTTGCATATATCTGTTTA
The DNA here is from genome assembly GCA_956483585.1 of Gymnocheta viridis. Lineage (NCBI taxonomy): Eukaryota > Metazoa > Arthropoda > Insecta > Diptera > Tachinidae > Gymnocheta > Gymnocheta viridis. The sequence goes on along the minus strand of OY101441.1, from coordinate 47,948,072 downwards.
AAGCGTATATCTTTTTTTCTTTAAATTTTGCTACGCGTTTGATTATTTCTGAACATATTTTGATTTTAAAATTTTAATATGCTCATAAATGAATTTACTGAAAAAAGCAAAACATGCTTTGTGATCAACATCATGTTGTAATTTTTCAGAAATTTCGCAAATACTGGAACTTTTTCTTTAGCAACTTAAAGTTGAGATAATTTTTTTTAGATTTGTATTGCATATTTAATGACCTATCTTTAAAGTCGATTTCTGGTTTTTCACGTCGTAACATATTAGTTTTTAAAGAATATATTTTAATTTTTTCCCAAATTTACGTTGAGGTTAGACCTGCAACACTTGAAGAAATTTTGGTCTCACTTATTCCTGTTTTTTTTTTGTTGGTATGAAATGTCCACAAAAAGGGGAAATATACTTTAAAAAAAGTGTTTTATGCGCATTATATATGCAAGTAAAAAACCGAAAATATGTTATAAAAATAGCAAAAATATGCTCTTTAAAAAAAATGAATGTTTTGAAAATAAAAATATATATTTTTCATTTGACAAATCTGCAAAATTTGCATTTAGATAAATTAAGATAAAAATAAATTTAACAGTATAGGAAACAAAACTGCTGAAAGAATAATTTATGGTCGATTTCTGATTTAAGAAAGTAAACTTAAGCGAATGAAAGACACTCACTCGCTCGAATTCGAACCAATTTGAATTTCCCATTGGCACTCACTTTCATTCGCATTACCTTACGTACATACATACATTCTTATGTCTATTTAAACTTTATTTTATTTTTAGTAATAAAATTTTATAAAATATTTTCTTTCCTTTTTGTGAATTTAAATAATTTATTGAACCTGCTGCGGTTGTTTCAGCGGCTTTAGCCATCCTCTTTGCTGTTTCAGCGGACGATAGAAATAATTTAATGTCAATTTTAACTTCTAAATTGGTCAAATTGGTATACCGATATAAGCCACCACCCGTCTCTCTAAGACTGTTTTGGTTCGCCCCATTTTTTCAAGTCCATGACTTTAAGTCTGCCCAGGTCCAGAGTAAGTTCGGGTAATGTGGTATACATATTTTTTATTTGACTATAACATTTTCAAGCTCAATTCGATTAAAACTACCTCAGCGATATTCTACTACAGATCTTGGCGAATGACGATTTTAAATGGAAACCGTAACAAGCATTATTCATCTAGTTAAAAAAATGTCTTCGAATTCTTTGTCTAATTAAGCTGGGTTGCGAAAGCAAAACCACAAGTGACTGATTTCGACATTTCGTTCTCAATGTTAACGACACCTTCGTAGCAGAGAAATCGGATTTTATATGAAAATATTTACTTTTTCATTCGAGTTATCTATCTATCGGGTCACTGTTCGTTTAGAAATAATGTAGAGAAATCGAAATCAATGTTCTTTCTCAAGAATTGTACTTCAATTTCTAAAAAAGAATTTCGATGTCGCAACTAATTTTGGATAAAATAAGACAAGCTTTTTGTAGGCAATAAAAAGCATTGTTTACTTTATCGAAATACGCGTTTTTACATTTAAAATTTTATTTCCTTGTAATAACTAGAGAGATAAGAACTACACTTTCTCAACACTTTATATTAAAACTGCTTTGGTTTAAGCAAATGTAGAGTGCAAATTAAATGTATTCATATGTTATAAAAAATAACAATAAAGTATTTAAATATCTTCTACAAATACGAAAAATGCAGTTAATATGCTCTGCAGACTGAAATATGCCAAGAACATGCGTTAAAAGGTAAAATGAGCAAAAATATGCTATAACAAATCCATGCCAAGTATTTTATATCCGCCGGCACAGGTTGCATAATGTAAAATAATAAAACAACTGTTTATTTTTTTTAGTTATTTATTTAAATTACTAAGAGGTCACTGTTGGAGCTCCTAAGCATAAGTTGTGTAATTTGCAGAATTGCCTTTTAAATACTAAATACATTAGCTTATATATTAATGATAAGAAGTTCTAGACGACTTGAGTGAGCGTTTTCTAGAACTTTACTCAAAATGTGTAGTATATCTATTCTTATAATATATATATTTTATGTTTTACCCGGCAATCATACATTTTAGACAGTACAAAAAATGTATGATTGAGTGGCTTCTTAAAATTAATAATTAAAGTGTGGGAAACCAAGAGACATATGATCGTTTAGTTATTTTAAACATCAGTTTGAGTTCCTATAGTTCCCCAAGGGGTATGTACGGCGCGTGTCTTAACAGTTTCCAAAGTCTTTACGAGAGCATACCTGAGATCTTTTAATAATTAAAACACAGGAAATTGTCCAAGTGACTTATGCAACGGCCGCCGATTAAACACAAGGTGTCAAGTAGCCGTTGCACAAATATTTTGTCTGGACGCTGTTTATTTTGAGGTACTGTAGACTGCAATTGCTTGCTCTTGGTTGTAGTGACTGCTAGATTACGCTATAATAAGGAAAACCATGCGACTGCATATTTGCTTGCGGTTGCCCTGTTAATGAGCATCAACGTAATACAGGTATTTTTAAAAGTGTCAAATTTAAACTTTTGTGTAATTGCACTTATTATTGAACAGACACATACATTGAATGTTTTATGATTATATATGTAGGTATAAGGAGGGCCAGGAATTTCGTGCAAATGCATATTTTTTCACTTCGAGTCTGCAAGCGGCAAGACCAAAATATCATATGTATGCATATTTTTACTGAAAATTCATATTTTGCTTTAATTGCATATTTCTATGACATATTAGGCCTATTCACAATCTTGTGCATTTGAGATTGCATATTTTTGCAATTTCGAACATTTTCCAGCAATCGTGAACGACCTTGTTCATTTATTTTGCACATGCATGAACGAGCGGCGGGAGAACATTTCGGTATTCTGGTTTACAATTAAGTGTTGCATTCGTACAGTGCAAATATATACTACCACCTTTAGGTGTTCCTTATTTATAAAAGAGTAGCAAGATCATATCTTTGTATTTTTTTAGTGTAGAGTAAAAATATGCAACACCACTTCGCACAAGATTGTGATTTGGGCTATTTTATTTAAAAATGAAATTTCAACATATTTTTTCAGGTAAAACTGTGTTATTTTTGAATTTTTTTTAAACTAATTTGTTGTTTCCGTTGCAAAAATATATACAAATGTTTCTATAAATTATGAATTTATGCTCTAAAAGTGTGGAATATGCTTAATAAATGTGAGAAATACTGCAAATGTGCTCTTAACACTGAAATATGCAAAAATATGCTGCAAAAATGTAAAAGATGCAAAAATATGCATACAATAATTCATAAAAATTTCCTAAACAGATAAATATATTATCTCCGCGTTTACAAGTTAAACAATAAAAATATACGAAATTGCATATTTGCAGAAAAATATGTAGAATATGCAACTGAAATTCGTTTTTCCATACAATTTAAAATTGAGTAATTCGTATAGAAAATCAGTCATTACATTCCCTCTTAAAAAAATATGCATTTGCATAGAATAGCGAGGACAGGTAATGGCAGCCTTTTGAGCTGTTTATACTTTTTTCATTCCTATCGCTTTGTTAAATATTAAATTCTCCTTTTTTAAACTTTAGCACTTTAATATATTGAAATTTATTAATTTTAAACATTAAAGAATTTGTATATTTATCCAGTGTTTAAAATATTAGGAGATGCTTTAACAGCACAGTGTTTGTCTCACAACAGTCTGCAGAAAAAAAATATAACACTGAATATAAATTTCCTTTAGCCTTGACTAAGAATTCAACTTTTATCTCTGCTTAAGCTTTAACAAGATTTTATTATTATTTTTGTTCTTGTTTTTTCTTATTTGCTGCTTCTATTCAACGCGGAATATTATCTAAAAATAAAACAAGCAAAAGCACAAACAAATGTGGTTTGTGGTAAAATATCAGGCATTCAATTCTGCTAAAAATTATTTTTTAGCTTTTCGGCGGCACCATTTTCTCTACACTATGTCTGTTGTAGATTTGTAGTAAGTGAAAAATTGTGCTCTTTTTATAAGCAATAACTGGAAGATAGATAGATAGAAAGATAGATAGACAAATAGACGGATCGACCCCAGTAAAATGAATAAACATGATCCTGTGCAGCCGCGGATCCAGAGGAGAGGAAAATATATTTGCTTTCCCAAAATGAAAAAAATATATCTCTCATTTCTAATGTTGTGCTAAAAGAAACATTTTCGTTTAATTGTGATTGGTTTTTGTGTAGTTTCTATGCGTATTTTATTTGCTGCTAAAGTCAAATTACATTATTTCAAGAAATCTACTGCAAATATCCTCAATTTGCAATTTTTCATTCCCCAAATTAGCTAAGTTCTTATCCCCACCGATCCGTAATTAGAATTTTGGAGCTTACAAATAGGGCTTTTTCCCACAATTTTTCATATCCCGGGAAAGCGGGAAATTTTTTAAATTTCTCGGGATCCCGCTCCATGAAATACAAATTTAATTTGCTAGGCATTAACAAAAATTGTATTAGAAAGTGTGAAACACTTAAGCCCGTGATACACTTTCATACGATTCATTCACTGGAAAATCTGACAGAATTCAGTTCCTCTTTTAAAAATCGCATTGAATTTGCCACACTATCCCACAAAAAAGATGCAAACACATACATGTGTATTTTTCACTCACGTAATTTTAAATAGTTGCAGATTAATAAAATAAACAGTTTTATTTTAATTTTGCTTTCGTTGCAACTTAATTTCTTAAAAAGATGCATCTCTGATCGCATGAAATCCATGATTTTATGGAAATTTTCATAATTATATGCAAATCGGACAGACTTGTCATAAAATCTGCCTCAAAAGTGCATTTTATGGCAACACTATTATACTTTTTGAACACACACGTCTTTTATGGCAGATCGCACGACCAAGTAGGATAGTGTATCACGGCCTTCACCAAAACATAACTTATGTTTTAATAATACATTAATATGTTAATTTAAATTGGGTAACTTTTAACTTAGTTTTTAAATTCTTTAAAGGTTATTTCCAACACGCAAAACGTGTTTATTTGTTATATAAGATCAAAGTAAACTTACAAATATTGCTGAACCTAAACAAAAACATAACAATTCAGTTAATAAAAACAAACATAAAATAATATAGAAAAAATAATACAAAAGTACTTGAGGTTTTAGTTCCAATACAAAAATATTAAATTCTTAAAATAAGAAAATACTTTAATAATATAATTCAAATTTTTTGGTCTAGGAAGTAATTCTTTAAAACTCTTAAAGCGTTTATGGACTCGTCGGAAAGCCTATTTCTAATTTTATTAACAAATTGCTCTGCTACCGAAAACGCCCGCTCACTTTTTACCGAAGTTGGACGAATGGTTAGAAGTTTATTAAACAAAAATTTAAAATTTTTGACCACTTCCTTCCAAAAATTTCAATTCTTTCTTTAGCGAACATTTTAAAGTACTTTTGCAGTAAGATGGAGGACAAACAATAGCATTATTAATAGGTGCCTTTAAAACTTGTTCAATTGTTTTCTCTTTTCTTCAACATCATCATTACTTTCTTCAGTAGCATTAGGTTTGGCAAACGGACGATTTAAAATATTTTCAGCATATTCAGTTACTGAGTGCTTAGGAAAACAAACAAACAATTCTCGTGATTATGGTTGAAGAAATCAGGCTCTTTTAAATATTTTACTAAATTTCAAAATTTTTTGTTCCTCCTTTCATCAATACGTAGATGTGTAGATCATGAAACATTTTTTCTCCAAGAATAGATGGAATCGACTGGATGTGTTAATGTGTTAACTATGCCATCAGTTTGTTAAGTTGTCCCGCTTGAAAAATCCCGCGAAAGCGGGAAATATTTAGATTGAAATTCTCGGGAATTCCCGGGAAAAAATGCAACTTACAAATTAACAAGTAACAGAAAGCTTTATCAAATTCAATATTTATCAGACACAACAGAATATTTAGCATTTATTTGCAAAAATTCTTTTAACAATATAAAACTTTTGAATATAATCATGTTTTTTTCTTTGTTAATTTATAAATGGGAACTTAATGAAAAAGTCGAAATAATTATAATAAAAAAAAAAACAACTATGTATCAATTTATCATTTCCAAAACTTCAGAATCAAAATTTTCTGATTCATCAGCCAAAGTAATTTTGTTGCACATGTTGCTTGTATTTAAAAGTGTTAGCATTTGAGAAGACGGAATAATTTTTAAAGTGCATATTTATTCCAAGAAAAGCTATTAACTCATATCACACTGCATTCTGTTGCGAATTTTTTCAATGTTACCATCATCAAGCAGAAAAATATGATTTGTCAATACATACATAAATTTTAATACAAAAAAATAAAAACTAAATAACAAAATTTATAATAATATATTATCCCTAAAATTCCCCAGCAATAAAGGAGCTTTTTCCCCGAAAAATCTCCTAATAAGGATTTTCCCGAAATTTTATCCCCAATCACAAAAAAAAATCCCTTTTGGGGACAAATCCTCAAAACTGAAAACATACAGCTTTATGTCAAACATTGATCTAACTTAATATGAATTGTAACATGCGATATCAAAGTTGAAATATAGCAACAGCTATCAATCATATTTTATTTATGGCCTTATTCATAAACGATTAGTAAAGTTGTAGTATGTTTATTGTTGGATTTCATATCGGAAACCCGGTTTTAATGCACATATTAACTTGTTGTAATTTTGATATTGTGCAAACTTTTCATTATTTTTTATGACAGTTTAATAAAATATCTTCAGTTGTTCTAAGAAATATCAGGTTCCCTGATCATCACGGCTACACGACCACCGTTGACGCTGTCACTAACTTATGCTAATTCAAATTTTCGCTAGCGACAATGACAAGATCTCTTTGTGTCAATAAAATAAAATAGATGAAATAAATGAGAACTTAAAAATATTTTATTTTATTTGAATTAAAATATTATAAATGCATTAACAATTAAGAGGTTTTAAGTAAATAAATTTATATCTTAATAAATTTGTTGCTGTCGCTTTCATTACAATTAAGTAGCTGACTACAGCTGACTGACAAATGCAGCCAACGACATTTGTAGCCTTGTAGCTGCGGAGTCGCAGTCTTCTATGTGTTTAAAGCTGTATAAGTACAATATTTATGTGTGTGTCTGTTAAAACATTCCGCCAAACATTTCTATTCATAGTACCTAATAAATTCGTCTTTTAATAAATATAATAAATTTTCAGATGACACGTACGTGACAAGATATATGGGACGGTTGTTTATGTGCGGATGAGTGTTAGAAGCGTGCTTGTACAAGTTTCCATAAAATATTTCCTTCTAACACCCATGAATTATCTCGAAAACAGCAACAACAATAGCATTAAAATAAAAACACAACTAAGCAGTGTTGCCATTCCCAATAAATTTTTAAAATCAAAATTTGAAAAAAGTTGTTAGCAAATGAGAAAAAAAATAATAAAAAATTTAGTTTACTTTTTAATGAATTATGTTAAAAACAAGATGCTTCTAATTTCCCTAGAAAGATTTTTTCTGGAAAGTTCAGTCCTGACAGGTCAATGGAGTTATTACGAGGTTAAGAAAATTTTACGACATATTTTTTTCTATTCAACAAGGACGCTTGTCTAATAACTATTTTTTAATGAACAATATTAACTTGTTTACAAAAAAAATTCAATGTAGGGTACCTAAATGAAAAAATCTTGCCTTGCAAATTTTCTCCGATTTTTTTCCTGCGATATAATTGATTTTCCTTTAGATTTGACATTTTGACAGTTTCATTATTTTTTACTTCCCCCAGTTTCGTATATTAATGTTGCATTTTTTTATTATTTTATTTAAAAATAACCAAAACGGCAACGCTATGAATCCAAATGAAAAACTATTTGTTACGTACTGTATGCACGATTTACGACCACAAGCCAAGCATATTTGCTGTTTTTCTGTTTGTTGTTTTTTGTTGTGTTTTTTGCCCACAAGATTTTATTCAATTTTAAGATATTTTGTGTATTATTTGTTATCTTCTATTTCTTGACATTGATGGAAAAAGGTATTAAATGCTTATGTACGTATCTTTTCTCACAACACCAAGGCACACTGAGCACCATGGCATTAAAGGAAAAGAGAAAGTGCTTCCGAAATAGTAAATGACTTGTCGAAAGTAGTTAAGTTTAATAGTAAAGTGGCATGTGTCTCCTGGCTAATTGACTTTGGTCATTTAATTATTTAACAGGTAACGTAATTGGTCATTTATAAAATTTTTTTGTATACGCGGACATTAAAATAAATTGTCCTGTGCTAGTTTTTTGATAATCAAGTCTAACTAAATCACTAGTTTGGTGTTGTCATTAAAGAGCAAACCTGAAGAATCTCTGTGAACTTATCCAAACAAACTTTTGTTCAGTGTTTGTCAGAATAATCAACAAGCTTTTGGTTACTTAAGACCACAAGTACTTTTTTTGAAATTTCAATAATGCGCAGAAAATTGTATTTTAGCGAAGCCGCTATTTGACACATTTTGGAAAGTAATCGCTGAATGTATCTAATCGGGTTCCGTGTTTTTTGAATGCGACTATTAGTAGCAGTGCTAAGAGTCGCTGCAGTACGAAAATCCATTCTATGAGAATGGACCGAAGTTGTAATGACTATTGCAGAAGCTGCCGCGATTGTCATGAAGAGGAAACTGTGTTTCACTTCCTGTGCTGTTTACCTATAATGTTCGACTTTTCCAGGACTAAAATATTCTAGATTAGTATAGAACCAAGGAAGCAATTCATCTTCATAAACGGCATTTTACGAGAATATAATTTTAATATTTTAATACAATTAATGTTTTTTAAAAAATTTAATTGCTTAATTAAAAATAAAATTGTCTCAAATAAGAATGCATGTCTGCATATAAATATTATGAACTAAACGGCGATGATTAGAAATTTGAATAATTTATTTTTGTATCGTTTTTACGATTTTCAGTAGGACCCTTTAAAAGATTAATATTTTTAAGCAGATAAATAATCAAGAGGTTACGATTCACTACTTCTCCAGGCCATCACAAATGAACCGTATTGAGTTTGAAAAAGTAGGCATGACACTGTTCAAATATGAACATGAAAAATAATTTACGAAAAATATATATGTATATAAACATATACCTACACACAACAATATTTTTACAATGTGAATTTGTTTGTACTAACTAACATTTATTTGTAAGCTTATCTCAGTTCTAATGTCTGTTGAATGCTTGTGCCTAAACGCCTTGCTTATCTTAGTTTTAATGTCTGTGCCTAAACGCCTTGCTTATCTTAGTTTTAATGTCTGTGCCTAAACGCCTTGCTTATCTTAGTTTTAATGTCTGTGCCTAAACGCCTTGCTTATCTTAGTTTTTAGTTTGTATTTATTGTTTTTAGTTTTAAGAACAAAGAGCAGCGTAATTTTTAGTTCATAATTCTTATCTTAATATTCAATGTTCACAATAGATGTAAGAAATATTCAATAGATTTCAAAATTGTATAAAAGAGCAAAATTTTATAATAATAAATTAGTACTGAAAAGTATTCGCTAGTGTAATCATTTACATTTTGGTCCTTCGAGCTACTCTCTGAGTTTTCCCCCACCAGTGGTAAGAGACTCTGAGAATCTTGAAACAGGCTGTAAAATATTAAATTAAATTCTGTAACGAAAAAGGATAGAAATTTAAAAAAAAATATATATTCTGAGTTTCCCCCACCAGTGGTAAGAAACACAGTTTAAAAACAAAGGTGAAAAGCGTATCCGAGGCTGAAACATCGGAAAAAGTGAAGTGAGCGTATCCGAGGCTAAAACATCGGATAAAAATATACAAAGCGTATCCGAGGCTGTAACATCGGATAAAGGTGTAGAAAATAATATCCAAAACCTTAAAAAACAACAACAGAAGACGGAATCAACATGTCCAAAGATAAACTACTTGAGCATCAAAAGGAACTCGGCGAGGAGGCCTTATCTCTGCGAGAAAAGATTTTCGAAGGAAGAATTCGGTCAGCTCAGATCAGCGAATTAACGAAACGATTAAAAAAGATAGAAACTGAGTTTGTTGCAAACAACAAGAAGTTGATAGCAGTTGGAATTGATGACGGCCAATATTTTAAGAAAAACTATTTTGAAAACATTAGTGGAGTAATAAGAGAAGCGTTTTCGATTCTACAACAAAAAGAATCAGGTGAGGAGCAAATAGAAGTAGCATCAGCGACTCACAAAACTACAAAAGAAATACCCAAAGATGAGAAGCAAAGTAATAGCAATCATATAGTGCTGCGAAGAAAATTAAGGAGAAAAATGAATATGCTACAGGAACTTTTGGACGAGGCACATGAGGAAATCAATGGCAATAGAAGAGCTGAGTTAGCAATAACAAAAGTAGAACTGGTAGAAAATTTTAAAGAAATTAAGAAAGAATTTGAACATCTTAGCAACGTAAATGAGAATTATGAAACAGAAGAAGAAGAATTTGAAGAGATTACTCGTCGATACAGGACTACTTTAAAACAAGTGGTAGTTGCGCTAGATACATCAGAAGAAAAATCAATAGTTAACTCAATAAAACTAGAGGACATCAAAATACCAGTATTTTTTGGAAACGTAACAGAATGGCCATCGTTCCATGATCTTTTTAAAAATCTGGTGCATAATCAGCATAATTTCTCCAATGCAGAAAAAATGTACCGCTTAAAGAATTACGTTAGAGGGGAAGCTGGTAGACTTATACAACATTTAAAAGTGACAGATGCCAATTATGAAGCAGCGTGGAATATCTTAAGCTCAAGATATGAAAACAAGAGACTGCTTTTTACAACACAAGTAGATAAGATTTTGGATCATCCAATGGTAAATACGGAGTCAGCTTTCAGTGTAAGACAATTGTTGGATACAACAAATGAATGTGTACAAGCATTAAAAGGTCTTAATATTAAAATTGATGATGCAGAACCTTTTATAGCAAGAATAATAGTCCGAAAATTAGACAAAGATGGGCTGCGCCTATATGAACAAAGCGTAAAGAAGACTAAAGAAATTCAAACGCTAGAAGATGTATGTCTATTCTTAGAACAACAATACCAAGCCTTAGATGCATATAAAGGCAAAAAACACAACAGCAATTTTAAGCCTATTCAGAAGCAGTCAAACTTATTTCATATATCACAAAAAAATTGTGATTTTTGTAAAATAACAGGCCACGAGCTGGTGAATTGCAAAAAATTTCAAGCAGCAACCATAATGGAAAGAAGAAAATTTATAAGAATGAATAAACTATGCTATCGGTGTATAAACCATAAGTTAGACAAAAAATGTGCGAACAATACAGAAAACTGTAAAAAATGTGGTAGATATCATCATACGCTTCTTCATGTCGAAGAATTTAAGAATGAAACAAAAAATACAGAGAATAAAATAAGTATGATGACCGAACAAGAGAAGAAAGCAGAAGTGCTGCTAGCAACAGCACAAGTAAGAGTAAAGGCATCAGATGGCAGTTTTATAACATTAAGAGCGTTGATAGATCAAGGATCGCAGAAAACAACTATTTCTGAAGAAGCAGCACAACTTTTACAATTGCCAAGATTTAAAGAGAAAAATCAACTACATGGCCTGGGTGGTACACTTGTTGGTGTATCAAAATCAAAAGTATGTTTAGAAGTGAGGCCCAGGTTTCTTAGCGATGAAAAATTTATGATTGAAGCATTGGTCCTTAACAAATTAACGACAGCAATTCCGGATAGATCGTTTAAATACAATAATGATGACTGGAAGAATCACATGCTGGCAGATCCAAATTTCAACAAATCAGATAGAATAGACATGGTGTTGGGCGGTGATGTTTACTCAATTATTTTGGAAGAAGGAATCCATAAAAATGATAAAATTCTAGCTCAAGCTACAAAACTGGGCTGGATATTATCAGGGGTATTAAAACCATCTCAACATAAAAGCAAATTAATCGCTGCTATAACAACAAATTTAGAGAAATTCTGGGAAACAGAAGATATGATTGAGGTCAAGGATCTGAACGAAGCTGATAAATGCATTCATCACTACCGAAGAAACACCACACGAGAAGAAAATGGTAAATTTGTAGTCAGGCTTCCATTTCAAGAAGAAAATCAGCTTGGAAATTCTCGAAAACAAGCGATGGCTAGATTCCTAAGTTTAGAGGACAAACTAGACCGAAATCCAGAACTGCGAAAGGAATATGTTCAATTTATGCAGGAATATATTAAACTTGGCCATATGAAACAAAAAATTACCAAAGAGAAGGCAAATATTATCTGCCACATCAAGCTGTTATTAGACAAAATAGTTTAACAACGAAAGTCAGAGTAGTCTTCGACGGTTCAGCAAAAACGACGAACGGGCGCAGCTTGAATGATGTTCTTTTGGTTGGTCCTAGAATTCAGAAGGATCTTTTTGATATAATGCTGAAGTGGAGATTCTGGAAATACGTAATAATAGCAGATATAGAAAAGATGTATAGACAGATAAAGATGGCAGAAGAAGATCAAGAATACCAAATAATTTTATGGCGCGAAAATAAAGGTAACCCTATACAGGAATTTCAGTTAACAACAGTTACATATGGCACCGCTTGTGCACCATTTTTGGCAACAATGGCCCTACAAGACATAGCCGAAAGATGTGAGAATGCAAAAATTGGCGAAATAATCAAAGCAGATTTTTATATGGATGATCTTCTGACAGGAGCAAATTCAATTGAAGAATGCAAGTCTAACAAACTGGAGATTACAAACGAATTAAAAAATTATGGATTTCATTTGCGCAAATGGCTGTCGAATTGTAAAGGTATAATAGATCATAATGCCGATTTTAAAGAAAATGAAGTAATACAGCTGCAAGAAGGAGACACAATAAAAACTTTAGGCCTACACTGGAATCCTAGCAAAGATGAGTTTTTATTTAAAATAAATCAAGATAAAACAAAGGTTATTACAAAGCGAAAGATTTTATCAACACTGGCAAGCATATTTGATCCAATGGGATGGCTAGCTCCAATAACTGTAAGATTCAAGTTGTTTGTACAAAAATTATGGCTGCTAAGTATAAACTGGGATGAATTACTAGATGAAGAATTGGCTAAGGAATGGACTGAGTTAGAAGAAAATCTTTCTAAGGTTGAAGAAATAAAAATTCCAAGATGGAGTAAAATAGACAGCAGTGAGAGATGGGAGCTTCATGGATTTGCAGATGCTTCAGGAAAGGCTTTCGCAAGTGTGATATATGCAAAAAAGGGGCCATATATAAAAATTTTAGCAGCTAAGAGCAGAGTTAACCCAGTTAAAAACAGAAAAACATTACCGAAGCTGGAATTGTGCGCAGCGCATTTGCTAGCAAAATTAATGAACAAGGTAATAAAGGCAACAAATTCAAGTGTCAACGTTTTCACTTGGAGTGACTCTACTATTACAATGGGTTGGATTCAAGATAATAAAAACAAAGACAAATTTATTAGAAATAAAGTGATAGAAATCCACAAACTCTTACCTAAAGCAGTTTGGAAGCATGTGAGTAGCAATGAAAATCCCGCTGATATAGCATCAAGAGGCGTGTCTCCAGAAAAACTTTTACAATCGAAACTGTGGTGGAACGGACCAGTGTGGTTATCGGAAAGCGGTTTTCCTAACATGAAACAATCATCACCAGAAAAAACAATTATTTCAGCAGTAACAACACAAAAACAAGATCATTTTTTGAAATCGTTGATAAATGAAATATCCAACTATGTGAAATTAATAAGGATCGTTGCGTATGTACAGCGGTTCGCTATAAAACAAAAGAAGTTTGAAAGGAAACCTTATTTGACAGTGAAAGAGTTGGAGTTGGCCCATCGAAGCATCATAAGGTATCAACAGTACGAGGAATTTACTGAAGAGATCAATGCTTTAAGAAACAATAAACAAATTGATAGAAAAAGCAAGTTGGCGACACTAAATGCATTCTTAGATAACGATGGTGTTTTAAGAGTTGGGGGAAGATTGGAAAGATCTTCGCTGAATTACAACCAAAAACATCCAATAGTTCTTCATAAATCTAAATTGGTTGAGCTTTTGGTCGAACACATTCATAAAATAACACTACATGGAGGTAATCGATTGATGGAGTGCACACTTAGAAGGAATTATTGGGTCATTGCAGCTCGTAGTATCATCAAAAAGTGTATAAGATATTGCCCCATATGTGCACGTTACAACCAACGTACAAGCAGTCAGATAATGGGTAATTTACCACCATATCGTGTAACAGAATCCCATCCATTTTCCTTTACTGGAGTTGACTACGCTGGTCCTTATCAAATGAAGTGTTCAAGAGGAAGAGGTCAGAAGTCATTTAAAGGATACGTAGCTATTTTCGTTTGTATGGCTACAAAAGCTATTCATTTAGAAGCTGTTACAGATATGACTACGGAATGCTTCTTGGCAGCATTAAGACGATTTTTTGGCAGAAGGGGAAAGTGTAAGGCCATTTACTCTGATAATGGTACAAACTTCGTTGGAGCATCTAGAAAACTGGAGAAAGACTTCAAACAGGTGATTAAGAATAATTCAGAAGTGGCATCAGTATTAGCAGCAGATAAAATAGAATGGAAGTTTATTCCCCCGGCAGCCCCTCACTTTGGAGGAATCTGGGAAGCTGGAGTTAGATCTATGAAACATCACTTAAACAGGGTAGTCGGTGATGTCAAATTAACGTACGAAGAAATGAGTACGCTGTTGGTACAAATTGAAGCAGTTCTGAATTCAAGACCATTATGTGCATTGGATGGTAGTCCAGAAGAAGAAAACACATTAACTCCAGGTCATTTTCTAATTGGGCATCCGATAATCGATATAGCTGAACCAGTATCAGAATCAACTGTATCCTCTCTCAACAAATGGAAGCTGATTCAAAAGATGAAGCAAGATTTTTGGAAACGATGGAAAGAAGAGTATTTGACAACATTACAACAGCGGTATAAGTGGCAGCACGCACAAGAAAACTTAGAAAAGGACCAGATAGTGCTAATAAAAAATGAGGTAACTCATCCCTGTAAATGGCCCATGGGAAGAATATTGGAAGTCCACAAGGGCGAAGATGGTAAGGCACGAGTGGTTACGTTAAAAGTACAGCATGGGTACATTAAGCGTCCAATTCAAAAACTTTGCCCTCTAATGACGTCAAGTGTTTACGATTCTGTGGAAAACGGAAAGTATAAAACTAATATGTCAAGATCATCAGCACCAAAGATTACTGACAATAAGAACGTTTCACAAAAAAAATATTTGTTCCTTTTTATATTGCTGATGATAATGGGACAGGTGCGAATGGCTACACAAAAGCTATATGGAACCATTGGAGCCACGGTATCTGCTATGGACAACCAAACAGCAATTTATTTTGATAATATCGGTAAACTAGATATGGTGAACTCCAAATGGAATCTGGTTGTATATTACGATTTGCATCCATATTTCGAAGAGGTTAGCGGAATTCAAACTTCATTAAGAGAATTACAGAAGACATGTCCTGAATTGGACTATTATAAAGATGTTTGTAAACAAATTACCAATGCGTTGAACCAGAAATATGATACTCTAAAGCGGAATAATGATTTGTTAATTAACCCTAAAAGAACAAAAAGAGCACCATTTGAATTTGTTGGATCTCTCTACCATATACTTTTCGGTATGATGGATGCCGATGATAGAAAACAGATGGAAGAGAATATGAGGAATCTCTTGGATAACCAAGAAGATTTAGTGCTACTAGCCAAACAACAAACATCTATTATAAATTCCACCGTAAATATAATCAAGAAAACTAGAGACGAGGTTAATAACAACTTTCAAATGATGTCAAAGCAGTTACAACAATTTCTTGCTGATGTATCGAAAACAATCAAAACTGAAAGGCTAACGTCAGTGTTCCAAATACTTGTAACACAGCTTTACATGCTGATTGACGACTGCGAAAATACACAAATATCCATCATTAATTTACTGATTGATATTAATCATGGCCACATCAACCCTCAGCTTCTGCAGCCTGCTCAATTACAACAAGAGCTAGACAAAATTCAACGACAGTTACCAGAAAAGCTTGCACTTCCAGGAGGATCAACAGGAATTCCTTTAAAAGAAGTGTATAGCGTATTGATGGCTAAAGGCATTATATTGGATCAACAATTGATAATTAAATCCGAAATTCCGCTAGTTAATTCTGAATCGTCAGATATATATAAAATAATTCCCATACCTCTAAGTAAAGGGAATGCAACTATCATACCAATAATTGAGGCCGACTATATAATATACAATGTTGGAAAAAGTGTCTATTCAATGCTGTCTCAGCCAGAATTAAACGGGTGCAAACAAACTTTAAATAAATACATGTGCAATAAAAACTGGGCATGGATACCCGCCACGAATAAGGCATGTGAAATATCAGCCCTAAAAGGTTTACAGAAGGGCTACTGCAAATTTAAGCAAATAGAGGCTAAAAACATTTGGCATAAGCTTCATAAAGAAAACCGTTGGCTTTACAAGGTATCGGAAGATATAGACATGGAGATAAATTGTGGCAAAGGTTATGTATACTGGTTAACCCTACCACCACAAGGATTTTTAACGCTGAAATCAGGATGCACTGCGAGTTCATCAAAAATCTTCTTGGATGCATCAGAACAATTTGATTTGAACGTCGAATTAATGGCCAAAGGCATCATGTGGAACAAAAATATGAGTGATCTCACTTCTTGGCACACTAAACCTTTAGAAGTCAACATTTCAAACTCTAGTCAACTTGATGACCTGTACACTCAGCTAGATAAACTTCAATCAACACAAATAGAACTTAGGCGTTTGAGTTTCCACACAATTAGCGGGCATTCATCACTGGTTATTATATTAGTAATGCTTATAATCAT
This sequence comes from Gymnocheta viridis, assembly GCA_956483585.1. Classification (NCBI taxonomy): domain Eukaryota; kingdom Metazoa; phylum Arthropoda; class Insecta; order Diptera; family Tachinidae; genus Gymnocheta; species Gymnocheta viridis. The sequence goes on along the minus strand of OY101441.1, from coordinate 47,931,092 downwards.
ATTAATAATTTTCATTAAATTTAAGTGCTGTAAGAAAAAGAGAAGAATCCAAATAGATTTTACAGTTCCTGCTGCTCCTTCTGGGCGGCAGAATGTTCAAATATGAACATGAAAAATAATTTACGAAAAATATATATGTATATAAACATATACCTACACACAACAATATTTTTACAATGTGAATTTGTTTGTACTAACTAACATTTATTTGTAAGCTTATCTCAGTTCTAATGTCTGTTGAATGCTTGTGCCTAAACGCCTTGCTTATCTTAGTTTTAATGTCTGTGCCTAAACGCCTTGCTTATCTTAGTTTTAATGTCTGTGCCTAAACGCCTTGCTTATCTTAGTTTTAATGTCTGTGCCTAAACGCCTTGCTTATCTTAGTTTTTAGTTTGTATTTATTGTTTTTAGTTTTAAGAACAAAGAGCAGCGTAATTTTTAGTTCATAATTCTTATCTTAATATTCAATGTTCACAATAGATTTAAGAAATATTCAATAGATTTCAAAATTGTATAAAAGAGCAAAATTTTATAATAATAAATTAGTACTGAAAAGTATTCGCTAGTGTAATCATTTACAACACTTCTCATACAAAGGTAATATTATTTATAGTATATCAAGTGCAGTAAAGGCGGGACAGTGGTCTGGGTACCACCTCCTCTGTTAACAATGTAAGTACGCTGCTATAAATATACCTAAAAATCTAGTATCATTTTTATTTTTGTGTAGTTGCGTACTTTTAATTTTACGTTGAATATGCTCTCCTTTCAAGGTTTTGAATTTTGAATATTAATAAGATTTTTGCCTTTTTAGCACAATGATGTACGAGTATACACTTGTCAAAACCTTAGCAGAAGATTAATATTTAAACCAAAAATTATAGCATCCATGTGATGATATTTTTGTGGTGTTTTTTTTTTTAAGTTTCAAGTAAATCCTGCAGCACAGCTGCATACTTACAGCTACATAAACGAGCAATCAATTTATTATGAATATTTTGTTTTTTAAAGGACTTTAATGCGAGATTTATAATGAAATGGAGGTTGTCTAACTTCTATTATTATTTTGCAACAACAGCAAATGAGAATATGAAGCTATAAGTTTAAATTTGACATAAACTTTTGATATGGTAATAGTTTGTGATAGACGGGAAGCCGGAAATATCTTTCCTTTTAATAAATAACATCACTCGAAAAACATGAACTCTTTGTTGTACACACAGGCTGACTTTCAAAACGTCACAATTGTTTTGTAGTCGCCGCAGTACAAAACATTGACAATTCAAACCCTCTTCAAAAAGTCGTTGACAAGTATTAGAAACGCTACAAAAAAAAAACAATCAGGATAGTGGTTTCAAAGTTGATGCAATACTTCGCAAACTTTGCATATGTATTCAAACCGCTGCAGAACTGAATAAAAACTTTGTTTTAATACGTTTTGGAAGTCAGCCACAGTGTTGCCCGAAATCCATAATCCAAAAATGGCTAAAAATAAATATTCATTTTAGTATATTTTATTTTTTCACGATAAATTTCAAATTAGAGATAATTTTTTAAGCAAATAACTGAATGATGGGAATTTGTAAGCAGTTTTTATTTTAGTTATGAATTAAAGTTAAGTGGGATTGTGAATGCGGTTTATGTTATAAATAAGTTGGTTCTTTTCGTAACTGCACTATTCCACTTTTTGTGTTTTTGCACAATTTGCGTAAATAGTTTTTAGGAATGCAACTGTGTATTTAACACCAACTTTTGTTGCATTATTATAGACAACCAGAATAGTCATGTCTTTGCAACAATATATTTTGATTAAATTCAAAATTTGAAACGGAATAATTTATTTTTGATGCGGCTGATTGGAAAAATTAAACTTTGTTTTGTGCTCTAGAAGAATGTTTTAATTCAAATCAGTATGTATTAACCCTGTGTTGCTGAAACTAATTAGTTATCAGAAATCTTATTTTGAAAATTAAAATAACCTGAAGTTCACCTTTAAATAAATAAAACTAAAAATATAAATCGTACTGTATTTTATTTATTTTTAAACTCTAACAGCAACTTCATGTTCAAGGTAATCACAATCCTCTGTATGTTGATGATAATTTTCAACATCACTTTCACCGTCATTGCTGTCATGCATTATACTGGCATACCAAGAGAGCCCTTGGTTTTTAGCATAATCCTCGCCGAATTTTTTAACAAGCAAGTTTCTCACATCATTTTTCTTTTTTAAATTCAGATACTTATTTATTGAAATTTCAGTTAAAGTAAAATGATTCAAACTGTTTTGTCATTTTAGAAGGTTTAATTTTATATTATTTTCATTATCCGACGAAAATAATTTATTTTGAAAAGTTGTAATGTGACATTGAAGTTGGTTTCTCTTATTAGTGGTTTTAACAAAAGTAATTCGTTTTCAATTCTGCATACCTGTTACGGTTGTCGTTCGAATAAAAATTATTCGAATCATTCGAAGGTTTTTTTTCATTTTCGTTCGAAAATTGAATTGAATGGTATTTTAACCGTATCACCAACATTAACAATTTGCAAAAGAAATTTTTCTACTTGTTATTTTATTGAAAATGAAACGAAGAATCGTCTACAAGCTAAAAAGCTGGACTATCTGCTGTTTTTAAAAGATCATTTCAAAAGATATCAATGAGATATTTACAAATTTTTGTATATAAACATACACACAAAAAAAGTTTTAAAATCAAGAAAAAACTAATTTTTTGTTTCAAAAATAAACAATTTTTTTTTAAATGTTTTATGTGAAATGAAACATTAAAACGAAAAATAAGCAATCTAACTTGTATTTTAAAAACGTTTATTCTTGCTTTTAAAACTTGGTTTTTTTAATGAATTTCATTTCGCTTTCAATAATATTTTTAAATTTGTTATTAAAAATGTTATTTCTTTTGCAATGGATTGTTTTGTATTTTTTGTTTGTAAATAAAAAAAGTTAAGCTAATACATACGAGTATGTGTCGTTTTTTACATATATTTTTTTAGATTATTAGAATAAAATTTTTTATTCTTTGTTCGTTAGAATTATTCGAACAGAATTTCAAAATTATTGGATTATTCGAACAAAAGAAATATTATGAAATTTTATTCGAACAAATAAAAAACACGAATAATTGAAAAAACACCCTAACACCTGCATTATTCCTTCTTTTAACTGTTTCTGATTCCTTATCCAATCCGATCTCGACTTTTTGACTGTTCCAAACTGAGAATAATAATCTATATATTCTTCTGTTATTGCAACTAAGACTAAAATATTTAATTAATTAATATTTCTGGGGGAGGAATGGAGCAGCTGTAAATATTTTATTAAATGTTTTATTTTCAACTCATTTTAATTTATATTTTTCGGTAGTTATTTTCCCTTAAAATGTTATAATGTCCTTCGTCCAGGCGCGCAGCCGGCTTGGCATTTTTGAACCACATATATATCTGTTTTGAAAGTTAATAAAAAGTTTTGCCAAACCCATTTGTAAAGTCATTAGCTATTGCTTAGCTATCTTTAACTCCCGCGTCGAGAAACTTTTCGATTGAAATGTGTGGAATGAAACAAAAATGCCATAAAATGATACAAACAGCTGTTTTTCTCACTAAATTGTGTATGTAATTTTTTTTAGCGAGTATAAGCTGTCACGTAAGCAAATTACTCACCAATTTACAGAAAATGTGTGTCTGTAAAATTTTTGCGAGAAAAATTGCCGCTTTCATCTGTCAAATATACTTGCAAACAAAAACGCGGTGTTATAAAATTGTGAAAATACAAAACATATTCAAAATGGGAAATGTAATGAACAATAATTCGGAAAAAAAACAACAACTTCTTTATATTATTTTTAAACGCACAAATATTTTTTATTTTTATACACTAAAAATTTAGTTTTTACTTATTGGTAGATATTTTGTAAACAACAAACATTAAATTCGCACCATACATTATTTTGTACAGCCGTCGGTTGTATTATCGCCGCCGTCGTTGGAATTTTTTTAATGTTAAACGAAATGTTGACATACAGGCCTGTTCTAAAATCCACGGTGATTTCAAAAATAAATTCTCATTATTGCTGTTTTTATTACTATTTTTTACGTTTTTGGTGTTCAAAATGGAATATTTTACTCCAGCTTCGAATGTCATGAATCGTACGATTTACAAAGTACTAATATAACTGCTTTTTATTTTTTTACTCGTGATTTACAGAACAGCCGTGATAATCCATATAAAAAAAAATTTTACATAAATATTAATGAAAAAATGTTGCAAAAGTTGTACTCTGTTCAGCTCGTGAAAAATTTATGAAATGTATCTGGCAACATTTTCTTGCAATCTGTGAAATAATGTGACTGGCATTTATCAAGCGCGAAATATTGATGGCTGATACAATTTTTACTTTTAATTTTCTGTGCCAAAAATTTCTTTAATATTATTTTTTTCTTTCACAGACTATAGAAGGAACTATCTCAGTGTTTATAATTTTAATAATGGCACACGCAAGCAAAATTAAACATTTGTTTTTGTTTACAAAAGTTGATCAATGTTGCATACTTCTAACCAATAAAAACGATAATTTTTTCCGAAAAAGTAATATGGGCATCACTTGTTATGTGTCGATTTTTTCACGCGAAATAATCAATGTTGCTGAAATTTTTTCACAACTTCGAACAGAGTACCAAGCTTAAGTAGATTTCGGTCGGCGTCAACGATATTAGTGATGATCGTTCTCAACGTATAAAATTAAACATTTCTAAAGTAACGACATAAGCTCTTTTGATAGATTTCGACATGAGTTACAGACACACTTTTTTCTCACTTTTCGAGAAACGAAGGATTATTTTGTTTCACATCTTTTTGACGCGAGAAATTCTCACCAAAGTTACAGAACATGGGTACTGGTAGCATTTATCGTAGGAACTTATAAAAAATTGTATATGTTTGACGTTCTCATTCTAATTTCTATGTGGAAGTCTTTTCATCTGACACTAAAAATACTTGTGTACTGAATCCTTATTGCACTTCTTTAATAAAACGTACTTGACTAAACTTCACACATTGCAGATGTCCTGAATTGATTGAAGTTTTTTCTTGTTTAGGCGCTAGCATTGCTGAGGAGGATAAAGGAAAAAACAGCTAAATAAAAGTGTCAAATGTCTTACTCAAAATTCTTTTGTGGTTAAGCAGGATAGAAAATTGCTAAATTTATTCAGGAAATGACTAAATTAACAATATTGGAAATAACTAAATTAACAATTTTCTACCAAATACACAGATAAGCTCAACACAAATATTTTGCTTAAGTTTTTAAACAGATTTCTGAAATGTAGAAATTTTTTTTATTATAGTAATAATAGTACGATTATCTTGTTGACATCGCAAGGATGTTAATATTATTTATTATTAGTTTAGCTTTTCATTATTATTAAAATTATCTAAATTTATACCTCTTAAAAAAATATCACAACTTGGAATGATAAGCATTCTCGCAAAGAAAATCTTTTTTTGAATAAAGATGAAGTTTTAACACATCAGAAAGTAAAAATTACTCTCCTACTCGCTCGTACTTATCACTTTATGGCGGGGAAACATAAAAATATTTATGTAATTAAATCCATTACAACACTCTCTGATGCGCTGTTGATGACGAAAATTTCCATATTTATTAAAATCCACAGTAATAAATTTTTGCAAAATATGTAATAAAAATTTTGTACGTACCTGCAAAAAAAGAGAAGAAAATATTTTATGAATATTTTTCAAAAGTACATGCTTCAATAACAAAACAGATAACATAAAATAAGTATTTAATATTAAAGTAATATAAAGTTTTAATATTAAAAAAAATATGTGAAATAATTTTTGGGGAAAGTAAATTACAACAAACCATTTAAGAACCACAAAATGAACCACAATCGAAGAGATGTTTTACAAAGTTAAAAGAAAAAGAAAACAAACGGAAGAAAGAGAAATTAATTTAAAAAATATAAGCAAATAGAACGAACCCTTTTCGCAAAATGATCATAAGTACCAAAACACAAAATTTTACAGCAGGGGGTTTTTTCAAAATTGTTTTCAAAAATGTATGTTATCGCTAACTGAAATGCAAAACCATATAACATGGTGTAATAATATCGAACCGCGTGTTCCTTAAAATTTTCAAACTTTCATTCAGTTCATTCAGTCACTTGAACTATTTTATTTTGTTCTTTCTCCTATAAAGTTTAAAATTGGTAGTTGCGAGATTTTAAAATTTCACCTTACGATAATCATAAAAACTCTCTTACGATGAAATCTTATAATCAACAATTTTGATATTTTACAAATTACAAAATTGTAATTTAAATTAAAATTGTTGTCTTTACAAAATATCGCTTATGATCATTTTGCGAAAAGGAGTCGATAATTCATTTCATTTGAAGCGTAAAAAGTTCTTTTAAAAGTTTAAAGCTGAAAAATAAGATAAAATAATATAATAATTTTGATTCGAAAAAAATATTTAGAAATTTTAATTTTAACATTCTTACCCAAAATAATAAATTTTGAAGAAAAACTGAATTATATTTGAAAATCGATTATCATCGTAACGACGAATAATCGTGCTGTATAATTGCAATCGAACCATTAATCGTTCGTTTGCGAGTTATTTTACCCAGTTTCAAGCAAAGAATTCATATAAAACATCTGCGTCAATGCGTTTTTAAACCTAAGTTTCATTTGAACTATTTCAAATTGCGTATAAATATGTAAATATTATAAACGGAGGGCTTGGAAGTCGTAGATTGTTTAGTAATGAAGGAAATATAAAGAAGATTTTGTCTAGATTAACAAAATTTAACATATAACACAGAAAGAGAAAGCATAAGTGCTTTCCTTAAAATAATATTTTTCCCCTTAAAAATGATAAGTTTGAAGTATCCTACCGAACGTTTGTATAACTGTTTGTATACATGTTTATATATTGTATTGAAAGTACACTCAAAAGAAAAATCAATCCATCCGTACTTAAATCAACCCCAAGCGGTATTAAAAATACAGTAATCCCAGATTTATAAAATCAAGTACAGAAAGATTGATTTAAGTACGGACGGATTTAAATGAACAATTTAATCTAAGAATTTCTGAGTTGATTCAAGATTTTTTACGTGACTAAAGAATTTTGTACTCATTTCAAGAGACTCCAGGATTGGTTATCTAAACTAATCAATTGCGTTTTCGGCTTGATTAAAGTACATTTTATTGTTATTTGTACTCAAAACTTTGAGTACCACTCGTCCTAAAAGTAAGTAGAAAATATTTGAATTTAGCACTCCGTTTTTCTTTCTGTGTACAAAAAATATAACGATGCCAAAATATAAAGATTTTATAAGTGTAAATGTTGCTTTTATTAAAAAAATAATTACGAAAATTTAAATTTTTCCGATTTAATAAAAAGTTAGAAATCACTCTGAAAATGCGCCAAAGTTCGGGCTATTCTGAAAAAGTGCGATCGATTAAAAAAAATTGGTAAATATCGCCAATAATATAAATGAATAAAAAACTGATCAAATCGGTAATGTCCGACTGAAGTCACTTTTGTAGACCGATGCTGATGCGGAAGTTGATGTTGGGCCAAACTTTTTAAATTCGACCAAGCCAAAGTCGTTTTTTATGAAATTTATAATAACATATTTATATCGCACTTGTTCAACAATATTGTATTAAATTCAAAATTTTAAAATTTTCAGTAGAAGAAAAATTCTTTTGGATTTTGCATTAAAGATTGTATATGAAAAATTATTTTTTAATTTTACATTTTGCTATAAAAATATAGACAAAACAAAAAAAAAAGATATGTAATAAATAAATAAATTTAATCTTAAAATGTTTCATAAAAAGTGAAAAAGTTAAAATTTCGAGTTAATAATATACTGTTGAACAAGTGCAATATGAGCAGTTCAAATAAATATTTTTGAAATCGTTTGGCATATTAAATTTAATTATACAAATGCATATTAATAAAATATATTCTAAATTTATAAGATGTTTTGAGAATAATTAAGGAATTCGTATTGGAGGTATTCATCAATGAATTAAAGCGTCAATTATATTACATATTTTTAGCATCTTCTGTTATTGGTGTACTTCTTCCTCCTGGTTGGTAGGCAATTAGTATACCTACCAACCAGCAGGTGGGTTACCTTCTTTGGGAAAGGGATAGTGAGAGAGGACAGATGGTGAAAGTGAGAATGTTTAATTTTTACAATTCTGAGATTGCGCCTTGTGTTTGTTTTTAGATGTCAAGTAGGCGCATTAAATGTGTTAAATAGAGTTGGGCAAAATCGTTCCGACTGATCCGAGAGATGAAAGGAACTAGATCGTTCCTTTCGTTCATGGTTCCCTCTTTACTTTGAACAGTGTACGAACGAGTGAAATTTTCTGTCGCTACTAAAAAAGTTCTATAAGTGCTTTCGTAAAACATTTGTAAAAAATAATAACTGTTATAAAATAAATGGTAAATATAATTATTCGACAACACGGATCTCTATATAAAAAGTCAACTTTGTTCTAAGTGTACAGAATATGTGAACGAAATAATTGTAACAAACAGTCTTCATAAGTCAACGATTTACTCGCCTGTCCGTCCAGCATCATATATAAAAAAATTATGTAAAATTGGTGTTGACTTTTCATACTTATTTTGACATTTATCAAAACAAGTTAATGATTCCTCAAGTAGGTTTGTGATTGCGGAACGAGGAACAATAACAAAAGAACGTTTGGATCGGACCGCATCGTTCCAATTAGGGAATCGTTCAATGTAACTAGTTCGTTCCGAAACGACATAACTCTAGTGTTTAACTGTGTAGCCATTTTATTAATTAATTGCTGCCTTTACTGTTCAGTGACCAGTGCTATGCTTACGTCACATAAACAGTCCAACAACACCAAATAAAATGGCATACTAATGCTGGATGTTAGACTTGCCTGAAACTGCGCTCGAAACCCACGTTCTTAGACATTATTTGCTTTGTAGTCAACGCGCTAAATACTTAAGCCAACAAAACCCTCACAGTTGATTTTTTCATATGATTTGGTCAAAAATTATCCTTCGGTCATTGGCAAAGAGTAATTTCGAATACCGATTGTTGACTGTAGCCAAAGCCGATTAACCGGTCGGACCCTAAAAATCAGTAAATCCAGAAATGTGTAAATAATGCAGTTTTTTAATTTTAACACTTTTAAAATTGCTTTTGATCAACATTAAGAAATGTTCAATTTAGCACATACCGGAAGGATAGCCCATTTTCTTTATTAATCGTGATTAATCGATTAAAAATTTTCCGATTATATGCAAACTCTAATAAGAAGGGAAATAAGATTCCAAAATCTCAACGTATGAACGCGAGAAGTGTGATATGATGGGTGCTCAAAGCTGCGAGAACGCAAAAAACTGAATTTTTAGCTGATCAAATCGGGTTTTTTACAGTTTTTTTTTGTTAATTACCCACACATTTGCGGCAGTCTTTAATTTGTAGATTTTATGCACACCGAGAACTTTATTACAAACATATACACGTGTAATTGTACACGTGTTTCTTATCTTCAAACATAAAAAAGTATTTAACTACTTTGATTTCTACACGTGCATTCTTAATGTCTAAGCTAATTTCAAAATCACATATAAAATGGGTAATAGAAAGCTATTATAGAGCTATTTTAAGTTTGCCGTAACCATAGTTAAATGTTTTAGAAATGTTGAAGTCAATAATTGGAATTAAAATACACCAAAGTATTATTGACAAAAATTAGTGTGTAAAATTACAAACACTTTTCGGTTCGTTATGAGGTAGATTGTTGGTAAAGGAAAATTAAACAACCTCAAACGGAAACTGAATGGCGAAAATTTACAAATATAAAGAAGGTCTTTGACTTATTTAAAAGGACTTCAAACAAAATGAACAACAAAATATTTTCATTTGGTTTTTAGATTTTGTTATAGATTTATACAAACTAATTTAAACTAAATGATTAATTAAGGAGTTTTATTTAGGAGTCGGCTTGAAGAGTGTCTGGCAAATATATATTTAACAAATTTCCCAAAATTTTAGTAAATATTTCCTTGAGATCTGGATTAGCGCGCCAGTGAAATGCGCATAAGTACCAGCTTGTTTCGCCTTAATAATTTCCAATGTATTAAGAATTATATTAAGAAAACATTAGCCGCCTTATTCATAAACGATTTACTAAAGTTAAAGGTTTTGAGGTATTCATTCGTTTTCACAATCATTTAAGAATATTTTACAGAGATATAAATTTCAGAAAAAGCGAATTAGATGGCTGAATTCGTTACGAATTTCCTATTTATTTCAATTCATTATAAAATAAATGAAAGAGTTGCAAAATATTATTCCGTTTTCCTTTCTAAATTGCTTTTTTAGTTTTTAAAGAATATCAAATTGTATAAAAAACTATAATAATCATATATGAAAAGCTACACGATAATCGAGATTTCGTCAAAAATTAGAAAATTCCCCCCAAAAAATCTATTAAATTATTGCAAAAACGAAACACCAGCAAGAAATCGATGTTCCGAAAATAAAGGAAGATTCACTAAAAAATCAAAAATATTCTAAGAAAGCAAGTTTCGCAAAAAAAATTAAATAAAAAAAAATTTCCAGAAAAAAAAATTAAAATTAAAAAAAAAAAATTTATCTGTTGCTCAAGCAAATCGAATTGAGTGAACAATTTGTATGAAAATGACTCAGTTTGTCGTGTGGCTTTCATACACATTTTCTACTCAAGTAGATTGCTTGGATTCTATGAACAGCACATTATAAAAAAAAATTAAAATAATCATGATGAAATCTAAAAATTTAATTTCAATAAAAACCCTAAATGCAATGTTTAATGTTTATAATCTTCACTGAAAACTTATTTTTTTGTTGTTGTCAGTAAACCGATTTCGATTAATTATTTTTACACACAACAATAAGGTGCTGTTTTTGTAACCCAAATAGCATGGACGTTTAGAAAACTTGTATGGAAATCACTCAAAAAATTTAGTGCTTTTCATATAAATTTTCTAAACGTCCACGCTATTTGGGTTACAAAAACCACATTTAAATAAAAATAAAAGCATACCAATAAATACATATTGAAAAGAAATTTGGAAGTGATAAATAGATGAAGATCTGTTTCGGCTGCTCATGTTTTAAACACTACTGTATATGAGCTTTTGCTACTTTTACTTAAGTTTCTATTTTGTTTTCAGTTTTTGCTTTTATACAATTTAAAGAAAATTTTACCGATTTTGTTCCTTTCTCTGCTTTTTTCAGTCATGAGTCACGACATCACGTTTCCTAAAACCAGGCGCGAATCCTGCTTTAACTTAAAAAGAAAATTTTTTTCTCTTTTGGCCTAACACAATACCTTGTATACTTAAACAGTCACGAAAACATAAAAATGAAACCGTTTACAGACTATTTTTTATTTATTTTTAAACCTTTAATTAGTAAAAAAAATTGTGTAAAAAAAATTGCATCAAATGGGAATTCTTGCAAACATTTTTTATCTACAGACGTGACCAAAAAAAATTATGACTCAATCATTCGGCTTTAATGACCGTCATACATTGTCAAACAATTGTCGGACACAACATTTATTTGTCTTCGTCTAAATGAATGTTTTTATAAGGAGGTGGACAGCAACACTCTGCAACAAGTTGTGGCAAACATAAAATTCACATAAAACAATATAAGATGGCCATAAAAGTTTATTAAGCTTTTTATTTTGTTGACTTAATAAGAGCAACTCAATTTAAAGGTTTTAATACAAAACATTTAAAAAGAGAAATTTGCTAAACTAATTTTAACAATTTTAGAATAGAAACCCAGTTCGTAAAATATGGATTTGGTTTTATGATTGATTTATTTCAAGATTGAGTTCGTTAAATTCATTTGTTGTTAAATTTCTAAAGTTATTTATTTTGAAGAAAGTATTCTAGCAACACAAGCAGAACGCACATTTTTCACTGTTGAGAATTTGATACAGCAGGATTCTGTTAAGGACATTTTCACTCAACTTTTATGGACTATAAACACAATAATAAAATCTAAGTAGATTTATTAAGTGAAGATTTTAATTAGAATACTTTTGCTATGTGGGATATCAGTGCTTAAATTAAATCTCTGGACACTGTAATGGTCAGACTAGAAATTTTTTTTGGCGAAATTCACAAATGAACTAGATCGGTCTTTTAGTTCAATCGTTCTTTTTGTTCTTGAACTACGTAGTTGCCATATTAAACGGGTATGAAATTGTAAAATTTCTTCGATAATTGGACCTTCCGAATTATTAATAAAAATTCTATGTTTTTTATTTTTATATATTAATTTACATTTTCTCTGGCAGTTTTCTACTCTCATTAACATTTTTAAAAATAAAATTAAAATTTTATTATATAGTATTGTAAAAGGTTTCAAAATTTGTAATAAATGTATAAAATCATCGAGTTTATAGGATTTTAAAATTTTATATATTTATAATTGGCATTCCGGTATGTGATGGAAATCAATTGGTTTCAAATCACGCAAATTCAAAAAATTAATTGTGGTAAAAGCTTAATAGTTTCAATGTTTACGACATTTACGACTTCAATTCCATTTCTTTACATCGTCCGATAAACAGCACCTGCTTTGAGTTTTTTCGTTTTTCAAAATCGAGTGATTGGAAATCTATCGATTTCCATTGCATAGCTGATTATTTCTCAAAAGAAACAAAAAAAAAACTAGCACTAAGCACACTACTTCTAAAACGTACAGGGCGACGCAAAAGTAATTGTCATCGTTTGAATTGGCTGCCATTTTTGAAGATGACGTCAAATGTCACTGTGTTCAAGGACATGGAATAATTGTTACTGATTATTTGACAAATTTTCTGTCGGTTGTTTAAGAAGATTATGATATCGTATCAAAAATCATAATGAGCGAGGAAGCTTATTTTCACTTGAGTCGTTAAGTTAACTGAAAATCCACACTTTCAAATAACTTTTTACGAAAACACCTCTATTTTCGGTGCTTTTTTTACGGGAATTGCTAAAATTTTAGTATTTTAAATTTTTATTCGCACATTTCACCAAAATTAATATTTTACATATTTAGTAAAACTTTAATAATTTTGTTTAAAACAAATTGAAATTGATTTTTGAGGGGTATAGCTTGTTCCTATGCGCATTTCACTGTTGCTAATGCAGATCATCAGGGAACTTTACCCAAATATTTCTTAGAACAACTGGAGATATTATATTAAACTTTCATTAAACCAAATGAAAAGTTTAAAAAATATCAAAGTTATAACAAGAATTCAATAACCATACAATTGTTTTTGTGTTCTTATTTTACCATTACTAACTATTTTTGTTATTACTACTAATTTTCAATGCCAAAAAAACGACTTTTTTGTAGTCGTTTTTTCATTATCAACTTTATACTGAAATCGTATTTTGGCGCCGATTAATCGAATTAAGAAAAACCCGCACAAAGAATGACGTTTAAGAAATAAAGCTGTGTTGCACCATATATGTACATATACTAATGTAAATAATTCATTTGATAGAGCCAATTTACACTAGACTAATTTTTACTCCGCTTAACTTTTGTTCTTTCCAAAACACACTGGATTAATTCATCTGGCATAAAATTGTACACGTATACACATGCTTTTGTGTATTAGTGTATTTTGTATTCATTTGAAATGTGTCTGTTTTTAAATTGTGTATGTGTTAGTTTTGTTCTACTAATGCGGTGTTGTAGCTGGTTGAAAAATTATGCCAACCAAAAACAACTCTCTTCACCGAAAATGCCTACAAGCTGCCATGTTATGCTAGCATAATGAGTCTAGTGCGAATTGCCTCATAGAGAAAATTATTAGTGGCACCGCCCACAAATTTGTTGTTTTTGTAATTGTTAACACCAATGCGAATTGATACCAGGTGACAGTATTAGTCCAGATAGATGATTATCAACTGACTACACCAAAGTTTCAAACTCTATATGAAAAAAACTAAACAAAAACTTTTTATGCATGCATTTAACATGACTGTTTGGTGAATGCCAGTCGTAGTTGCACTAATAAGGCCACTTCGTATTAATTCGCTGTGGCTATCACCAACAAAATTAAACCACTGAAACAAATCTTATTTGATAGTCTTCTAACATAAACTGAACTTGAAATGTTCAAATTCTTGTAAAAACAAAATAAAGTAAAATAATAAAATTGTAAGTCGATGTACCATAAATAAAAAAGTGAAGTCTCGTGAAAAAGATAACATTTATATATATATAACATTTTGTTAAAAATGCCACCGAGCGATATTTGGCACTACTTTAAAAAAAAATTAAAATTAGAAAAAAGTGCAGGTGCTCTATTTGTACTAAAGAGTTCTGTTTTTGTGGAAGCACATCCACTTTGGCCAATCATCTACAAAGCTGCCAATAAAATTTCTTTTGCTAAAAAAGGAGAAACAACAAACATTGATATTGAAGAAACATCGGATGAGGAGTGAGAACAAAACAAAACAATTGATTCCGTTTTAAAAGCGGACGAAAGGTCGATCAACTTTAATTTTATATTAACTTATATCGCTCCTTATATCGAAAACAAAAAAAATGTTTTTTCTTGTTTTTTTTCAATATTAATTACGAAACAAACTTTCTTTAGAATTTACTGGGACAGGCAGTTAATAAATACAATTTTAAGTTTTGCTTAGAATTTTAAATAAGCACCAAACCAAGGCGAATTCATAGCAAGTGGACTTGATTAGGGTTGGATGTCAAAATTTATTTATTTATTTTGTTTACATTCAAGTTGAAAATTTTTATAATTAAAAAAATTTAATTGTGCAAACAAAGAAAAATTTAATGAAAATTTAAAAAATCGGAACAAGAATAACAAAAATTGTGACAGTATTCCTTCATGCGATATAAAACCCAAGCTGGAATAGCGAAAGTCCCACAGCACATGCATACCTCCATCTAAAAACAATTTCTCCTGAAAATTATAAAAAAGAAATATAACTTTACGTAAACTCTCGAAAGCAAAGCGGTCTTCAATTAAATTCTAATGTGTACTTACAACCGTGAAAATTGAGCAACGGATCTTTAAAACATTTCCACGCATATTTCTTCAACAATAACAATATTTGTTAAAGTTATTATTAGAGATAGGTCTCGATATCCTATTTCAAAGGATTTCAATAAAAAGCCTTAAAAAACAAAACTTTTTGAAATTATAATAATTTTCAATATTTTATTTTTTCGCCTCAGTCAAATATTTTTGTCAATGTACTTTGATTTTACAAAAACAAAATTTTTGTGGTTTTTGTTGTGTTGTACTTGTTGTAATATTAATTTCACCTGTTATGAATTCGCCTTGCACCAAACAAGAAATTTTATTTAAAGGAAAGAAAAAATACAAATCGACTATAAAATAATCGATTTTAGCCAACGATTATTTGGTTAATTAATCGGAACAGAAAATCTTTGATCGAAAAGTCGATTTTCTGTTTTTTTACCATTCACTACTGCATGCTGGTCGTTTAATAAATATCGCGATACTGGATCGCATTAAATATATATTGAACGTGTACCAGTGCCCTCAGAGTCAAATCTAGCATCAGCTTAGCAGAAATAAAAGCGTATACTGATTCTATACATACATTCTAACTTTCAACGCCTGCTTGCTTTTCATCCATACAAAATGCTAACAAATATATTTGTATGAAAATTCATAATATTTTCATAGTTGTTCACCATTTATCGTAATTTAATCCAGGTCATATCACATAGAAGAGGAGAACACTTTATGCCAAAAGTTTATATAATATATTCCATACATAAAATATTTTAATATTTGCTTTGTGTATAAATAAAGACAGACTGTGGAGAAAAATATATATTGTGTACCTCCTTGTGACATGTGTATTTTACAGCCATGTTTTTCTGCTAAGCAACTGTTGTCAGTGTCCTGTTCTGGGTAAGTAAACCCAGTTGGTCAGCTATTTACAGACGACATTTTACTCGATGATGTCTTCAGGCCAACATATAATTTGTCGTTTATAAAATAAAATTGAAGCCAAGTACAGGGTGGCACAAAATTAATCATCCAATCGGAAGATGTTATAGTTGTTGCATATGGTATCGTACATCAATCATATTTGATATTTGTGAACTAGACAGCTGCAGTGTACAAACAGACAAGAATTGGAGCGCTTTAGTCCGCAAGAAGTGCATAGAATAATTATTGTGTCGATTTTTTTTACCAATAATCGGTGAATTTCGACGTTGATTTCCACAATCGTGTCTCGCCAACTGGGCAAACATTTCGCCACCTACCTGCTCGTCTCAATCATACCGGAACCACAAAAGACCTTGCAGGACTTGGCCACCACGGGGCTGGTCGTTCAGTTGAGAATATCGCAGCTCTGGCTGCCGATATCGCTGAGAACGAAGAGACATCAACTGGTCAATCAAATGGTCATGATAAACGATTTCTTGCAGCCGGAATTGAATGAGCGGGACTTAGTGAACATGTGATTTCAACTAGACAGTGCAATCGCACACATATTGTGAAGGGAAGATGATTAATATTTCGCCTTCCTCTATGATGACGAAATATTGTGATTTGTTGTGATTGTTGTGTTAATGTTGACGATTAAACGAAATGGTCTTGAACAAAAGCTTAATGTGGACAAGGTAGTCGCTCACTGCATACAATTTTTCGAGTTTTCACACGTAATATCTTGAACTTGTCGGCAATAAATGGGCGATAACTGCATGGATTTTGTGCTGCTGTAAGCGGTATTCAGCACAATTATGAATAAAAAATTCCCCGGGAGATTTCTCCTTTTTCCCAAAAATGGTTTGTTCATATATAATATGCGAACAATTAATATGCGTACATATATGTGAAGAGTTCCTTTTTGGGAAAAGGGAGAAATCTCCCGTGGAATTTTTATTCATAATTGGGCTGATTGTCTTAGAATTCTATTCATTAAGACTTAATTGAAGACAGCTTGAGTGACCGCTGCATCGCTTTGGTAGTTTTTTTAATATTAAAGAATTTAAGTGGTTGCCTGAGTGCCTAGATGGAATATTGGTTAGCGTGTTAATCTATCGGTCTGACGGTTGTGGACTTGATTGCCGTAGCAAGTGCACGTCTTCATTTTGAAATGCTGGGGATTTCTTAAGACTATTAACATTTTGAATTGGTTAGTGCATTATAACCGAAAAAATCGCTTATATATACTTTTATTATTATATGTATTTGTCGACGAAAATTTTAAAAACTTTATCTTTTATATGATTGAAAATGATAATATAGATCATCATCTTGTGCACATTTTCTTAACCTTTATCGTGAAGTGGTTTGATGTGTGGCCATCGTGTCGTTGGTGATGTAGCGTTATCTTGCAAGAGAATGTATTGAAAACATGGCCAACTGGGTACTACATTTACAAGGCACACGTACCCATACACGTTTTCTCTCTATTTAGAGAATATTCTGCACTTTAACACGCACACATTAATAGTTAAAAGGTTCATTAACCCCACTCGGCATTAATATTATTTTGCCACACTAAAACTTATTCAAGTTTCTATTTATCAAGAAAAAAAAACGAAAAATCTCCTTAGAAAAATAAAGAATTATACAATAAAAACTATATTAATAGAATACCATCCATCCATTTACATCAACGTAATTTTTTTCGTGCTGGGCCAAATCTTTATGCCAAAATCTTTTTGAACTGATACTTGTTTAAGTAACTGTGTTTCTAATAGATTCTTTAACTCAATCTATTTAATTTTCTCCCAATTTTTTTTTCTTTTCGTAGGATTACATTAGTTTAATAAATTGTTGTGCTTGTGAATGATTATTCTATCAAGAAGTAGATTATTGTAAATATGAAAACTTAAGCGCCATTTTGGGGCTAAATGATACTCGTATCAAATGAAATAAGAAAAATAAGTAAATAACAAATAAACATTCGCACAAGCGTTTTATACAGTGATGTAAAAAACTATAGCATTTTTGTTGATTATCTAAGATGTCTGGTTTGTAGGATATACATATGTATGTACGGCTAGAGCATGTGCTATAAGATTGTCCCTATTTGGAGCCTCGAGAGGCTGCAGTTTTTCGAAATCGTTTCAATTACTCCAGATCAGAACTGATATTTTGTTTTCAAGACAAGTAAGTTAAGATCAATACTAAATTTTGCCCGATTTTATATCTTCTAGTCCCCCTTATATTGTAACTATTTGTCAACGTCTCGTCAAGGCAACGCCAAAAAATAACTCTTGCCTACTCGCAGTCGGCAACTATTTACTACTTTAAACAGCATTTTACTGTTCTCTAAGTCGTGGAAATTAGCAAGGGAATGTTAAAGTAGTCTGTTGTCGACAACGAGTGGAGAAGAGATATTTTTTAGTGTTGCCTTGATGTGACGTTGACAATTAGTTACCTAATAAGGGAGACGATACATATTAGAGCATTTCTTCAAACCAATTTTAAAACTATAATATCAATATCATTTTTTTCTTTCTTTATTGAAATTGTGCTGCATTCGTAGAAGTAAAAGAATCAAAAAAATTCTGATCGGTTCACAGTTTGTGTCTTAAAATTACAAAGTTTTAGATTGAATCAAACAAGAAAAAATATAAATTAAAAAAAATAAAAATATCGAAACATCTGTAAATTACCGTTTTTGTGTGATGTTTTCGTAAACAGAGCGACTTTTAAGGTGAAAAAGGGAAATAAGTTTTTTTTCCTGCTTAAGTATAAACAAAACAAATTTCGCTTTCTTGCAATGCTTTAATGGTAATATTTTGTTCAGAGTCTCGCTTTTAGAGAAAACTCATGTGTGCAGATACGTATGAGTGATGTAATACCGGGTAATTATAAACAACGACTTGACAATGTCAATACACAAAACGCAACTTGACAAAACGAATGATGCAGAAGTTCTTATTTTTGTGGGTACTTTCACGAGCAATTCTCAGAATTGTGTCCCAAAATCATGCGTTGTACTGTGCTGGCGAAGGCACATTTTTTTAATTAAGTGTGTGCGTTCATGAAAACTATTTGTAGAGCGTAATAAAATGGTTGTGAGTAAAAACGCGTCAATCAAAACAATTTGAAACACGAGTTCAATAATGGCATTTAATTTTTATTGTGTTTTGTGTATTGACATTTTTAAGTCGTTGTTTGGAATACGAGTTGGTAACTAGCGGCCTCCAAAGTCCTTGTCACGTTAAAGTAAAGTGCTAAAGTAAACGTTGAAATAGAAGCCGTAAGAAGTATGTATTGGAGTTGTGCACCGCTTCACCGCACCACGGTATTATATCACTCCTACGTACCATGCACATATGAGTTTTCTCTAAAAGCGGAAAATTTTTATGTATTTTTCCTTGCGTCGTATAAATATATTAGGTAGTCATTTACGACCTCGAAATCAGTACTGGTCCGTTCTACTAGTCTGATGAATAATTTATTCTAATATTACTTTCTTAATAAAATAATGAATTTATGAAAAAATTTGTTAATTTAAAATGAAATGGGTAAACTCAGATTTGAACTCAAATATAAACCTGAAACAGTTCAGCTTATTACGCAGAAACATATTCGTATTAAGAATAAATTTGTAATTTTACATATAGAAAAATGTGACCCGGCAAATGTTATTTTGCCATAAATTCATGCTGAATCCGTTGAGAAATATTTTGAAAAAGTGGGCGTCAAAGTTGCCATAAAAGGAGTGGTCGATTCTCGAGGTTAGGAGATCAAGTTTAAAGACAATTTATATATAAGATTAAAACAGTTTTATATAGGACGAAATAGGTAAATTAAATAAGAATTTTAGATATATACAAGAAATGACCGTAGAAGTGGGTGTGGTCTATAAAAATGTATTACACGGCCTTGTCCAGGTTATGTGCATTCAATGTTTTAAATTTTAGAAAACTCCGTTGAGAATCGCGAAAATTTGGGATAAAATATTAAAATTTTATTTTGCCACGCACCTCTGCCCACAGACCTAAAATCGATATGAAATATACTTTACAACCTATTTTTATACCTACCAAAAACGCAAAAAAAAAATTATAAAAATCGGTAAAGCTGTTTTGGAGGAAACAGAAGAGCGTGACACAAAAATAAGAAGATTATGACAAAATTTTAACACTTTCGTAAAAAATTTGTAGAAAATATTTAATTTTTTAATTTCAGGATATAATGCGGGGTATGAGAGTCCTTGCTCCGATAAATTTCAAACCTGTAGTTCTTGTAGTTTTTTTGATTGCGTCAGTCTAAAATGGTGTAACAAATTTCATAACTTTATGATCGTTATATCGTCGTCCCGAAGTTATCTTTACGTATATAACAAAATTAAAAAAAAAATGAGATAAGACCGCTTCTCCTAAAAACTCAAGACTTGACGAGTCAAGCTAGTCATAAGCGAACCGGGTCTAAGATCCTGAACTTGTGCTCCGGAAGTAGTGCAAATTAGGCTCATCGAATAATTTTGTTTGTATATAATGTTGAAACTATAGACTTTTCAAAACAAAAATTTTTTGGCGATAACTTTGAGGCGACGATATGTGGATGATTCGCTGTGCTTCAGTTGCTTCTTTAGTTTTTTTAATTTTTCTCTTGGCTTACTTGACTTCATTTCCATAAGAATGCTATTAGTTTTAACTCAGATGTTGAATTTATAAATTCTCTACATTTGTATTCGAGCTAAAACTATTTATTCTACATTCAAAGATTGCTTAATTTCTCTAACCACATTCAATTATAAATATGAATGTAATATGACTATTACAATTGTATAACGTTTGAACCATTATTTAAACATTTGCGTTATGTTGTAAATATTTACTAATATTTATTTGTGATTTCGCCTATTTGGAACATATGAGTACACCACGAGTTGCTAATTGGATTTGGCCAATTGACTGTGGTATAAAATTGTAGTTAACAAGTCAAGAAAAAGCCGGATCTTACAAACGACTTCACCTTCTTTAATAATTTTAATTAAATAGTCAAAATCATTTAATTATTTGCAAGTAAAGTTTTTTTTATCGTTTTCTTTTATTTTTGAAAAAATTTTTTATCTTTCATTAAAATTAAAATTTCAAAATCAAAATAGTGCACAATTGAATAATAGACTTTCGCTGGAAAAAATTAATGTGAAATTTCAAATACAAATTGTTTTTTTTTAAATAAAACGGAACAACATTTCTGCGAATGACATCCAGAAAAATAAAAAAGTATCAGAGAAAATCTGGAAAATGGAACTGAAAATACAAAAAAAAAACGAACTATAAAATGCGCAACAATATCTGTATGGGCGAAAAAAATTACAACAAAAAATTGTAGAGCAACATATAAACAAACGAATATGTACATACATACATGCATACACATACATACATACGTAAGCATGTACATATGTACGCATAACAACAACAAGTTAAACGTACCCATCGGCATACATGGCCGTCGTGCCAGCCATCGCCAAAGCTTTATAACGTGCCTGCTCATTTGTTGGCAGTACAATGTCCACCGAACGAGAACGCGTGGCATTTATGTTGGGCACCGTCAGAAAACAACCATCACTGGGCTGCAGCTCTTCCGTTTTGCCACCCGATGAAACTTTAGAAAAACACGAATCCACCGAGGCCGCACGATCACGTCTCAAATCAGGTACAGTTAGATAAATGTCACGTACAACTAGCGCATGCTTAGCAGCTGTCGGTGATCCGCAAGTGGCCATTGTGGATATCTCGTCGACCGAATCGATGGCATCCACCGATGATTTGTGTTGTTCTTCTTGCGCGACATTCTCCAATGAATTACCAGTGGGTTCGACGAAAATTGCTTCTTGGCGGGATATAGAACGCCTGCGGGGTCGTTGTGTAGAGGGTGAGAGGGGCGGTGGTGGCATAGTGTTGGTATTGCAGCTGCTTTCATTGTCAATTGTAGTTGTTGTTGTCGAGGCAGGAGGAATATCTGTATTAAAGGCTGGTGGTGGTGGTAAAGTTAAGTCGATTGATGGCGGTTGTGGCAGTAATTCGAAAGGTGAGATAGATGGTGGCGGTGGCAAATCCATTACTGACAATGCAAATAAAGGCGAAACAGGCGGCGAGCCGCTGGGATCAAGGGGAAATGCATAGGCAGGAAAAGGCGGATAATCACCATTTGTGGGCGATAAAGTAAATGTTATGCCACAGGGCGTTGTGGGCGGCGGGGGCATTAGAGTATTGCCAAAATGAGGAGAATCGTGCTCAGATTCCTCTAGACCCTCATCTTCCGAAGTGGTAACCGAGCTTCCTATAGTGTGACGTCTCATTTGACGCGGCAAGCGAGCTCTAGTCTCATCTAAAGCACTGGACATGCCACCCAAGCGTATATCCATTTCCAAGGCCGCATCATCATAAACATCTATCGTCTCAACGCCCAACGCATCATCTTCAGTACAAGGATTGACATCCTCATCGGTGGCCTCACCTTCCCCAATCTCATCTTCCTCGTCCTCTTCAGCCACATTCTCTTCGCCATATTCATCAGCACTAATTTCAGAACTGCTGTAACTATAACTTAGACTATTGATTTCCCGATGGTCTACAAAATAGCGCTGCTCCACAGCCATCTGCTTCTCATACTCCTCCAAGTACAGACAATGTATACAAGGAGGTGGTGTCTTGGTAGAGGAACTACGACGTGTTTTACCTCTTCGTGGCACTTCCAAGAAAGTGCCCGAATCATCGCTACCCGCCGAGGCGGCTGCTGAGTCAAAGGAATGTGATCGTTGTGCATATGAAGCCTGAGGAACTTGCAAGAACCCGCCTTCAGACGACCGTTCATCCGACGATGATTGTTGCTTGAGAAAGTGTGAAGACGTGCGTTGAGACTCCAACTGCATTTCATCAAATGAAGCTGAGCGCACCTGGAGATTAAAAATGCAAATTAAATAATTTTATTAAATAGTGTGTTTATACAACAAAACGTGCGGTTATAGAAAGCTTTTCACTAGTCCTTGTTATATTAACTGAAACGAAAAATCATGCTGGAAAAATATAAACATTAAAATAAAAAGTGCCAAAGATTGCTTCAAGTCTTTAGAAGCATCTGTAATAGTTTTAAAAATTGGTTAGAAGTTCAAATTATAGAATTAAAAAATAAATGAAATGAAATAAAATAAAGCGTTGAAGTTTTTAAAGGACCACAAATATTGAAGATAATTTAATGCATTCAATAAAAGAAATTATGATTTTTCTTAACAATAAAACAAATAAATTAGGGTGCGATATGAGCGTTCCTTCCCACCCAAATGAATGAGATTTCATTTAGCATGACTTTGTAAAGTTTAACAGGGATTTAATGGGTTTGGGAGTGGAACAAAGTGGGTTTCGTGTGGTAAAACGGAATCACTGGATTCTTCTTTTTTGATAGCGTGCGGCAGGCAGCCATGCAAGCTATTCCCATACTAGTACTAGATTATATCAAGGACTTAGAATAAATTATTAATTTCTTCTTTGACACTATGACTAAATTTTATTTATATTTCGTCATCTGGGATAATCTTCAATTTTAAAATTTCTTACTTTTTATATCAACATTTAATTCAATATTTGCTATACTTATAGAAGAAAATTTTGCATTAATCTAATCTGTCTTTTAAGTATGCAAAGAAATAAAGTTAAAATCAGAGAATCATCGCCACCAATGCTGGCATCATAGTCATCGTTATTATTACCATAAAATGTTTTTCCATAATCATGGTGACACAATTGTTATTGTTGATTTTTCATATTACAAACTCTCAACTTCATGGTTGGTTGACGGGTTGGATGACTGTGTGACGGAATGACGAACTGACTAAATAACTAACTCTCTGACTAACTGACTGACTGAATGTATGATACCGATAGTAATGATTGTTATTGGTGTTAAAGTTCAACTAAAGAAATTGTTACAATGATACATTACAATGTTAGATGTCACAAGGGGGCATTATGGTTTGAATTTATTATTATTATTATCATGTATTTTTTGAATTAATCAGTAAATCAGGCAGAGGATTATCAGCAACATTAAAGTGGGTTTAAACGTTTTATGCATAATTTTCTGATTTGTAATTTTATATCGGGTGTTTCTTTTTTTAGCGAGGCGGAAAACTTTACACTGACAAAAGTGTTTTCTGTGACAGTTGGTTCGACGTGATTAGTAGAATATGCTTTCCAGGACGTGACTGTTTGAAATCTACAAAATTTATCTGGATTAAACACACTATTTTCTATTTTTTCCATCTGCCTGTTTTGGCTCCGGTTTTTTGCATGAATTATTTCAGAATACATTTTTTACTTCATGCTGGTGAAGATGATCGTTTTTTTTAAATATATTTTTTTCAAACTCTAGTTATTTGCATATTTCAATAGATTAGGGGATCGTATACACCGCAATAAAAAACAAAAACAGAAAAACTCGATATAAAAAAATACTTAATCCCGTTCGTAAATTTTTTTTATTCGATTAATACGATCAAAAAGAAAATTTTTTAATTTTTTTTTTCTAAATTTTGACAGTTTTTTTTTCTTGCAGTTTGTCTAAAATCCTCTTTCTTATTTAATTTTTCCTAAAAGCGTAATTAGCAGAATTTAAAATAAGACCAGATATGTTAAAATCGAAAAGGTTTTAAAAATTCTAATTTGAATTTGAAGTCCACTATGTGAGTAAACCGAAAATAGCATTTTTGAAATTCAATTACTCCTTCCAAATCGAACATTAACAATAAAATAAAATTTTTTCGGACTTCGTAAGCAAAACATTAATTATTTTAAAAAATGTGTTTAACTAATTATTTTTCGCAGCGATTTTAAAATTTTTAATATTTTTGAATAGAGGAAAATTTAGGCTCTCTTAGTTCAAAGGATTTTAAATCGACCAGCCAAGAAATATGATAGAAAAAATAATTGAAATATTTTTGACTTGGGGAAAAAACAATATGGACGGCTCCATTCTAAAACATGTTAAGTCAAAAAAGCTAATTTTGAAATAAACACCTTCAAAGTTGATGATATCTCGCGAATGTTATGAGATGGAACCTTGAGACCTTTTGTGATCATATCATAATTGTAATATAAATTTTTTAAGTGTATTTGAGCTTTATAAATTTGTTGTAGATCATAGTAAAAAGTGACGAAGAGTACTTTATTAGCATGTACACAAATCTATTACCTAGTCGTCTAGGTGGCCTAAGCATCTTTTTGGTGGTATTTATATATTGGTCATCTATGAGGGCGGATTGGTATTGAAGCTACCTAAGTAGAATAAAAACATTTTTTTTCAAAAACCATTTGTTTCTCAACATAGTGTCCTTTTAGCTCAATACACTTAGTCCAACGTTTCTCCAGTTTTTGTATCCCTTCCCAAAAATAGGATTTTTCGAGGTCCTTAATATAGGCATTTGTTTGGTCAATAATTTCATCGTTGGAGCTAAATCTTGTTCCACCGAGCCATTTCTTTAGGTTTGGAAATAGGAAGTAGTCACTACGGGCTTAATCCGGAGAATATGGCGGATAAGGTACTAATTCGTAGCCCAATTCATAGAGCTTTGCCATTGAGACTGCACACGTTTATGGTCAATTGAGAGCAAACGCGGCACCCATCTTGCCGATAGCTTTTTCATATGCAAATGTTCATGCAAAATATTGAACACACGTGCATATGATACTCGTATGTTTACCATTTCAACAACCTCACGTAACTTGAATTGGCGATCATTCATAACGATATCGAGGATTTTCTTGATATTTTCTTCAGTAACCAGCTCTTTTGGCCTTCCTGCTGATGGTATGGTTGCAGTGCTTGTTCGGCCGCGTTTAAATTCAGCAATCCAATATTTTACCATATAATCTGACGGAGCAGACTCACCGTTATGTTTATCGAGCTTTTCTTTTGTCTCTTTCTCCGTTTTTCCTTTCAAATAATAGTGTTTAATCACTGCTCGAAATTCACTTTTTTCCATTTTTCAAGAAACACAAAAGTTGCTTACTTCAAACGACTACAATAAATAAACTAATCGATGAATTTGGGTGAAATTTTAACAGCTGACGTTTGACAGATCGCAATTTCTAAAAAAAAGTTTTTGTGTTTTAATACCATGTTTTAGTTTGGAAAAAAGTTAAAATTGAATTTTATTTTACCACTTAAAACGAAAATTGTTTTAAAATATTTACTTAAATTAATAAAACAAATGCTGATTTTTTTTATATTTTATTTATTTATAACTTTTGATAGGATATTCCGATGACTATCAAACATTTACAGAATCTGAGTTAACAAACGATGAATTCAGAAATTATATTCCCAGCAAAACACGCAATGTCGACTTAGCATGTTTTAACTCTTTCAGACCTGACGCTAAGCTACTGGGTATATTTTCATAATTTTTAGAATATATAAGGGGCTCCGAGCGGAAGTGAACCAAGTCATAAAATATGACAAATTTCAAAACTAGTGCGAAACTAACTCTATTTAGTTCTGTGACGGACTAAGTAGAAACGTATTTCAGTATTTTAAATTTTTTATTCGCACTTTTTCCCAAAATCAATATTTTACATATTTAGTAAAACATTAACAATTTTGTTAAAAACAAATTTCAATTGATTATTGAGGGGTATAACTTGTTCCTATGCGCATTTCACTGTTGACAATGCAGATCATCAGGGAACTTTACCCAAATATTTCTTAGAACAACTGGAGATATTATATTAAACTTTCATTAAAACAAATGAAAAGTTGAAACAATATCAAAGTTGTAACAAGAATTTAATAATCATACAATTGTTTTTGTTTTCTTACTTCACCATGACATACAATTTTTTATTGAACATTATTTTTGATATACTAATATTTTCTAAAAGTTTTAGAACTTTATACGTAGTAAAATTAATTGTTATTTTATTGTTTATTTTTTAAAATTATCAAATCAAATACACATGTACATATATTTCTTCCATTGAATACAATTATTTGAACTTTTTTTTTTAATTATTTAATTATTCGAAAAATTTAAAACCCTTATTCGATTAATCAAGCAATTTAAAAATCCCAAAATCGATTAATTCCTTACTCGAGCAAAACCAAAAGTCATAATAAGTGGTTACTATAGTTGTGGCGATAGCAAAGACCAATTATAAATATCAAATCATGATGTGTAGTGGAAACAGAGTAATTCATCGATGTAGTTGGGAAATATAGCGTTAGCATCGTGGTATACTTTTTTCGCTATTCGAGTTATTTCCACGATTTAAATTAACATTTTCGAAAGCGTTTTTTTTTGTTCATTAAATTTTAAAAATTTTTGCTTAGCAAATTTCATATTTAAACGGATATCTATCTGCTCAATGACGGTCGTCACCTTGTGTTGTTTGCGATCACATATAGTACTATAAAAAGCTGAGACTGTAAAAGTGGCATTTTATTGAAAAGTTGATTTAAAAAGCAGTTTTTTACGAAATAATAGAAAAAAATGTCTTATGGCACAAAAAACTTGCGTTGGTTATTTTATATAAAGACGCTATTCAGGTGATTTTTGGGGATGAGAAATTGGAAATTGTGAATTAGCCTGAAAAAAAGAACTTGAAATCCATATGAATTTTAAATATATTTTGCAAAATTACTTTGTGAAAATTTTGTGAATGTGAATAGATCGCCAGAGAGTGCAAGACAAGTAAATTATATTGTGATCAGCAGCAAGCCTGGTAATATAATATTTTTGAAAGCAAACAAAATGAATGTAAACTTTTTGCCCACGGTCATTGTGGTGCCAGTTTTAACTAAGCACTTAGTTTAATCATATTTCAATGATACTTCTTAAAAATATTCTAAGATGATCGCCAGAGGGTGAAAGAAAAATTAAATGGATTCTATTCAGGCGAGATGATGTCTGTGAATTGCAAGAAATAATGTCGTATTAATCATTTAGTTGCCAAAACTTGCACAATTGAGCTTTCTTAAGACACTTTTGACAGTTGGGGGTGGTTGAATTTATTTACCATTTCATCTCAGTTCTTGCTAAAAACCCCTTTAGTATGTAAATATTTGTAACTTTTGTCATTTATTGCTACAACGTAATATTTGATAGCAGATGTTAACCAGTAAATCATAATAACTAAAAGTAATAATTTTCATACAACTCGTGCGCTTCTAAATCTGATTTAATGACTTTATTTTTTTATGGATTTTAATTCCCCCCCCCAAAAAAATACATAAATGTCATTTGAAACCATTTTTGTAGTATGCCAGTTTAATTTTCTATATTTTTTTCGCTTCATTTTAATTATCATGTTGTTACATTTTCCAACTTTTTTTCTGTTTTTTTTGATGTGGCACTCAAATTTACAAGTTGTGAACATTGAATCAGCAAAAAGGATAATTTGTAAAGGATTTTATAACATAAAATAAAATCTGAATGTTGGTCATATTTCGTAGAAGAGACATAAAATAATTTATGAGACAAAAAGGAAAATTTGGGAAAACATCATGACTAAAAAAAGTTTACTTTTCATTTTTAATTACTTGGCAAAAGTTTAGATTTGCAAGGAATTAGTCTAATTAAAAATATGTTGCAGTATTAAAAGTGGTTTGGAATGTTTTTCTTTTTTAAAGAAAAATGCTGAAAGGGCTCTTTTTCAAATCGGTTGTTTACCTGGAAGGATTTTTCTCTACTGATATTAAACGAGTTTTAATTGGTATTGATACCAGGAAGAATGTATTATTATTTCCCCGTAACTAATTTACTCACCATTCCATTGAAAGTGTTCATTGATTTCTTTTGAAGTTAATTAAGCAAAGTGGGTAAACCCAATTGATTGGAAATTATTGTCCAGAGCTAAGGAAAGTTGTTAATATGTATTTAATAATTATTTTATTTCCTTCAATACAAAACTTAATTCTTTGCCTTTGAATTCAGTATTTCATTCAATTATAATTAAAAAGAAAAAGTTCAAGTGCTTTATCAAGCGATTAAGTGATTAATAAGTGGTTAAGTTAACAGTTATTTGCAAAATTATATAAGTACACACTTAAGGAGTTCTGAGAATTCAACATAAAGTTGGCTTATCAAAAATGTCCTGTTGCCAAGGACGACTTGAGTTGAGATACTTCATTCAGCTTTTTTTAACATTCAATTGTTCGAAAAAATTTAAATGTTAATGCAGAGAGAGAGAGAAAGAGAGAGAAGAAACTTGGATTTTATGAGGACGGATCCGCGGTACCACAAGTTACATTAAGAATTTGATGTCAGACCAAAAAATCTATAAAGAGAAAAAGGAAGCTCAAATCATTAGCAACGATATACAAAAGGGGTTTTTTTAGCAGCTTTATATTTGGAAACAGAGTTTTTGGCAGCTCAGCAGTTTTCGTGTAACTTGTTCCTGTTAAACATGTTCAGTTTGCTCTATAATTTAACCACGAATCGACTTACAAACGAACAACGCTTGCAGTCATGCTCGGTTAAGAAAGTGCATCGTGCACTTCTTCCATTTTATGGTCAGTTTGGGCGACCTTCTGAGGCGGCTATTCGGAAGCTTGTGACTGAATTTCCCACCAAATTTATATTATTGGACATTAAAACACCAACACGTATGCGTAGAGTGCGGACAGAGGAAAATGTCGTAGCTGTATCCGCCAGTGTTGTTGATGACCGTGAATTATCGTTTCGGCGTCGTTCGCAGCCATTGGGCCACTGCTACTCCACTCCGTACTCCGTGGACATTTTTGCGAAAAGATTTGGTGTAAAACCTTTTAAAATACAACTGATGCAAGAAATGAAGCTACACGAACTGCCACAACTGCTAACTTTTGGTGAATGGGCGCTGGCAAAATTGGATAAAGATTCACTTTTTCATAGAAAACTTGTGTTCAGCGACGAAGCTCATTTCTGGGTGAATGGATACGTGAACAAGCAAAATTTACGTATTTGGTGTGAAGAGCAGCCGGAAGTAAGAACCGTTAATGCATCCCGAAAAATGAACATCGCGCGATGATTACAATTGATGAGATGGACTTGGCTGACATGTGCTTTCAACAAGACTTTGTCACATGTCACACAGCACGCGAAACAAAGACCCAATTGAGGAGCGAGTTCGGTGAACAGATTATTTCATGTTTGAGACCGGTCCAATGGCTGCCAAGATCGTGGGATTTAACGCCTTTAGACTATTTCTTGTGGGGCTATGTTAAGGCTCATGTCTATAGGGACAAGTCCGGAATTATTGACGCACTAGTAGCCAATATTGAGGAATTTATTAGTGAGATACAGGTCGATATATTGGAGAGAGTATGCCAAAATTGGACCCAGCTTCTGTACCATTTGATGCGTAGCCGCGGTCAACATTTACATGAAATCATATTAAAACATTGAATTATATAGATCATTCTATCGACTCAAAAAAAGATTTCATACTTTGTGATGTGTTTTTTTAAATGAGATCCAAAAGCTCTTAAAAAATCACCCATTATTTACAGAAAAAACAAATTACAAAAAATTTTTTTCTGGAAATTTTTATTATTTTTAATTTAAGTTTTTTTTCTTAATTTTTTTTGTTCCATCGATTGAAGTGACTTTTTCCGAGTTTTGAACTTTTCTTACAGTTTTAGCCGTTTGTTTTAAATTTCTGCAGATTTTTCCAGATTTTCTGTGTTTTAGCAATTTTACAAACGAATGTTATAGAAGCTATAATTGAAATGACCAATTTATTTATAGTCTTTTAAGATCATATTTTCTAAATTTATGGAGGATTATTTTTAAGTTTTCATTGCATATTTGATAGTCATAAAACACAATTTTTAGAGCATATTTCTGGTTTCCCTATTTGTAAAATTTGACCATGAACAGGATATTCTAACTCTTTAGCAATACAAGTGATCTAGTATCTAAAGTTCATTGCCTCGAATAGATCGTAGGGATCGTCCAACTGATATTCTATTCGTTTGCGGTTGCTCGTAATATCATTCCTAAGCAATTGAGCTGATAATTACCAAAATGTGCTTTTTTTTAAAATCATGCAAATTTAATAAGAAATTAAAAAAAGTCAGCGAAAGAAAAACATCAAAAACAATTTTTAAAATCATCACACCTGTTTCGGAACTTCCAGACTATTTTGGGTTTTCATTTCGGCACCAGTTGGAGTACGCGAACGCGTAAATGTTGTACGTAAACGTTGCATTTTATGGCGCCGTATCCAACAAACTTAAAACTTTTTTAAAAATTTTATTCTATTGATTTTGTTTTTAATTTCGTTGCCAGAACTTGAACTTTTATGTCGCTGTACTTTGATTTGGTAGCAACCAACCGAAAATGTCTAAATATTTTATTTGCTTTTTTATTGTTGCTGCAGGGCTGTTGTTGCTGCTGCTGCTGCTGTTTGTGGTACAAAAGTGTTGCTGCAAAACCTTTTGTTTGTTGCTGCTGTTGGTCACCTTTAAACTCTGAGTTTTTTGCTGCAATAAAAACAGGCAAACTTTTCAAAATGTTCCTGTTAATTGATTTATCTTTTTTATTTGTGTTTTTATTATTGTTGTGGTTCTTGCTCTTGTCGACTTCAATGGTAATTGTTGCTACTTCATTTATTATTAAGCTAGTTATTGTTATTGTTGGTTTTCCCGGTGCTTCTGTTGTTAAAACCCTTGAGGCCATAAACTCATCAAATCCCATTTTCATTTTATTTTCAAATTGTTGGTCTGTGGTTCAAGGGGTTTTTTATTTCTACTTTTTGTTTGTTTCTTTTGGTAATTCTTTTAACAGCTTTTTGGTGGGAATTAAAGAGTTCTGGTTTGTTTTGGTTGAGTCCAAGAAGAAAACTGAAATTAGAAAGAAAAAATATTTTTTTATTTTTCAATTCATTTAAAAGTGCCTAAAAACAGGAAAGGATTGTCTAACTTTATTTATATTTTAATAGATATAAGAAGTGGTTTTTTATTACCCTTTAGCATATATTTTTTTCTTCTTCTAAGTAATAATTTGCGTTTTCTTAGCAAATTAAAAAAACTGCCGTTTCTAAGCATCTTCTAAATTATTATGTAAATATTTCAATCGCGTTTGACAGAGTGAAAACCATAATATGCCGCAAGAGCTTCTTCAAGTAGTTTAATGGTTAATATTTGCTGTCGCGCAAAAGTTTTTATTTTAATTCTTACCTTACTCGTGATTAGGGATGGGATCGTGAGTAACTTTTCACTCACGCTCACGATAAAAAAATTTTGCTTGTGCTTATATTTTTGGGTCACGTTCATGCACGTTCACGTGAGTAGAAAGTTAGTCGTAATAACGAAAACTCACGCTCATAAAATATTAAAAAAAGACAAACTATAAAATAATTAAAAAGTTAAATGAAAAAACACACAATAAAGTAAAAAAAACACGAGACAATCACGCTTAGAATTTATTCTTGCACGGTCACTAACGCTCAATTTTTTACAGACCTGTTCATGCGCGCTCACGTGACTGAAATAAAAAACTAATCACGATCATGATTCACGCCAATCACGTGAGCGGTGCCTATCTCTACTCGTGATGCAAGTCCAAAAGGCGGAAGTAAGAAGGATAGAAATACTAATAAAGGGTGTTTTTATAAGGAGGATAGTTTCTAAGTTCAAATGAACACAAAGACTTGTTTTATTCAGAAAGATTGGGAAATTAGACAATCTTCCAAGTAAGAAAAAAACTTAATAATTTTAACCTTCATGGCAGAATATAAGAATGTTATCTTTGGAAACTGCTGCACCCCTGATCAGGGTTTGATAATTTTTTAGGTGGTGCTCGTTGTATGTAGAGTAAAGTCTTATATATACAAATCGTATATGAGAGGAGAATACGGGAATTATTAATAACTAATGATTTCAAAAGTTTCCTCCTTAAAAGAAACACCCTATATTTTTAAGTGAATAAATTTAAAGGAACAGTTTCTCTTTAGATTGTTCGGTAATAATTCATAAGATGCCCATTGAAGTAGGGGTTGTTTTATTAGAATATAAGTTGCTGTTAAACGTAACTAATACGAAGTTTTTTTTTTGGTTTTTTTGCTTCATCTAAGAAAAGTTTTTGAAAAAAGTATTAAAAAGTTTTTTTTTATTTTTTCATTGCAAATTTGAATGATTTAATATTCAACTTTGCTAAAAGAGATGTTTTATAAAAAATAAAAAACGATTTAAAGCAGAAAGACAAGTGAAAAGATGAAAAGTCTTTAGAAATATGCAATTAAATCTTAAAGTAAAACACAGAAGCAGAAGTGACATTTTTTTTAAATTTGTTTAATTATTGATATTAAATTATTGTGAGCATAAAGTTAGTTTAAAATTTACATAATGTCAAAACTGTTAATAACTTTAAAAATATGGGCTGTAAGATTTTTTTTATCTTAAGTCACTGTAAATGTAAAAAAGTTACGTCATCGCGCGATGTCGAGCGTTATCGCTAGCCTAGACTAAATACAACGAGCTCCTTTATTGCAACGTAGTCATATCTCAAAAAAAACTCCTTCGTCACAAAACGAGTTGAAAGTTTCTAATTTACACACGCATCCATGGAAAAATAATAAAGTATTCTCACCTGAAGAGGTGAGTAAACATGATTTTATTAAACAAAATGGAGAGCAATACAACCAGCGTTGCCGTTGAGACACTAAAGTATCACTTTTGACCCTTTTTCGTGCCAATGACACTTTTTATGACCCTTTTTTTAATTTATCCCTTTGTATCATTTTAACAAAATCTATACCACTTTTTGACCCTTCTTGAAAATGAGTAACAGTTCCAATATTAATAACAGCAAAATGTATATTCAAATATATATGAATTCGATACATATATATTTACTTTGCGTAATAGTAGTGCTTCCGATGAACGAATTTTTTTCAAAGCTAACACTGATTAAAAATAAAAATAAAGCTTTCTCTCTTTCACCATCTGTCCTCTCTCACTATCCCTTTCCCAAGGAAGGTAACACACCTACGGGCTAGTAGGCATACTAATTGCCTGAGTGTTACTTCTCTTTTTAAAAAAAAAACTAACAAACAAACTTGAAATAGAAACTTGTGAGGCCATGCTTTCCTCTCTCAATTTGCTCGAATCGGAGCTGGAAGAATAGACTCCAATTAAAGAATTAATTACAAAATATAGAATAAGTATTTTTAAAAAGTGTAATGTCTATCAAAAATCTTTGTAGAAATAACTGTTTTTGTTGTTGTTGCTAATATGACTAATATTGGAATGTACCAGTGAATTGTTTTTTTAGTTTTAACATTGATTTTTAATTCAAGTATGAACATTTATTTATTTTTTTTAATTGAAAAAAAAAATATATTTTTCTATTATGACACTTTTTCGAAATTTTCAACGCCAACCCTGGATAATACGAATATTTCTGCATTCTTAACTCAAAAATTAAGTTATTTTAAGATATGACTGCGTTGCAATTAAGAAGTGAACTGATTGATATATTCGTTCCAATAAAAAGTTATTTTATTTATTTAGTTAGTTGTTATATGAACAAATGAAGTAATATTTAATTAAATAAAATTTGTTGATAATGGAACGCAAATCAGTTATATTTGGTCCAGCACCTCTTTTTCTTTATGTCTCTCATCCTTTATATGAAGTATGAAACAAAATCATTTCACGGTATGGGAATATCAAGTGTTTCGGTATTTCAATGTGAAGAGCTTGATTTTTTAAGGCGATGAACACTTTTGGTACAACCAAAACGATTGTCGCAATGCACCATTTTTTTACAATTTTTATTGCGCTGAATTGTGGCACAATAAAGAAATTGTCTCAATCAGATTCTTTGTAGTTACATGATTGCCTCATTTAACATAAATTTGATTGCCGCAAATTAAGTGACAATAATTGCCGCTTTCCACTCACACGATTGTTCTAGTATACGGCAACTAGGTGAAGCGGCTGTTGCGATAGATGTATAGCTAACTGCCAGGCCCACTATGCCGATCGAATTCTTTCTTTCGCACAATCACATTTATAACAAAAACAAATTCTAAAATTTTGTTTTTGTTTAAAATGTATTTGTAGGAAAGAAGAACGAATATGTGTGACATAGTGGGCCTAGTTAGTTTTTTTTTATATAATTATACATTTTAAAATTTTGAATCTATTAAAGATGATCTAAAAAAAGGGAATTGCATCGGCTATGATTATCGTGTGTGCAATTGATAAAATAAATGAAAAAAAAATGTCAGAAGAAGTACGTGGGCATTTTCTTTCTTTTTTTTTTGGACAAAAATGTTTGTGGTTGCTCATCGAGGCAGCAGCAAACCATTTCAGTGCTCATAAATTTATCTATTACTATGCATTTATTGAACTCCATATTAAAACTGCAAGTCAATTATATATAATTCTAAAATTTACAAATAAATAAAAGTAAATTTTACTTACAAATACTGTTCTACGGCCACAAGAAAAAATATTGTTTAAAAAAAGTTAATATTGGCGCGTATTGTTTTCTGCGATTGCCGCACGAGAACACAATAAATATTTGTGTTTTTGTAACATTTATATTGGTGCATGTTTGCATATCAAGCTTTCACATGATTGCCGCACCAGGGTTGCATTTTATTGGGCCAAATAATCAAAATATTCTTATGGGTTTCCGTATGAGCCAATAAATTGTGAAATCACACGATTGCCATATGAAAAAGATAAAAGATTGGTGCATTGCGACAATCGTGTGATCTACCTTAACTTGTCGCAACAGCTAAAAATTTTCCATCAGTTTTAAAATTGCTTGCCGAGAAAGTTCTTCACGACGACCGAGTAATTTTTACAATTTTTGTAGAGAATTTCAATTCGTTTTTGAAGCGTATAATCGTTTTTACTTGTCATCTATTGTCAAGTAGCCACAGGTTGAGCCTTGACAACTGCTAAGATAGGAGGCTATTGAAAATGAAACGTTTGATTGGAACACCCTGTATTTATTTTAATTTTTTTTCCTTTGGCAGTTGCGCCTTCAAGAGTTGTGTTCTGTTGGCTTTCAATTACTCAACCCCAGGGTTAACGAGAGGAATATCACACGAAAACTATTCTACTGAAAACTAATGCCAATTTTTAAGCTAAATTTCTTAAATTTACCGATTTTTCCAAATTTTTCTGTGCTTTTTTCTCTTGGGGCGGAAATTTCTGTACCTCTATTTCTGATTTGGTAAATCTTGTATCGGCTTTTCTTGTTTGATGTAATTGAAGACTCTAGTTAGGAATTACATATGATGTCTTTTACAAAAACAAAAAAAAACAATCCATGTTGACAAAATTCTCTTAGAAAAATAAAAAATGTGTAAAAGTTTTGCATTAAAAATCAATGAAATTTTTTATTTTTCACTCTTTCTTTTTGTTTCAAGACTCTTTCTTTTTAACAATTTATCTAGAAAAGTTCTATTATTCAACAACAATAAATTTCAAAAATAGACAAACAATATGAACACAATTTATAGTGCAATAAAAATCATATGAAAATTAACAATTCAGTTGCCACTTTGTTGTGATTTATTTTTATTGTTACGAGCAGTTTTTCTTTATTTTATTTATTTTTGCCATTTTTTATGGTTTTGATTGATAATTTTTTTTGTTCCTTTTTCTCTCTATTATTTTTAAATATCAATGAGTGTTTTCAAAAGTGATGACATGATTTTGATAGATATAACGCCACAGCCACAGCACAAAAAAGAAATATGTTTTAGGCAGACAAATAATGAAAAAACAAACAAACAAAACTGCTTTCGAAACAGAACTAGAATAAAGGGTCAAGTGTTGGCTTTCTACAGATACAATTTTTTTTTCCATCCTCATAGAGGAGGCTCATAGAAAATTCTTACAAATCTTATAACGCATATTTTTTCTGATGAAAAAAATCTACAAGTTATTTGAAATAAAAAATTAATGGAACCCTGCTATTGTTTGATACAATTTCTGAAATGAGTTCAAATGCCTTTTCGAATTAACAGTCGACTTGTTGGGCAACTAATCGGCAGCAAATTCCAGATGCTATTGATTTTGTTGTGGGAAAAAAAGTACAACAATCGCAGATAAATTCTTCAAGTTGAAGCTTCACCACTAGGGTTTTCTGCAGACAACTCTCCCACAATTGGTGGCGTTTGACAAATTTATCACCGACTGATGATTTAGTAATGACAGGCAAACTTGTAAGTTGGTTAAATTAACATACTGCCATTAATACTCCAGCAGGTCGGATGTATTTGAAATTGTTTGTATATGTCGAAGAGCTCTTTACTAAAGAGAGAAAAATTTCCAAGAATGAAAAGGAAACTGCTTAGATTCCTTCAACTTAAGCAAATAGATTTAAAGAATTCACAAAAAAATTTAATTTAAACATTTGTGTCAGGGCAACCAAAAACTAACGAATGCTTATATTTTATGTTGAAAGGTAGAATCTTTTAAATATTCTATGTACTTGGATCGATTACAAAATAATAATAATTTGTAGTTATATTTAATACACGTGTTTTTGTTGTTTATATTGTTATATTAGTTTCTTTGAGCAAATATGTAAATTTTCAATGAAACATAAACAAATGTTGTACATATCAACAAATTTAGCTATTTAGTCGGTCTTTATTGAAAAACTTAAATAGACAAATTTTTGTTCTTGAAAATTGCATATAAAATTAACTACTTGATTTGTTAAAATAACAGTTTATTTTGCAGATTTTTACTTTTTTATTTATTTATTTTTTATTTATTTATTTGCATTAAAAAAAAATACAATTTTTATACGGCAAATCCCAGTACATATAACGAACGATATAATGCCGCCTTCATTCGTTATGCAGAAAGATTAGTTGCATCGCTATTTTTGTTTGGAGTTTAATTTTTTATAAAAAGCAAATCATTCAGTTTTTACAAACAAATATTGAGTTTTATTTTGTTTGGCGAATTTTGCCTTTTTCTTCGACATTTTGTACTAGATTAAAGAAAGCAAACAATATTTTCTTTTAATCTATTACAAAATGTCGTAGTCGAAGGCGAAATTCGACAAACAAAATAAGTGTAATTATCTTTGATTTGATTATTAAACTTTAAAAAAGAAGGTGGATTTTTTTAGTCGCTTTTATTTCCAACTTAAGTCTGATCTGGATTTATTTTTTATAGGCGCCGTAGTTTCACCAGCATGTACGAACGTTTTATCTGGTAGCACCTTCCAATACAGACCACTATCTTTACCAGTGGAAATAACATCACAAGTTAAACTACATTCCTCCACAACATTTTATTTGAAAGGGATTTACTAAATCAGATATGATTGTTATAGATTCCTTAAGAAATCGAATTAATTCCGTATCTTTATTGAATCTAGGTAAACAGCCATCACTTGGACGAAAACCACCACAAAGATTTTATACTTTGTTGTATTTCTTTGGTTTATGATTTTAATGCAGTTCAATTTATTAGCAATTTTGTTGTATCTTTTGGTTGATAAATCAACCATAGAACTCTTTTTCTGGGATACTCAACATTTCTCCTCAAAAATCGATTTCACGAACGTTTATACTTTTTTTAAATTCATCCAAAATTTTTACTTTTCCTTTTAGCAAACTTTATCTTCTGTTTCCCATTTCTTTCACTTTGACAATTGCACAGCTTAAAATGTAATAAAAATAATCGCAACATTTTGTTTTAAAATCAGTTATCATATAGAAATTACCAGTATAGCGACTACATTCTTGATTTTCCATTATAAGATTCTATTTTTTTGCACATTTTTACAAACATCAGATAAGTTAATAAAGTGTGCGATTTACTTCTTCTCGTTCGTTATAAAGAGTATAAAATTACTTTATTTTTCGTTATTTAATGTAGTTAACGTTACAAATTTGAACGCTCGTTATATTGAATTTTCGCTAAAGCCAGATTCGGTATTCCGCGCTTTGTCTGTACTTGATTTTATTTTTTTTAAATTAAATATTAATAGTAATAATTAAAAGTTTAATAGAAATATTTACACGTCTTCAATTAAACG
Source organism: Gymnocheta viridis (assembly GCA_956483585.1). Taxonomy (NCBI): domain Eukaryota; kingdom Metazoa; phylum Arthropoda; class Insecta; order Diptera; family Tachinidae; genus Gymnocheta; species Gymnocheta viridis. The sequence goes on along the minus strand of OY101441.1, from coordinate 47,891,988 downwards.
TTTAATTATATTAATTAGGTAATTAACTAAAGAAGAATTATTTTTCATTTTATCAATGACGTACAGTTTTAAGGAAAAACATTTAAATTCAATAAATTCGCTAATTATTCATAGAAAAAAGTTGACTAAAATTTAAATTACAATTTATAAAAAATTACAGTTGACAATAACACATTTCCGAAAATTGTGTTTAAGTCTTTGATAGTCCGGTGTGTTCTACATTCCACTTTGAAGTGGAATTAAACTGAAATCTTTTCAGTTAAAATTTTTTATGTTCTGCATTCTTTTTTTACATTTGAATTTCAATATTCAATACAAATATACTCTACTCTTTCAGAACATCGAAAATTCAAAATTTGCTTTTCATATTTCAATTTCACTACTTTTGTGGAACATGCCTGAATATTTCTATAAAATGTTTTATTTTTTATAACATTAAACGGTTTTTTGTTAAAGTGAATTTCTGCCAGTATTTAGATTACTGACCCAATTCACTGCTATTATATTTCTCGTTCTTTTCTAAGTTTGAAAACATGCCTCTTTCAAGGTGATAAAACTATAACAAAACTTGCAATCAACTTTGTTTTTATTATTAAAAAATTTTGTTTTTTTTTATCAAAAAGAAGACTAATGAAGCCAAAGTATTTTGAGTGCAAATTGTTGTAGATGAAATGGTTTATTTTATATGTTTGTTATTTTGACAAATAAATAATAAAAGAATCCAACCAAGTTTTAACCACAATTGCCACATACAAATATTTACTTAAAAAACTAAAAAGTTTTACTTTCTGTCGTAGCTATTATTTTTCTTGTTAAGGAAATAAAAACACAAAAAAAGTATTTTTTAGATTAAACAAAAAGAAAAAATTAAAATACACTAGAGGATACAGAAAAATCACATTTATTTAATTAAAACAGAAAAAGCATTTGGAAGTGGGAAAATACCTTTTTTAGATTAAACAATTTGGCTGAAAATTGTCGAATAAGCTTTTTTTAATGTAATTTTGCATTGTGGAAAAAGAGAGAAAGAACTACAATAAGTTTTCGTACATTAAAGTTTTAGCAAAAAAACAATATTTGTTAAATAGAAATATACAGTAAACTAGGAGGTTAGTTTAGCAGATGTTTAACTATTCCTCAGGATTCACCAATAGAAAGTTAAATTGACTGTTGTGACTAGAGATGCTAAACGGGAAATCCCGATCCAGGAAATCCCGGGATTTTCTGAATCCCCTTTCTGCATAAATAATATTTTTCACTGTGATCATGAGTTCAAGTTATTATTAGATTCCAAAACAAGATGTTTAACATGTGTCAGCGGTTTGCTGAATTAGAAAATTCGTTCAAAAAATCATTAATTGATATAAAATCTCGGCAATTTGGTGATGAAGACTTTATTTCAAATTAAAAAAAAATTATCGATGTCCTACGTCCAACAAAAATTACTATTAAAGCGGGATGAATCTGTGTAAAGTTGATGGATGCTGCTTTGTCATTTATGTTACACGAGATATCAACATCAAATTGAGTTGAAGAAAGGAGCACAGTTTATTCAATTATTCTAAACTTTCTGAATAATCCGAATATAAAATCAGAATTAAACACGAAATAAAACTTTTGATATCACGCTTACCAGAAAATAAGCATTTAAATAATTCTTTACAAGACGAAAATATTTCGATTGCACGAAAGCTAAAGAACGTACATTTGTACACAATATTTTTCGGGATTTTATAAGTCCCGATAATACCGGGGTCCCGGTTCGGGATTTCGAGACTCCATCACTTGTCCCGAAGCCCAGGATTTTCAAAAACCAGTCCCGATTAGCAACTCCAGTTGTGACCATTTACCTACCACTTACATAAATGCTTATTTTAATACATTATATTCGTACCAGAAAGATTGGGAACCGATACCGCAATCAATAACGACATCGATTAAATACCATTTAAATTGAATGCGATACCTTAATTCGTTTCGGTATCAAAATACAGGCATTCAAATACCTTGGCCTTTAATACCGCTATCACCGTTTCGGTATAAAAATCTTATACGGATGAATTAAGCAAATCTTTCAAATAGAATGCTTAAAGCAATTTTCTTTACTATCTGTTTGGGGAGGCGATGGAGAAACTAAAATTAAGGCAGATGCTAACAATTGATTACTGTCGATAATTATCAGTCGACTGCCGGAAAACAATAAAGACTACAACAAACCCCGGTTCTGGCATCTAGGTCAGTGATTGCATGATAAAGCGATCCAATGGCTGACTGAAGCGTTCAGCTATTAAAGCGGAATCGAAAAGGGGACGCGTATCAGTTGTGATTTGATTAGAAATTTATTTTTTAGACAACATTTTTATTTATCTTCTTATGTTCGAAACAATTCAATATTGCGGGATCGACGGAAACGATAACAAATTTTTAATGTCAGTTCCAAGAAATATGTCGATTTATTTTTTTTAAATAGCGTTAAACATAACTCGCCGATTTATTATAAGGGACATATTTCAATAGAGTGCTTTATGTGTTGTTTATAGAATCCAAGCTTTGTTTGTAATTATATTAATTGACTTTGCTTTCAATTACATATTGATAGTAATATTTAAAAAATTAAGGAAAATAGATTTACGTTCAAATATTACAAAATGTTTTGTTGCTTAATGTGGAACAAGATATGTCAATGTTGTGGACCTCCAAACGGACTATGACCCCAAATATACAAGCAGGCAGGCTTTGGCAGGTTTTTAGAAAATTTAATTAACGTAATTGATGTGCTTAGTTAATCGCCAGAGCTAAATCCGATCCAGAATCGCTGGGATGTGGGCAAAAAACGCGAATTTTATTACTTGCCGACGTTCGAGGGTTTTTAAAAAAATCTGGAGAAAACACGTTGTGATCAGTTTTGGTGGTCAGATCAGTCTGCCTGTTCGTTTATTTTCTTTTTATTCAACAACTTAAAATGTATTACAATTATGCTTGCTTAGCTTAAATTATATTCTGTTATTTTTATTTAATTTTTTTAAAGAACTTCAAATGTATGTATGTATTACAATTTTGCATACTTAGCTTGAATTACATTTATTGGTAAACCTTTTCATTTATACAAGTGTGTGAAGTTTTATTATTTTAATTATTGTTAACATTGTGCTGATTAATTACTTTGGAAATATTATGTCTTGTGCAATGCACCGGAAATATGAAATTGGGTTACTGCTTGGTTTTATTAATTTGATTTAAAAATTCCTCGAATTTATCAGGTTCATTCGATTTTATGTCAATATAGTTAGTTGTATATGTAACTCGCGCGTCTGTGTGAAAACCGCCTTATAATGTGCAGTCTGGTCTGCAGCTTAAGAGTCGTGCGAAATAACTCTTAAAAAATTTTAAAACTTTGTAAGCTCAATGCGAAAGCAATGCGCGCTGCCGTTATTGACAAGAAAGTTCATGTCATAAAATACTGATTAAATATACTTTATATTTCCATTAATCGTTTTATGGTTAATTATTATTTTTTTATTTTCTGTTAACTAAAAATGAAAGTGCCATTTTTTACGTAAAAATTTTCTATTACAGAAATCTGCCACAAATTTCATTAAAATTTAGCATTTGTAACAGAAATTAATTTTGTTTAACGAAAATGTTTGTTCCATTCTTCTTATGTACCAAAAGCGAAATTTGTTTACGAAATAGAATTTCTATAATGCTACGAAGACAAAATTGCTCTATAGTGGTATTTTTTTTACCGCAGTCGAAGTTCGAATACTGATACCGCTACCGAAATAAAATAAACTCAATACCAGTAACGATACCGATATTCGTTTCTGTTCCCAACCTTAAAGCCAATTATTCTGCCCGAAGGGACAATAGCAGGGCAAATGTTCTGACGTGTCACAAATTTCTTGTACTGTCTTACTGCAGAAATGGACGTCCATGTATTGACAACCTTGCTTTACTTTAAGAATTAATCGGGGTTGTCACAGAATCCAATGTATTCGAAATTGGATTTGAAAACGATCAAATAAATACTTTGGTTTGATGAATTCCAATGTTATCGGTTTTATGTTCAATCTAGAATTTCTATCTGTATTGAGCATAAAACCGACAACATTTAAATTCTTCACATCAAAGTATTTGTTTGATCGTTTTCAAATCCAATTCCGACTACATTGGATTCTGTGACAACCATGAATATTAAACAAAGATGAACAACCAATTATAAAAAGTAATTTAATTTTTTTATTTTTAATTTTATTGAGACATAATTTTTATTGTTTTCTATTGTAAAATTTTCTTTTTTCGAATAAAAGTGAAGAAATGTTAGAATATTCCAATATTTCTTATTCGAATGACACCTCTATTAATTATTATTTTTAAATTTATAATCGCACTTTTCCCACAATTAATATTTTTTTTCATATTCAGTAAAATATTAATTGTTTTATTAAAAGTTGACTATTGAAGGATTAGTTATTACTGAGCACTATTGCTATTGAAATTACAATCAGCAAAAAAATCACTATATTTCAAATTTTGCCACTATGTCACACGTATTCGTTCTTGCATACAATTACATTGAAAACTAAAACAATATTTTAAAATTTGCGTTTGTTTTAAATCTAAGTCTACGAAAGAAAGAATTCGATCGACATAGTGGTCCTGGCAATTAGTAAAAGAAATTGATTAGGAAGAAGTATGTTACGATTTTATTGAACTCAGTATCCGTCAAATACTCCACTAAAGTTGAGAATGTGTTAAAATATACACATTTTTTATTTTATTTATTTTTTTATAAGAACAATAAAGAAATGAGCAATTTATTTTATTAGATTAGATCATGTAAATTTTTTTTACTATCTATTCGAACTTGATGATTTTAATTTTTTTTTGTATGCTTTTCAACTTTTCCCAGAAACTAGAGAAAACAGGAACTTAAGAAGATAACTTATTAAAAGTTTTTTTTTCTATGCTGCAAATATTAGTGAAAAGTTTTGCGATTCTTTTTTGTAGAATATTTTAAAATTTGTTCTCCTTGGTGATGATTTTGGATATTCATTTTTTATTTTATTCTTTTTTTTTTGTAAAACTTACAACTAGATAACTTTTGATTTTTTACATTTACTTTCGTTTACATTAAATCAACTTTTTGCTGAATTAAATTATATGATATGTAGTTGCTCAAGGATTATGGTTGATATTTAAGTAATTCTATATTGTGGTTTTTTTTTTGTCAAAAAGAAACATAATACGTGGCAAGTATATGTGGTTGTTTCCTTGAAGCATTCTTTAACATTTCCTAATGCGATAAACGTGATTCGTGCAAGCATGAAAATCATTTACAAATAGTCTTCTTGAAATATGTTTATTTGTATGAGAATATTTGTATGAATTCGTACAGATTACAGACGATTATCCCAGGTGGTCAGTAGAAAGAATTTTCTCCTCCCGCCAAACAAATAAAATATCTTTTATTTTTTGTGCTCAAAGAATTGTGCGCCTTCGCTGGCACAAACGCAAATTTTCCATGCCCATTTTGCATAAATTTTACTGTGTTTTGTTGACCGATCGCTGAAGTTTTTCCTATAATGCATGGATGGATTTCAGCTGGTTGGCATATCGTCGTCTTGCAGATATCTTCACGTATATCACAACATAAAAAAAAATGAGACAAAACCGCTTCTGTGAACCGGGTCTAAGATCTTGAACTTGTGCTCTGGAAGTAGTGCGAATTCGGAACTTGTAATAATTTTTTTTGTATATAATGATCAAACTTTAAACTCAACTTTCTAAAGAACAATTTTTTTTGAGATATGTTAAGATAACTTTGGGACGACGATATGCAGACCTTTTACTTCAAATCACTCTGTAGAAAAAAATAGCTTAGTACATGTCAAACTACAGAATTGGCTTCCCAGAATTCAACTCACGAAGCTATTCATGACCCGGAAATGGCGCCAATCAAAAATGTTTTTCACTTCCACCAGAAGAGATCAAATTGCACGTTTAATGAACGGCATGGAGAGCATTATGCAAATAGTTTGATTAATGCTTAATTGTGGGCTGCAAAACATTTTTAAAACTTGTTCAATAAATAACTTAGACGGATTTAAAAGACAGAGAAACAAAATTTTGACAGATTTGTAATATACATAGAATTTTCTCATTCGATCAAATGCTAGTAAAATGTAGATTTTATTTTTAGTTTAGGTTAAACTTCAAAACGTTCATATTTAAGAATTACGTTTGAATCAGTTTCTTCTTGCTGTCTACTTTGTGCTTGTCTTATCAGTCACATCGAAGCAGATCCGGGGGAAGAGAAAAATAAAAGTCGAATATTTCTTAGTATTTGTTTTTTAAATATTATTTTCATTTTCTGTCCATTAATATTTTCCTTTATTCATGAAAACCACTTTGCATATAAATATTTTATTTTTAATAATCTCAACTAAAAAAAATACCTTGATTAAATTCTAAACATATTTTCATAAACATTTGAATATTTTACACATTTGTGTGTTTTAAGTCATAATGCAAAAGATATACAAATTTTGGTAAAACTAGAAAATTGTTTTGAAATTGCTTTTGACATAAAACTGAAGATAGACGTAAAAGATGTGTATTACCATGATGCGAGTACTTTAGACTATTTCGAGAAGAAGGCTTAACAGTTGTTAAATGAAGAGCAGGAAGTATGCCAACAACACCATTTACATTTGCTCACAATTTGGGAGCAAATATTCGAAAGGAAATAGAAAGAAAGTGCAAATGCAAAATATCATAGTTTTTCTATAAAATTCAACAAAAAAGTACTCACAAATGCTACAGATTCGCAAGGTCATTTGTATCCAACACACTGTACTCCGCTGCGGAAAAAAAAATCCGGAAAGTCCGATTTCGAAAAAAATTTGCTGCCGCATATCGGCAGTATACTATAAAAAAAACTGGAAAATTATTGCACATGCAAACAAAACTTACATATCGTTGGCTGGAAAGCACAAACACGTAACAATCGAAAAATTCAAAATCACGATTATTATTAATTACATGTGTAATAAATAACACGAAACCAGTATGTCCCTAAAAATGTTTAAATTTCTTTCATAAAAAAAACAGATAAATTATAGACGAAACAAAAAGACGTTACTTCGCACTTGAACTATTTTATTTCTGTTTTCTTTTTCCTGTAAAGTTTCTAAAAAGTTATATATGTGATTTTGATTTTTACCTAACGATATAATATTTACCCATAATTAATCATCTTTATCGTGAATAATTTTTGTTGTGGTTGGAAGTTTAACTACCAAAGGCAAAACGCAAGTAAACATAAATAAAAAATATTTATAGAGTACTAATTTATGTAATAATTAATCATCAGAATTTCCCATTAATCGACATTGATTTAAGTTGTAAAAATCAATAGAAGTAATTTTCGTTTTTTAATTTGTTAAATAATCTATAAAATTAATGGGCAAACACGTTTTTTTAATCTCTTTTACACTCGTAATACTAAACTGATATATATGTTTTTAAAGGTTCTTATATACATAAGTAGATGTGCACAATCTTAATTTTATTTAAATCGGTTCAGTATTTTGGAAGCTACAAGCGTTTAAAATTGCTACTAAGACATGCACATGCATGTATCAGCTTCATGTTGCAAAATAAGCAAGCTTTGATATATAAATCAGACGAAGCATTTTTTATATTTACTCTATAATAAGAGAGAGAAAGAGAGAGAGAGAGTTAAGTAGGAGAGCTAAAAAGTTTTAAGATTATTTAGAATATTTTTTGTTTTTGTATTTCATCGTATATATTTATGTATAGGATTAATATTTAATAAATCAATAAAAAGAATAAGTTCGGGTTCGATATGAAAATTTTACCGAAGTTCGGGTGTTCGGTCGCACCGTACCTTTCAACTGAATCCTGAATCAGTTCAAAGAAATTACGTATTAATAATATTTTTTTTAAAGATCACAATTAATTTAAAAATAAATTGGATAATAATTTTTTCTGTGCAGATATTTACATTGTTTGGCAGGGAGGATGATATCCTTTTTTATACCTTCCTTGAATATCCGCCTTACTGCTGGTCCTTAGTGTATTTTGGCAAAAATTCACTTGCTCTCGTTAAGAGCCGCTAAAAAAGCTGCAAACCTTTTTTATTTCTTTTCTTCCTAAATTCATTTATGTTTCTCTTGGGTTTCATTCCCTCTTGAATGGAAATCTTAATGTGCATGCAAATGTTTATGTTTATTTTTCGGAAACTTTATCTAAAACCTTAAAAACATATTAAAATTTATGAACTTCATCAATATTTGAAAAGGACTTTTGCTTGCATCCATAACTTTTCTTAATAATAATCTCACTATCTACAATTTTATTACAAATGTAAGTGGAAATGAAAATAATCATTAAAAGTTCTTGTGAATATTTTTGTAAAAATGTTATCTTTTAACTTGCAACAGACATGGAAAACTGAAATTTAAAATAAAAATTTAAGTCATTGAGTGAAAACTGTAGAGTGACCTTTACCTCTGTAATTAAAGCTAGAGAATACATTTTCATAAAAGCTTTCCGGAAATGTCGCAGAGGGGTCAAATAACACCTTCTTTGTTGCGAATCCACGTGAACTACACGATATATAGTCATATCCTGAAATGTTTCATGCAGGCATTCGCTGTGTGGCATGTAGAGCCGCTTTATTTGAACCACACGTCGCGTATGTCTATAACGTTTAGTTTAGGTTATAAGAAATTGGTAGGTAGTCTTTGATCATGAACGACGAATGTCGTTTTTCAAGAAGATCGGTCTAATGATGCCACCGGCTCCAATTTCTACACCAAGCAGTAACTCGCCACTTTGTGAACATGTTGTGGATTAGCGTATGCGATCATTTGGATGGTTATTATAGCCAGATTTAACAGCTCGTGCGTTTTTCATCTTTGTATATTACATTACATTACTTTAGTCTATTTAAAGAGCCATTGTGTTTTTTTTTATAAATGCAATTGCAGTGAATTTTCCAGCTTTGAAATGTAATCATAAAAATGAATTGTAATGAAGTTTTAAATATTCTGAGAAAGGTCTACTTCAAGGGAAAAAAGAATTGACATTAAAACTGATATGAAAAATGTGCTGCATTAAAAATGTAAGAATATGTCAGAAACATTTACAAAGTAGTCGTTCAGCCGTTTAGCCGTCCAGCCATAAAAAATTATATATTTTAAATATAAAATATTAAATATGTAGATAGTACTTATGTATATGTTTATCAATATTGAAAGGAATATTTTTTAGTTTAGTTTATAAAATTTATTGTATCAACAGGCTGCCAATAAAAGGACAGACGACACAATCAATTTGCATTAGCAGTCTTAACTCAAAGTAACTTGTGCAGTATCCCCTTCCCAAAGTGTATTAGATTTAACGAAATCGAATTAAATTTATACTGAATTTAGCTATTTCAATATGCCAACAAAGTCGACAATCAGTCAGTTGTTGGAAAAATTTTAAAATTAAAGAAAAATAATTAATATTTATACGTAATTGTTGAACTGTTTAAGGTATATATTGAAATGAAAATTTATGGCTTGAGTTCAAATCTGAGTTTTCCGATTTCTTCTTAAATTAAGACATTATTTTTGGATAAATTTATTATTTTTATTAAGAGAGTGCTTTTTATTTGAAACAATTTATTCATCGGACTACCAGAACGGATCAGTACTGATTTCGAGTCGCTACACCATCTCATCAGCGTTCTTTGTTCAATTTTACCACTATTGACGGTGGATACTAGTTCCATATATAGTACTCTCTTAATAAAAATAATGAATTTATCCATACAAATTTTCTAATAAAAATGAAATAAAAAAATTAATTAGAAAAAATAAATGGATAAACTCGGATTTGAACTTGAGCCAAATTACTCGTTTCAATATACATTCATATATACAATATATGTAAGTTTGACGAATTATTTACAAACATTAATTATTAAAAAAAATTTTAAAATTTTTTTCAATTAAAATGAATTCAAAGTCAGCAAGGGTAAGTTATTTTCATTGTTTTTGGCAAAAAATCTTACTAATAAAATCACTGAATACCAGCCTTTATAATTGTGATTGCATCCTCTTTTTTTTTCTGAATTTCAAATGGAATACAAGGCCTCATATTGGTGTTCAACCTCTCAATAATTTGAACTTTTTCACACACTTTTTGGAAAGCCTTCCTGTCGGAATTTCCTTAAATCTGTTATCATCTATCGTAAGTACGACATATTCCCGTAAAGTGTTGGCGCGCCGTCCTTTAAAAAATGTCATATACGAGTACATTCGATTTATCCTCCACGAGAAGTTAATATTAAATGTACAAATTTCTACAATTGCCTTTCTCTTATTTCAGAGTGTCCTACTGCGATCCCAACTTGTAGCAACAGGTTCAGTTTTTGGTTTCTAGTCCATGCACAATTTTTACATTATGGAGCAGTTTCAGCAAAAGTAATTTCAGCTTTCTTTCAAATGAGTAGTGATTTTTCACCAACAGCAAAACTGCTAATCATACTTTCTGCCTTCTATCCATTTGATCTCGACGTAAATACCCAAAAAAATTTATTTTTGAATTTACTAAATTCAAAACTGTCGTCTGTCAGGCTAAAATTTTAATTCACATTAGTAAGCTTTTAAAATAAATTAACGCTGTCGTATGTCTACCCCATAAGTCTTTATTCAAAATAGAAATAAATATTCGATTAAATGCTATTTCAATAGAAGTACAGTGTAGCCTCGTTGAACGCAACCCTCGATATGCGCCACCCCTCTCTTAACGCAACACCCAATTCCTTAACATTGGTGTCTCTGTAAACGCAACTTTTCCAAAAACAAAGCCTCAACTAACGCAACTTTGCAGAACAAGTAAGGCTTTTTTTGTTTTTTGTTTAGTTTGGTTTTTGATAAGTAAATTCAAAACTAAAACGTGTTTGTAAAATCTTATGCTTAAGTGCAATAGTCTTTCTGATTTACCGTTATTCTAAGAATGACAAATATTTTGTGCGTATTACTTCTGTTTTTAAAATCAATTTAGTTTAGAAACTTCTTTGTTTATGAATGACAGAGGAGAATAGCAGTTCTTTGGAGGATATAATAGTATTGCAAAAAATTTGTGAAATTGCAGTTCAAAAAAATATGACAAGCACACAAACTCAATCGAAAATTTCAGACTTTTTCCCTTAAAAACATGAATCTTTAACTCGATAACAACCAGCAGTGCAAATTAACATATGTACATACATTTGAATGTGTACTTTATTAATTTTTTATTAAATGTATATTTTGTTTTACTGTTTTTATTCATTACTTCAATCAAATAAATACAATTATTAAAAGCTATTTTTTTTAGAAAATTCTTGATTGGTTTAAAATGAACTTTTAAATGAAAAATATGACAAGAAATTTGTGACTTGGTTTGCGCAACAACTCAGTTATCGCAACAGGCCAAAATTTCTATTGGTTGCGTTCACCGAGGTTACACTGTATTTCGAAACTTAACATCACTAAGCTCCATTAATTTAATTTTTGTAAACATAATATGATTTTCGTATCTACATCTGTACCTCATTTCTCGCATCGTGAAGGTTTCCATGTGAAGGGAGAAACAAAAAAATTTCATCGTTTCTCGATTTGTAGGAGTAAAGTGTTTCTGTAGTTCAATGTGAAAAGTTTACTTTTTTATTGGAGTATTTCTATTAGAGATGTTATCGTGAACAATTTTTAACTTATGTTCATGCACGCTCACGATAAAAAATTTACTCCTGCCCTCTCTCGCATGATTTTTAATTTGGGTCACCATCCTGCACGCTCAGGTGAGTGGAAAAAAGTTAGTCACAATCTCAAATATTCACGATCACGAAATACTCACGAAAAAAACTATAAATTAATCAAAAAAATTGTAATGAAACAAAAAAAATCACGCTTAAAATATGCTTACGCACGCTGACATACGGTAAATTGCTCACTAATTACGATCATGTCTAATTCAAACTAACCACATGAGCGGTGCCCATCTCTAGTTTCTATCAACCGCGTGCCAAGCAGAAAACCCAGCCGATGAAAATTTAACGGCAGCGGTGAAATGTTTTCGTACAGATCTCTATTATTTTAAAAGCAAAAAAAAATTATTTTTATGCGTTTTATTTTGGTCTTTCTTAGGTGTCCCATGTTAAAATAATTTTAAAATACTTTGTCATCTTTTCAATACAAAAGAAAAAGTCTTAATCAGTTATTACAATCGGCGTTGCGGGATCGAAAATAACGAAAAAACCTGCTGCTCGCCATCAGTAAGGGATTATTTATATTTTCCCAATGATTTATATAAAAACAAAGTTTAACACAATTTATAATAAAATAAATAAATGAACTTATTCCTTATTCATATTATTAAGTCCTGATAGTGCCATATTAAGTCCTTATATAAGTTGATAGTTTTTGTTAATAATAAGGTTGCCAATTAGATTATAATGCTGCATTTGGCTGCAGCAGTTGTGATTCACCTAAGCACTGGTTAAAGTGGTCAGTCAGAATAATGAGAACGAATAATGCTTTGGTTTATAAATCAAAATTATTTCTGGTTTATTTAGATTTTTTTCTTATCGTATTTATACAAAATTTCTTCAGTTGTGATTTACAAAATTTCTTTGTGATTCATAAATATTTGTATTACAAAATAACATGAAAAATTTCTTTAGTTAGCCAAGTTTTTTTTGTTACATTTGTGGTCTAATTGATTATGATTGCTTTTTGTTGGCTGAAGGTATTACATTTCTAAGAAATTAATGCAAAATTATTGAAACAATGTTATTGTTACAATGAGTAGTGATTTCATTATAATTGGTACACTACACTATACATAATTAAAAAAAACTTTATTTGAATATTTTTTAGTTTAAAAAATACGTCTCGTTATAGCAAGTTTACACTTGAGCACATCTTTCATCATTTCGCCAAGGTGTTACCCATATTCCCATAAGAATTATACAGGCCTGTGTGTTCAACATCTTCAAAAGCTGTTCCTATCCACTCAGCATCTTTCAATTATTTTAGTTTCATTACTAGAAAAATTACATTTAATTAGAAAAAATGCTAAATATCAATTGAAAAAAGGATACAATAAACGAAGAGCATTGTGTGTACATTAGATACATAAATAAATTTTAGTGTAAATTATTTAAAAATAAAAAAGATTTTATGTGTTATTTTATAGTGAAAAATTATGCATGTTGTATTAATAACTGCTTTTGCTGTTCATGAGCAACAATTAATTCAATTACTGCAGAATTCTCAAATTCCATTTAATTTTTTGTTTTGACATGTGAAAATAAAGTTAACAAAGATAAAGATGTTGCAAATGTGAAAAATTGTTTTGCATTTTTAACATCTTCCATGCATCCCTCTAAGATGTGCTCAAGTGTGAAAAGAAAAACTTTTCATATAATATCATTACTGCAACACTTTTACTTACATACATCCTTATAAAAATTGTTGGAAAATAACTTAAATGACAGATACGAGTATTTCTCGCAATGTAAAGATGCAGAAACGCTTGTGTGAGACAACACATTTTTTGTTGCCATTTAGATCGTTTTTCTTTCAATCAACTTATTGAATTTGAAAACTTTTACGATGCGAGAAAGATAGATAAGAGGTACTGGATTACCTTTTTATATACTAATATATTATAACACATAAAAAGCGATACAGATATAGAAACGACGTAACAATGTTATCCTGAATAAATATCCACAATAATCTTAAATGTCCTTAGGAATATCTGATCACAAACGAGTTTTTGTTTGGCCCACAAAAAGCTGATACATCCTCTAATTAAAGAACAATTTTCCAATACTGGCAGCCCTGTGTATCAAGTTTTTGTGTGATTGGATTTTTACTATTTAAAAATATTTGTACTATTTTTGTACCAATTTTGTACTATTCTACTAATTGCAGAAAAATAAAAAAATTAAAACAGGAAATTTACCAAAGTATATTTAGAATTCCTTTCATATTGTTTTAGAATTTCAAACTAATTTCAATTTAATTTTCCAATCAGAATCTCCAATATTACACAAACAAAAAATCAAGTTATAAAAATTGTCTAATTTTATAAAAAACAGATATTATAAAACAAAAATATTTATTTTTGATTAACCACACAAATCAATTTCTTGTGTACAACAAATGTATATTGATGTCGCCGCACAAGAGACTATTTCATTTTGTTCCGAATCAGAGCAACATAAAATGTATACCGATTTCAGATATTTTTACATTGAAGTTATTACCCAAATTAAAAAAAGATTCTATTTTATATAGTTATAGCTTTATAGATATAGTACATCCAAAATTCGCACAATCATTTGAAATAAAATCGGTATCAAATTTGAAAACCAGATTTCCTTCCTTTAAAATACATATATTACCAAAAATTAGACAATGAGTGGCGCGAACATGCACTTTTTGACCAAAAAGAGCTAAATCTTTCTTAAATTTCGAAATTTATTTTAAAATAAAGAATTGTACTGGTGCAACTAACTTCCCAAATTTAGAAACTTTTATAAAATTTATTTTAATATTAACATTTCCAATTCTTTCGTAGAAAGTGTATTTAGCAAGCAAGTTTTTTTACCTTATTCATTTTAATAAAATGATTTGAATTTTTAACGCGTTTCTCATACTTACAAGTTCACTAAAATCGCCTCTATCGACAATGCGAACACTTTAACGTTTGTTTCAGTGTTTTTTTTACTGATTAAATATGTAGTGAAATATGATCCTGGCAGGATGCCTGTCTGCTCAATTGTGCAAATAACTGAACATTAAAATAAACATTATCGCTGACATCATTCTTATCATTATTAGTGCTATTATTTTCACCGTTATAATTCATCACTCAAAGTTACATCGCACAATGATACAAGCACACACACACGCACACATGCATGCACTCGTTAAAATTTACATCATGATTCCTGACTGTTTTCTTCTTAAGTTTAAATGATAAAAGAGAACAAAGTTTGAAACTACGGGTAAAATCGCTAATGGCCCATAATAAAATCGTCGGCAGCAGCTTCAAATTGTCTCATTATTGCTTGGTTTTTCTATGTTCTTATTTTTCGTATAAAAAATTTATGAAAACACGATAACATTCTTAAGAATGTTAAAACATAAGAAGTAACACTGTAAAAAGAAAATAGATTCTATCTTATGACTACTTTCTACTTCAAAAGCAAATTGCATGGAAAAACTCGTTTCGACCCTGTTCTGTTTCATCATTAAAGCTCCTAAAAAATACCGGGTGGTCCAGGTACAAGTATCATACGTTAATTTATCAGATATCTTTTTTTCTGTCCGAAATATTGACTATCATAATACTCCAGACCAAATTAAGTCACTTTGCGCTTGAAAAAACATTGAAAAGTATTGTAAACTTATCGGATATCTAATGTGGTCGAAGATCTTCTAGCCATATAGGCGATTTGAACCTTTTAAACTTTTTCTTGTGAAGTGCTAATAAAGAAGGAAGCTATGTGAATAATCCACAAACGATCCACATCTTTAAGGCTAATATCACCCGAGTCGTTCATGAAATAGGTCCAGAAAACGTCAACAAAGTACGAGTATTAAAAATTGTAACTGAAAAATTAAGCGTCTGCGCTGTCAGCAGTGAATGAAATTGTGTTCCATAAATAATGGCAGTATTTGGTATTTCTACAAAGCCACAATATATCAAAAGAAATTAAGTTTAGTTCTATTTACTTTAATTTAAAAAATTTACCTGTATTTGGACCACCCTTTATATGTGCTTTCTCACACCATTTCTTTTTCCTGCTAAATTTTACTATGTGCAATACTTCACACCTTGAATTATTAACGTCGGCATTTGAATGAGTGACTTATGTACATATGAAACTGAGCTTCTCCTTTTTATTTCTAGTTAATATATTTTTTTTATTTTTACTAGTTTGTTGGAACCAGCGTTAACGTTTTAATTTTATTTCTTTTTATTATTGTTTTTTTTTATTTATAGATGAGGTCTCTTTTTTATTTTAAGTACTTTTTTGGACTTTAGCAATTTAAAGTATTTCTACATTTTTTAATCAAATTTATTGTAATTTATCTCGTACTCGCATCAAATATTGTTTCTTGCTTTTATTACAGGGAGATAAATTACTAAAGTCTGATGGCAACAATCGCAAGAAACTATAAAAATCTTCAAGGTTCTGAAAAAATGTCCGAAATTAAGGAAAATAGTTTGAATTATCTAAAAGCTACTAGAACCAAAATTCTGCAAAATGCTAAAACTTTAAAAGAAAGAATGCTACCCAAGGCAAATCTTTTCAAAACACTGTCTCAAAAAATTAGAAAAATTACTCAAACAAAAAATTAACTCGGGAATTATTTCTTTGCATTGCAAAATTTTATATATGATCTTTATAGTTTAAAAAGACTTCAAAAAACATGTGTGAAAAATTATGGGGACAAATGTTTATTCTAAAGTGGGGTTTGAAGATATACATTCTTCTTTTTTTAGTTATATAGTTATCAATAACGCCTCAAACTTCGTATATTTGTAAAAGGTACGTTCACATTAGAAAAGTATCAACAAAATAAGCAAAAAAAACACCTTTGTTATGAAATACATTGAATTAAATATACAGGGTTGTCACAGAATCCAATGTAGTCGGAATTGAATTTGAAAACGATAAAATTAATACTTTGATGTGACGAATTTCAGTGTTATCGGTTTTATGTTCAATCTAGAATTTCTATCTGTTTTGAATTTAAAATACATAATATTCAACATTCAACGCACCAAAGTATTTATTTTATCGTTTTCAAATCCAATTCCGACAACATCGGATGCTGTGACAATCCTGATTATTTTTTTTAATTTAAAAATGAACTTCAACACATTATACGCTGCGTCGATGATGAAAAGACAAATTATGCAGAACTGATCTGACGTTGTTCTGAAATTTTAGAGCCTCTTAAAATATAATTATTAATTAGCCTCTTAAAAATTTAAACAACAACAAAACAACGAATCGATAACTGTAAATTAATTAAATTAATAAAATTCAAATCACTGACGATTTAATAAATACGAAGTACATTATAATGTACATCGAGCGTCAAAGGTATAATTTATATCGCTTTTCTCTTATTATTACATGTAAATACATACAATAAATACTCGTACATGTATATTTCTTTTCATAGAAATTATGTCTGTTCAGGTTTTTAAATTGCCTTTGTTCACATTTAGAAATTGGACTTTAAAAGCCTGAAAATATCAAGATTTTAATTAAACAAATACAAAAAAAAAGAATTCCGTCGAAAGTCGAAAAGGGTCAAGCAAGTCAAATTTTTGTTACAAATATGTGGTGCAAAAATCCGAAAAACTAGAAAAATAAAACAAGTTAAAAACTTGGAAAAAATAAATTACACATTATGAAAATTTAAAATTATGAAAAAATAAAAAAAATATATAAAAAATTCCGTCATATTCCCGAATCTAAATAAAATGTTAAATAAAGGAAAATTAAAAAAAAAATCAAGAAAAATTTTGAAATTTAAAGAATATGTCTGAGTTCAGTAAAATATAAAAAAGAGAAAGTTAAATAAAAAAAAATAAACAGATAACGTTAACCTCGAAAAACTCTAATTTCTTATCAAACTTTTATTTCCACGAAAATTATTTTATTAATTGAGCCTTATTAGCAGGGCAAGTTTAAATATGCACAAAAATTATTAAAATATGCATGCAAATATTCCAAAAAAAAATCTTTAAAATATGCACCCGAAAAAACACTGACTAATTTTTTTATCAGTTTTATTTAAACAAATATTTATTAGAAAGTGTTTAATTTTCAAACATATATTTATTACTCACTTATTTTCTAAAAATACTTCCACTTATATATTAATGGTTTGTGAATAAGGCCATAAATCTTTAATGAAAAACAACATTCTTATAAGTTTTTTAATTGTGCTGATATTACAATTTGCACATATTTTATAACTAAAGGAAAACAAAAATTTTGTTTGCTTATCTAAAACTCTTATGGCTAACAAACAATTGAAATTCAAAAATCTTATGTTGATCTAAATGGTTACAAATTTCTTATCACTAATAGTTAAAGAAAACTACAAAACTAACACTCATTAGTGAAATTATCCTAAGTAAACCTCTATATTTATTTATGTTCAATTATCTTTGAACAGAAAGTATAATCATATGTTTTTTCAAGTTTTAAAATTGAAAGGATCTTCGATTGTTTCACAAAACGGTCAAATATATTGAAAATATACGTTCAACATCTTGGTCAACGGTTGAAGGCCAACATTTCCATTAACTACTTCATTAAATTTTTAATGAATATTTTATTCTTAATATTCTGAAGTTTTTCTTTTACGGCATCTACGACGGATAAACTTTCAAGTCCTTTGGTTTCTAATTTAATTTTACTTTGGCAAATACATTCAAAATTATGTTTAATGTGTGCTAAATATATTTTTACCGATGAATTCTTAAACAAAGCCTTTGCGTCTAGAAATTAATTAAGACAATTAGTTTATTTTGTATGTATATAGTTCTACCATACATACAAGTGAGTTAACATTGCAAAATCTAAGGGAACGAAATCTACAATTCTATGCAACCCATGAGTCAGACATAAAACATGCAACATTTCCGGGGTAAAGAATTTTTAATGATCGCATTGCGGAGACCATATTGGAGCTGCGTCAGTTACCACAAGCAATTTTTGTTAAAAAGAGTTACCAATCTGCGTAATATGCAAATCTAGGCAAGTTATATCAAAAATGCTCTTCTTGTATGCAAAAAGCATAAAAAACTTGCGTTGCTTATTACGATTGTCAATTTCAGCCTTCGACTTCGGGAAGATGTCCTCAGTTCATTTTACAAAAATGTTACGAACTTTAGCTTTGGATTAAAAACTACTAAAACTAAACTAGATTTGGCTCGAAATAACGTAACTACTAGATTTCGGTGCAATGTAAATGTACAACATATTCGTATTACAAAAAGATGAGCTCGTTACTTTTTTGTAAATATGCAACACTTAAAACTTTTAGTTTATATTTAACTCTGCGTATGCAGCACTTAATTGCAAACTTTCAGCAGAGAAACAATCCAAACTTCTGAAATACAACGGTTCGTTGCCGCATAAGCTCAAAATTACCCGCTGTGTTTATCGGCTTCGAATGGAATTTGTTCACAACAGGACTAAAAATTTTAATACTATTTTTTCTGTTACCATTTTGTGCAATATTTTTTTTACAAAGAAGTCCTTATTGGCAAATAATTTTTCTTTTTATCAAACAGCAATGAATTTTGTATTTTGCAACAAGTATTACAAACTAAACTAAAAAGGCTGCTCACAACTGATGGAAAATGTTTATATTTTGCACAAATTTGCAAACCCAAATGTACAAGATTGTGAATAGGACTATTGTATGTTTGTATTAAGAAAAACTTTAATGTGGATGTTGCATATGAAAGAATAATACCTAGAGGATATATAAATAAACGAAATTGTGAAATGTACAGAAACGCTGTCAGATGTTTTATTTTATTCAATCGGAGAAAAAAATAGCAATATAACAACAAAAAACAGAATGTCATTCCTTGTTTTTGAAACATACTTTAAGGATATAATGGAGTGGTGGTGGGTGGGTGGCCCCTCCAGCTTTTATCTTTTGTATTTCTAATCGTTTTTTTTTTAATAAGAATGTTAAATGCGGTAGCAGAATTATTATGTCTTTGTACTCATTTGTCATAAAAATATAAAACATTATTAAAAAAAAATATGTAATCGATTCTGCCAGGTAGTGAGTGACGTAATTAAAACTTCAAAATTTTTTTATCAGGAATTCATTTATTCTTTTCAAATGAATAACGATCACTATTTAGAAGTAAATAACGCAAATTTTAAAGCCATTAGTGACCATAATTTCAAATGTTGTCTTATGTCAAAATGAAAAATAAAATAAGGTTACAAGTAATTATGGAAACTGCATTAATTAAATGTGATGTGCAACACATTATTATGGAACATGATTGGCGTCAGGATCAGAACTGAAATCGACAAAAAATATTGTAGAAGTCATAGAAATCGATATTATCCGTTTCTTGTTCGAATCAGAATTGTATTTATCGTAAGAACCCATTATTGACCCCTATTCTGCATTTCGATTACGTTCCCGCATTCAGTTACGTTCGAATCGAAAAATCGTATTCCAAAAAAAAACTTAATCGAAAAAAAAGAAGAAAAGAAGAGTATGCTCACACCAGTTGCTTTGCTATTAAACGTATGAAATAGAAACAGAAAAAATAAGCAATTTTGTAAACATTCTAATTGTTAAATTGTAAAAAGTTAAATTTTAGTAAAAATAATCGTGATAAATATATAAAAAATAAATATTGTGGTAACTTTAACTAAATAAACAAATCAGTTAAATACGAAAAGTAAGAAAAAAAAGACAGAATTAAATAAAGCTTTAAAATTTTACAAAAAAAATAAAGAAATTATTACACAATAATTTTATAGCATTTTATAGTTATATTTTATTTAATTATACACTTTTTTCAACTACAAAAACAAAAATCAAAAAATTTTCCGTTAGTAAACAAAGCACTTGCAATAACGTATGTAGCTACGATCGCAATGCAGAATACATACAACCGAAAAAGAAATCGAAATGATACGGGGAACGGAACGCAGAATATTAAATTTTCAAAACAGAGAAAATTTCGATTCCAATCGAAATGTAGAATAGGAGTGGTTATTGTGTTTCCTCAAAAATAAATCGATTAGCTGGCAGATTTAAAGTTTTCTTTTGAATTTTGTTTATATTTTTGCTTTGATCGTGAGTAACTTTTCAATCACGCTAATGATAAAAAAGTTTTACTCATGAGCCGAAAAAAAGTTAGACAAAATCACGAAAACTCACGATCACTAAATAAAACAGCTAAAACATATTTTAAGATATTTTTCAGTGAAAATAATTTCTATTTTTACTTTTGTAAAACAGATATGGGCACGATTTTAATGCGGTAGCATAACTGTATACAAACTTTGTATTGTCAATGAATGTTAATTTGCCAACACTGTTAGCATTGATGCAACCCCATTTGATCGATGAGCCGATCAACGCTCATGTTTAGCAGTGGGTTTTAAGTTTTTTTTAGGTACAAGGCCAGGATTTGAGTTTCTCTATATTTTGCAGATTCTGTCATTGTAAATACGTTAAACACATATTTGATAGTCGATGAAACTTGATGATGAAGCCGTTGTATATGTTTTGGTACTTCGAAGTGTATGCAAGTCTCCTACTCCTTATATTGTATTCAATACTGAATGGGTTTTTTTTTTGTGCTGATTCATATATATCAGCATTAAGCAAACTAAAGTTCATCAAATGAACAATGGATGCGCTTATCTACTCTTGAACACATCATTTACCGTGATCGAAGAAAACTAAACATAAACAGCTGTTACACTGTCAACTCGAAGTTCGAACATTCTCCTCAATATCCAGATTTAATTCATAATAATTTAATTTAATGAACTTAAAAATAATTCCCAAGATAATCGCCCATGTTCTGAAAAACGCATAAAGCTTAAAATTTACGTGTTCGATTTGAAAACTCCAAAGTGACAAACGAAAACGCTAGAAATTCGGCATTTTCAAATCGCTAGTGTATACTGAAGCGATCTGGCTTATTTTATTGAAACCGCGCTTTAAACGCAAAATGAAATGTTGCACAATTTAAATTTAATATGTTTTCTTTTTAATTAAGCTAAAGCTTGTAACATTTTTCCACGATTTTAATTAAAAATATGCAATTTAAAAATTTTCTTTGAGTTTGTCAATTGTCTGTTTCAATTGTTTATTTTGAACTTCTTTTGATTACAGCTTTTTTAAATTAGCAAAACGCTAGCATATCGTAGCGATTTCAGAACAGGTCAAAATGCGTTTTGCGATTTTAAAAGTGTATGCGATTTGGAAATGCTGCGTTTTTCAGAACATGGGCGAAGTTTATTTTGTAACATTTTTCATGTTGCCTTGACGTGATATTGACAAATAGTTACGGAATAATTTTAATTAAAATTTTTTACTTTAAAAAAATTAGATGTTGCATCAATTTTCAGATCAAAATGCGGCACATTTCAAGCGACCTGTATGGGACTGTTCCACAAGAGTTCTTGGTGGAGAGTACAATTCGGAGCTGTAATATAAAATACTTAAGATGCTTATTTATAATTCTTAGTTCTGTTTAAAATTTAAATGCCTAATAAATATTTTGGTTTTTATTTTCAGATCAATTCCCCAAATCCCAGCCGTACAAAACTTTTTTGGACACCAAAGTATTAAATAATCGCTTTTTAAGATGTATTTAAGGATAATGTCTGGGGATCTAAAAGGCAGTTTATAATTACAATATACTCAGAAAGAGCAATTATAATTATAATAGGGGAAAAAAATAAATTAATTAAATGAGTGCACGATTTTTTTAGGTTTGAGTTATATTTGAAATATTCATCTTTTGATGAGGTCAAGTATATTTATCCCGAGACAAGTAGAAAAAAACGTAGTTATATGATAAAAATATATATATATATATTAAATAAGGTCTTCGGTTTAAGCATATTCAAAAGCAACATTTTTCCAATAAATATTAAAATACTTTGCTAAGTTCTTTAAGGGCACTTAACATTTGTCAAATTGCTTCAGATCAAATTCGTGCGGACAAAACAAACGCCAGTTCTATTTTGCAATCTTGTTAAAACTGTATACGCATGATTGAAGAGTCAGAGAAAGACATTCATTAAAATAGATTGTCAATCATGTAAAAATCAAAATTTTTTGATTTTCCATCCAGCATCGTCGGTGTCAGACATAAACAAATTTTAACCAGAACACCATCATAATGCTTGATGTGATTTTGACAAATATATAGTAATCTTTAAAATTTTTACGATATACGGCACTTCAGAGCACGTAAATGCGATGGTAAGTATAAAATAATGCAGAGTACATACCCTTCTTTTATTGTACTGTAAACAGTAATCGTGTTTTGCTTGAAAATTAAAAAAAATAATTAAAATTGAGTTTTTGTGAAACACCAGGCCAACAGAATTTCGCAGTAGGTGGATTTTGACAAATTATTTTCTTTAAAGTGTTATAACTTTTAAACGGCTGGAGATATTTGGATGAATCCTTCACAGTATGATAGATTGGAGCGTGGACTACACGATGGTAAACCCTTGGCCCGCATAGTGGCCCTCTCTGATTGTCAAAAGTAGCTTTTTAACGTTTAAAACGTTATATCTACGGTAATAAACGACCCAGACTATTCAAGTAACTTTTGAAGGAATCACGCGACCTTATTCTGCAAACCCTGAAAGTTACATTTGCTTAGCTTAAGAGACATCGAAGTTTTTGATTAAATTCTGAAATGGTTTTTTGTAGAAAATCGCATGTTTTAAGTAAAGTTCTAACTCGCTTATCGCAGAAACCGTTCGGGGTATTTCCATTAATCTTTTACTGGATGATAGACTACAGCCTCAGCTACAACACAGATTCGTTAAATTTTATAAAAAAAATATATCTAAGATATTAAAATTAATTTTTCGATTCAACGCCCAGTTGTCCTCTTTATTAATGGGCGGGGCAAATAAATTTTATTGCAATCTATTTGTTATGCCGCCTTCTACTAGCTCGCAAAATTTCATGCAAATACGCTTAAAAATAGCCGAGATATTAAGCAAAACGTACACGAGTTTTGTTTTTCAAACACCAGGCCAACAGAATTTCGCAGTAGGTGGATTTTGACAAATTATTTTCTTTAAAGTGTTATAACTTTTAAACGGCTGGAGATATTTGGATGAATCCCTCACAGTATGATAGATTGGAACGTGGACTACACGATGGTAAACCCTTGGCCCGCATAGTGGCCGTCTCTGATTGTCAAAAGTAGCTTTTTAACGTTTAAAACGTTATATCTACGGTAGTAAACGACCCAGACTATTCAAGTAACTTTTGAAGGAATCACGCGACCTTATTCTGCAAACCCTGAAAGTTACATTTGCTTAGCTTAAGAGACATCGAAGTTTTTGATTAAATTCTGAAATGGTTTTTTGTAGAAAATCGCATGTTTTAAGTAAAGTTCTAACTCGCTTATCGCAGAAACCGTTCGGGGTATTTCCATGAATCTTTTACTGGATGATAGACTACAGCCTCAGCTACAACACAGATTCGTTAAATTTTATTTAAAAAAATATATCTAAGATATTAAAATTAATTTTTCGATTCAACGCCCAGTTGTCCTCTTTATTAAAGGGCGGGGCAAATAAATTTTATTGCAATCTATTTGTTATGCCGCCTTCTACTAGCTCGCAAAATTTCATGCAAATACGCTTAAAAATAGCCGAGATATTAAGCAAAACGTACACGAGTTTTGTTTTTCAAACACCAGGCCAACAGAATTTCGCAGTAGGTGGATTTTGACAAATTATTTTCTTTAAAGTGTTATAACTTTTAAACGGCTGGAGATATTTGGATGAATCCCTCACAGTATGATAGATTGGAACGTGGACTACACGATGGTAAACCCTTGGCCCGCATAGTGGCCGTCTCTGATTGTCAAAAGTAGCTTTTTAACGTTTAAAACGTTATATCTACGGTAGTAAACGACCCAGACTATTCAAGTAACTTTTGAAGGAATCGCGCGACCTTATTCTGCAAACCCTGAAAGTTACATTTGCTTAGCTTAAGAGACATCGAAGTTTTTGATTAAATTCTGAAATGGTTTTTTGTAGAAAATCGCATGTTTTAAGTAAAGTTCTAACTCGCTTATCGCAGAAACCGTTCGGGGTATTTCCATGAATCTTTTACTGGATGATAGACTACAGCCTCAGCTACAACACAGATTCGTTAAATTTTATTTAAAAAAATATATCTAAGATATTAAAATTAATTTTTCGATTCAACGCCCAGTTGTCCTCTTTATTAATGGGCGGGGCAAATAAATTTTATTGCAATCTATTTGTTATGCCGCCTTCTACTAGCTCGCAAAATTTCATGCAAATACGCTTAAAAATAGCCGAGATATTAAGCAAAACGTACACGAGTTTTGTTTTTCAAACACCAGGCCAACAGAATTTCGCAGTAGGTGGATTTTGACAAATTATTTTCTTTAAAGTGTTATAACTTTTAAACGGCTGGAGATATTTGGATGAATCCCTCACAGTATGATAGATTGGAACGTGGACTACACGATGGTAAACCCTTGGCCCGCATAGTGGCCGTCTCTGATTGTCAAAAGTAGCTTTTTAACGTTTAAAACGTTATATCTACGGTAGTAAACGACCCAGACTATTCAAGTAACTTTTGAAGGAATCGCGCGACCTTATTCTGCAAACCCTGAAAGTTACATTTGCTTAGCTTAAGAGACATCGAAGTTTTTGATTAAATTCTGAAATGGTTTTTTGTAGAAAATCGCATGTTTTAAGTAAAGTTCTAACTCGCTTATCGCAGAAACCGTTCGGGGTATTTCCATGAATCTTTTACTGGATGATAGACTACAGCCTCAGCTACAACACAGATTCGTTAAATTTTATTTAAAAAAATATATCTAAGATATTAAAATTAATTTTTCGATTCAACGCCCAGTTGTCCTCTTTATTAATGGGCGGGGCAAATAAATTTTATTGCAATCTATTTGTTATGCCGCCTTCTACTAGCTCGCAAAATTTCATGCAAATACGCTTAAAAATAGCCGAGATATTAAGCAAAACGTACACGAGTTTTGTTTTTCAAACACCAGGCCAACAGAATTTCGCAGTAGGTGGATTTTGACAAATTATTTTCTTTAAAGTGTTATAACTTTTAAACGGCTGGAGATATTTGGATGAATCCCTCACAGTATGATAGATTGGAACGTGGACTACACGATGGTAAACCCTTGGCCCGCATAGTGGCCGTCTCTGATTGTCAAAAGTAGCTTTTTAACGTTTAAAACGTTATATCTACGGTAGTAAACGACCCAGACTATTCAAGTAACTTTTGAAGGAATCGCGCGACCTTATTCTGCAAACCCTGAAAGTTACATTTGCTTAGCTTAAGAGACATCGAAGTTTTTGATTAAATTCTGAAATGGTTTTTTGTAGAAAATCGCATGTTTTAAGTAAAGTTCTAACTCGCTTATCGCAGAAACCGTTCGGGGTATTTCCATGAATCTTTTACTGGATGATAGACTACAGCCTCAGCTACAACACAGATTCGTTAAATTTTATAAAAAAAATATATCTAAGATATTAAAATTAATTTTTCGATTCAACGCCCAGTTGTCCTCTTTATTAATGGGCGGGGCAAATAAATTTTATTGCAATCTATTTGTTATGCCGCCTTCTACTAGCTCGCAAAATTTCATGCAAATACGCTTAAAAATAGCCGAGATATTAAGCAAAACGTACACGAGTTTTGTTTTTCAAACACCAGGCCAACAGAATTTCGCAGTAGGTGGATTTTGACAAATTATTTTCTTTAAAGTGTTATAACTTTTAAACGGCTGGAGATATTTGGATGAATCCCTCACAGTATGATAGATTGGAACGTGGACTACACGATGGTAAACCCTTGGCCCGCATAGTGGCCGTCTCTGATTGTCAAAAGTAGCTTTTTAACGTTTAAAACGTTATATCTACGGTAGTAAACGACCCAGACTATTCAAGTAACTTTTGAAGGAATCACGCGACCTTATTCTGCAAACCCTGAAAGTTACATTTGCTTAGCTTAAGAGACATCGAAGTTTTTGATTAAATTCTGAAATGGTTTTTTGTAGAAAATCGCATGTTTTAAGTAAAGTTCTAACTCGCTTATCGCAGAAACCGTTCGGGGTATTTCCATGAATCTTTTACTGGATGATAGACTACAGCCTCAGCTACAACACAGATTCGTTAAATTTTATTTAAAAAAATATATCTAAGATATTAAAATTAATTTTTCGATTCAACGCCCAGTTGTCCTCTTTATTAAAGGGCGGGGCAAATAAATTTTATTGCAATCTATTTGTTATGCCGCCTTCTACTAGCTCGCAAAATTTCATGCAAATACGCTTAAAAATAGCCGAGATATTAAGCAAAACGTACACGAGTTTTGTTTTTCAAACACCAGGCCAACAGAATTTCGCAGTAGGTGGATTTTGACAAATTATTTTCTTTAAAGTGTTATAACTTTTAAACGGCTGGAGATATTTGGATGAATCCCTCACAGTATGATAGATTGGAACGTGGACTACACGATGGTAAACCCTTGGCCCGCATAGTGGCCGTCTCTGATTGTCAAAAGTAGCTTTTTAACGTTTAAAACGTTATATCTACGGTAGTAAACGACCCAGACTATTCAAGTAACTTTTGAAGGAATCGCGCGACCTTATTCTGCAAACCCTGAAAGTTACATTTGCTTAGCTTAAGAGACATCGAAGTTTTTGATTAAATTCTGAAATGGTTTTTTGTAGAAAATCGCATGTTTTAAGTAAAGTTCTAACTCGCTTATCGCAGAAACCGTTCGGGGTATTTCCATGAATCTTTTACTGGATGATAGACTACAGCCTCAGCTACAACACAGATTCGTTAAATTTTATTTAAAAAAATATATCTAAGATATTAAAATTAATTTTTCGATTCAACGCCCAGTTGTCCTCTTTATTAATGGGCGGGGCAAATAAATTTTATTGCAATCTATTTGTTATGCCGCCTTCTACTAGCTCGCAAAATTTCATGCAAATACGCTTAAAAATAGCCGAGATATTAAGCAAAACGTACACGAGTTTTGTTTTTCAAACACCAGGCCAACAGAATTTCGCAGTAGGTGGATTTTGACAAATTATTTTCTTTAAAGTGTTATAACTTTTAAACGGCTGGAGATATTTGGATGAATCCCTCACAGTATGATAGATTGGAACGTGGACTACACGATGGTAAACCCTTGGCCCGCATAGTGGCCGTCTCTGATTGTCAAAAGTAGCTTTTTAACGTTTAAAACGTTATATCTACGGTAGTAAACGACCCAGACTATTCAAGTAACTTTTGAAGGAATCGCGCGACCTTATTCTGCAAACCCTGAAAGTTACATTTGCTTAGCTTAAGAGACATCGAAGTTTTTGATTAAATTCTGAAATGGTTTTTTGTAGAAAATCGCATGTTTTAAGTAAAGTTCTAACTCGCTTATCGCAGAAACCGTTCGGGGTATTTCCATGAATCTTTTACTGGATGATAGACTACAGCCTCAGCTACAACACAGATTCGTTAAATTTTATTTAAAAAAATATATCTAAGATATTAAAATTAATTTTTCGATTCAACGCCCAGTTGTCCTCTTTATTAATGGGCGGGGCAAATAAATTTTATTGCAATCTATTTGTTATGCCGCCTTCTACTAGCTCGCAAAATTTCATGCAAATACGCTTAAAAATAGCCGAGATATTAAGCAAAACGTACACGAGTTTTGTTTTTCAAACACCAGGCCAACAGAATTTCGCAGTAGGTGGATTTTGACAAATTATTTTCTTTAAAGTGTTATAACTTTTAAACGGCTGGAGATATTTGGATGAATCCCTCACAGTATGATAGATTGGAACGTGGACTACACGATGGTAAACCCTTGGCCCGCATAGTGGCCGTCTCTGATTGTCAAAAGTAGCTTTTTAACGTTTAAAACGTTATATCTACGGTAGTAAACGACCCAGACTATTCAAGTAACTTTTGAAGGAATCGCGCGACCTTATTCTGCAAACCCTGAAAGTTACATTTGCTTAGCTTAAGAGACATCGAAGTTTTTGATTAAATTCTGAAATGGTTTTTTGTACGAAATCGCATGTTTTAAGTAAAGTTCTAACTCGCTTATCGCAGAAACCGTTCGGGGTATTTCCATGAATATTTTACTGGATGATAGACTACAGCCTCAGCTACAACACAGATTCGTTAAATTTTATTTAAAAAAATATATCTAAGATATTAAAATTAATTTTTCGATTCAACGCCCAGTTGTCCTCTTTATTAATGGGCGGGGCAAAATTTCATGCAAATACGCTTAAAAATAACCGAGATATTAAGCAAAACGTACACGAGTTTTGTTTTTCAAACACCAGGCCAACAGAATTTCGCAGTAGGTGGATTTTGACAAATTATTTTCTTTAAAGTGTTATAACTTTTAAACGGCTGGAGATATTTGGATGAATCCCTCACAGTATGATAGATTGGAACGTGGACTACACGATGGTAAACCCTTGGCCCGCATAGTGGCCGTCTCTGATTGTCAAAAGTAGCTTTTTAACGTTTAAAACGTTATATCTACGGTAATAAACGACCCAGACTATTCAAGTAACTTTTGAAGGAATCACGCGACCTTATTCTGCAAACCCTGAAAGTTACATTTGCTTAGCTTAAGAGACATCGAAGTTTTTGATTAAATTCTGAAATGGTTTTTTGTACGAAATCGCATGTTTTAAGTAAAGTTCTAACTCGCTTATCGCAGAAACCGTTCGGGGTATTCCATGAATCTTTTACTGGATGATAGACTACAGCCTCAGCTACAACACAGATTCGTTAAATTTTATTTAAAAAAATATATCTAAGATATTAAAATTAATTTTTCGATTCAACGCCCAGTTGTCCTCTTTATTAATGGGCGGGGCAAATAAATTTTATTGCAATCTATTTGTTATGCCGCCTTCTACTAGCTCGCAAAATTTCATGCAAATACGCTTAAAAATAGCCGAGATATTAAGCAAAACGTACACGAGTTTTGTTTTTCAAACACCAGGCCAACAGAATTTCGCAGTAGGTGGATTTTGACAAATTATTTTCTTTAAAGTGTTATAACTTTTAAACGGCTGGAGATATTTGGATGAATCCTTCACAGTATGATAGATTGGAGCGTGGACTACACGATGGTAAACCCTTGGCCCGCATAGTGGCCCTCTCTGATTGTCAAAAGTAGCTTTTTAACGTTTAAAACGTTATATCTACGGTAGTAAACGACCCAGACTATTCAAGTAACTTTTGAAGGAATCGCGCGACCTTATTCTGCAAACCCTGAAAGTTACATTTGCTTAGCTTAAGAGACATCGAAGTTTTTGATTAAATTCTGAAATGGTTTTTTGTAGAAAATCGCATGTTTTAAGTAAAGTTCTAACTCGCTTATCGCAGAAACCGTTCGGGGTATTTCCATGAATCTTTTACTGGATGATAGACTACAGCCTCAGCTACAACACAGATTCGTTAAATTTTATAAAAAAAAAATATATCTAAGATATTAAAATTAATTTTTCGATTCAACGCCCAGTTGTCCTCTTTATTAATGGGCGGGGCAAATAAATTTTATTGCAATCTATTTGTTATGCCGCTTTCTACTAGCTCGCAAAATTTCATGCAAATACGCTTAAAAATAGCCGAGATATTAAGCAAAACGTACACGAGTTTTGTTTTTCAAACACCAGGCCAACAGAATTTCGCAGTAGGTGGATTTTGACAAATTATTTTCTTTAAAGTGTTATAACTTTTAAACGGCTGGAGATATTTGAATGAATCCTTCACAGTATGATAGATTGGAACGTGGACTACACGATGGTAAACCCTTGGCCCGCATAGTGGCCCTCTCTGATTGTCAAAAGTAGCTTTTTAACGTTTAAAACGTTATATCTACGGTAATAAACGACCCAGACTATTCAAGTAACTTTTGAAGGAATCACGCGACCTTATTCTGCAAACCCTGAAAGTTACATTTGCTTAGCTTAAGAGACATCGAAGTTTTTGATTAAATTCTGAAATGGTTTTTTGTACGAAATCGCATGTTTTAAGTAAAGTTCTAACTCGCTTATCGCAGAAACCGTTCGGGGTATTTCCATGAATATTTTACTGGATGATAGACTACAGCCTCAGCTACAACACAGATTCGTTAAATTTTATAAAAAAAATATATCTAAGATATTAAAATTAATTTTTCGATTCAACGCCCAGTTGTCCTCTTTATTAATGGGCGGGGCAAATAAATTTTATTGCAATCTATTTGTTATGCCGCCTTCTACTAGCTCGCAAAATTTCATGCAAATACGCTTAAAAATAGCCGAGATATTAAGCAAAACGTACACGAGTTTTGTTTTTCAAACACCAGGCCAACAGAATTTCGCAGTAGGTGGATTTTGACAAATTATTTTCTTTAAAGTGTTATAACTTTTAAACGGCTGGAGATATTTGGATGAATCCCTCACAGTATGATAGATTGGAACGTGGACTACACGATGGTAAACCCTTGGCCCGCATAGTGGCCGTCTCTGATTGTCAAAAGTAGCTTTTTAACGTTTAAAACGTTATATCTACGGTAGTAAACGACCCAGACTATTCAAGTAACTTTTGAAGGAATCGCGCGACCTTATTCTGCAAACCCTGAAAGTTACATTTGCTTAGCTTAAGAGACATCGAAGTTTTTGATTAAATTCTGAAATGGTTTTTTGTAGAAAATCGCATGTTTTAAGTAAAGTTCTAACTCGCTTATCGCAGAAACCGTTCGGGGTATTTCCATGAATCTTTTACTGGATGATAGACTACAGCCTCAGCTACAACACAGATTCGTTAAATTTTATTTAAAAAAATATATCTAAGATATTAAAATTAATTTTTCGATTCAACGCCCAGTTGTCCTCTTTATTAATGGGCGGGGCAAATAAATTTTATTGCAATCTATTTGTTATGCCGCCTTCTACTAGCTCGCAAAATTTCATGCAAATACGCTTAAAAATAGCCGAGATATTAAGAAAACGTACACGAGTTTTGTTTTTCAAACACCAGGCCAACAGAATTTCGCAGTAGGTGGATTTTGACAAATTATTTTCTTTAAAGTGTTATAACTTTTAAACGGCTGGAGATATTTGGATGAATCCCTCACAGCATGATAGATTGGAACGTGGACTACACGATGGTAAACCCTTGGCCCGCATAGTGGCCGTCTCTGATTGTCAAAAGTAGCTTTTTAACGTTTAAAACGTTATATCTACGGTAGTAAACGACCCAGACTATTCAAGTAACTTTTGAAGGAATCGCGCGACCTTATTCTGCAAACCCTGAAAGTTACATTTGCTTAGCTTAAGAGACATCGAAGTTTTTGATTAAATTCTGAAATGGTTTTTTGTAGAAAATCGCATGTTTTAAGTAAAGTTCTAACTCGCTTATCGCAGAAACCGTTCGGGGTATTTCCATGAATCTTTTACTGGATGATAGACTACAGCCTCAGCTACAACACAGATTCGTTAAATTTTATTTAAAAAAATATATCTAAGATATTAAAATTAATTTTTCGATTCAACGCCCAGTTGTCCTCTTTATTAATGGGCGGGGCAAATAAATTTTATTGCAATCTATTTGTTATGCCGCCTTCTACTAGCTCGCAAAATTTCATGCAAATACGCTTAAAAATAGCCGAGATATTAAGCAAAACGTACACGAGTTTTGTTTTTCAAACACCAGGCCAACAGAATTTCGCAGTAGGTGGATTTTGACAAATTATTTTCTTTAAAGTGTTATAACTTTTAAACGGCTGGAGATATTTGGATGAATCCCTCACAGTATGATAGATTGGAACGTGGACTACACGATGGTAAACCCTTGGCCCGCATAGTGGCCGTCTCTGATTGTCAAAAGTAGCTTTTTAACGTTTAAAACGTTATATCTACGGTAATAAACGACCCAGACTATTCAAGTAACTTTTGAAGGAATCACGCGACCTTATTCTGCAAACCCTTAAAGTTACATTTGCTTAGCTTAAGAGACATCGAAGTTTTTGATTAAATTCTGAAATGGTTTTTTGTACGAAATCGCATGTTTTAAGTAAAGTTCTAACTCGCTTATCGCAGAAACCGTTCGGGGTATTCCATGAATCTTTTACTGGATGATAGACTACAGCCTCAGCTACAACACAGATTCGTTAAATTTTATTTAAAAAAATATATCTAAGATATTAAAATTAATTTTTCGATTCAACGCCCAGTTGTCCTCTTTATTAATGGGCGGGGCAAATAAATTTTATTGCAATCTATTTGTTATGCCGCCTTCTACTAGCTCGCAAAATTTCATGCAAATACGCTTAAAAATAGCCGAGATATTAAGCAAAACGTACACGAGTTTTGTTTTTCAAACACCAGGCCAACAGAATTTCGCAGTAGGTGGATTTTGACAAATTATTTTCTTTAAAGTGTTATAACTTTTAAACGGCTGGAGATATTTGGATGAATCCCTCACAGTATGATAGATTGGAACGTGGACTACACGATGGTAAACCCTTGGCCCGCATAGTGGCCGTCTCTGATTGTCAAAAGTAGCTTTTTAACGTTTAAAACGTTATATCTACGGTAATAAACGACCCAGACTATTCAAGTAACTTTTGAAGGAATCACGCGACCTTATTCTGCAAACCCTGAAAGTTACATTTGCTTAGCTTAAGAGACATCGAAGTTTTTGATTAAATTCTGAAATGGTTTTTTGTACGAAATCGCATGTTTTAAGTAAAGTTCTAACTCGCTTATCGCAGAAACCGTTCGGGGTATTTCCATGAATATTTTACTGGATGATAGACTACAGCCTCAGCTACAACACAGATTCGTTAAATTTTATAAACAAAAATATATCTAAGATATTAAAATTAATTTTTCGATTCAACGCCCAGTTGTCCTCTTTATTAATGGGCGGGGCAAATAAATTTTATTGCAATCTATTTGTTATGCCGCCTTCTACTAGCTCGCAAAATTTCATGCAAATACGCTTAAAAATAGCCGAGATATTAAGAAAACGTACACGAGTTTTGTTTTTCAAACACCAGGCCAACAGAATTTCGCAGTAGGTGGATTTTGACAAATTATTTTCTTTAAAGTGTTATAACTTTTAAACGGCTGGAGATATTTGGATGAATCCCTCACAGTATGATAGATTGGAACGTGGACTACACGATGGTAAACCCTTGGCCCGCATAGTGGCCTTCTCTGATTGTCAAAAGTAGCTTTTTAACGTTTAAAACGTTATATCTACGGTAGTAAACGACCCAGACTATTCAAGTAACTTTTGAAGGAATCGCGCGACCTTATTCTGCAAACCCTGAAAGTTACATTTGCTTAGCTTAAGAGACATCGAAGTTTTTGATTAAATTCTGAAATGGTTTTTTGTAGAAAATCGCATGTTTTAAGTAAAGTTCTAACTCGCTTATCGCAGAAACCGTTCGGGGTATTTCCATGAATCTTTTACTGGATGATAGACTACAGCCTCAGCTACAACACAGATTCGTTAAATTTTATTAAAAAAAATATATCTAAGATATTAAAATTAATTTTTCGATTCAACGCCCAGTTGTCCTCTTTATTAATGGGCGGGGCAAATAAATTTTATTGCAATCTATTTGTTATGCCGCCTTCTACTAGCTCGCAAAATTTCATGCAAATACGCTTAAAAATAGCCGAGATATTAAGCAAAACGTACACGAGTTTTGTTTTTCAAACACCAGGCCAACAGAATTTCGCAGTAGGTGGATTTTGACAAATTATTTTCTTTAAAGTGTTATAACTTTTAAACGGCTGGAGATATTTGGATGAATCCCTCACAGTATGATAGATTGGAACGTGTACTACACGATGGTAAACCCTTGGCCCGCATAGTGGCCGTCTCTGATTGTCAAAAGTAGCTTTTTAACGTTTAAAACGTTATATCTACGGTAATAAACGACCCAGACTATTCAAGTAACTTTTGAAGGAATCACGCGACCTTATTCTGCAAACCCTGAAAGTTACATTTGCTTAGCTTAAGAGACATCGAAGTTTTTGATTAAATTCTGAAATGGTTTTTTGTAGAAAATCGCATGTTTTAAGTAAAGTTCTAACTCGAAATATTTTTAATTAATTTTATTTAATTTTACTCTTTCAGTGCTTTCTTAGATGATGAGACATTTCCACGCAGGTTCTTCAAAAAAAGCTCCGTATTCTATGCTGAAACCTGTTGTATGGAGATTTCTAAAAGTCCTAGTCTGATGTACAATAATAACTCATATTAATAAAAAATATACTCCATTTCAGGTTTTTAAAAAGTCGCTCCAATTTTAAAAAGTTTCGCGCGACTTTTTTGGTTGTTTGATGTTTTTGTTGCCTCGTGTATACTGAACATAGATAAAATTGAAAACGTTTTAAATTCTCTAAATTATAATTTTTCTTAAGAAATATCACTGCAGCAATTGGTATATAAATTTCCCATTCACATTGACATTGACGATTTCAAAAATCTGCTTCAACGGTTATTTTTATAGAAATTATTACGATTTCATACTGAATTTTGTCTGGCAACTGTGTGTATCCAAGTGTTACAAACTGAACGGCGAACTTATGCAAAGAATATTAACGAACAATGTTTTGAGAAATTGTTATAGATTTCCAATGAAACTTATAAATCACACGTTATTGTTAGTTTAATAATTCATATTTTTCTTCTCAGTAACCTCGCTGTTGTAACTTGTTATTTACTAGTATTTTGGTTTAATGAAATTTGGGCCATTTAGCAGGTATCTGTGGAAGTTGGAATATAAAGTAAACTCTTGTTAAGTACTTAATAAATGCCCAACAGATGTATTAATGCACTCGTTTAACCACAAAAGCATACAAAATTGTTAACAAGAGAAAAGTAAGTCCAGTTCGCTTTATTACACTTTTTAATGCAAAATTTGTAGTTTTTTTCTATATTCCTCAAAAAGGTAAAAGTACCTTTTTGTTTGGTCCATTAACGCTCCAAAAGTTTGGTAGTAAAACGTAAATGACGACATACATACAAATGTTTAAAATGTATGTATGTACTTTTATCTCTGCGGTTTTGTATATTAAGAAACAAGTGGCATTTTTGTTTTTATTTTTTGTATTTACATTCCAACAGCTTCTTTAACAACTTCCCAGAGATTTCGACTACACAAAAGTATCTCAGATTTCAATACACAAAATCAGGTGTTAATTGTTAAAACATACACTCGAAAAAAATCAAGTACAAAATAAAAGGCGTTAAAAAAAATAGTCAATAACTATTAACGACTGGGCTGCACAGCAGCAAGTATGTGGCAATTTGTTGTAGCTTTTCTTTCTTATTGGGGTTTTGTTCACATCTTGTTAACCAAAAAGCGTTAATGAATGGAATTATCTTGGAAATAAAAGAAATAATGTACGATATACACATTTAAGAAGAAAAAATTATTTCCATTTTAGTTTTTTGTTGAAATTTATAATTTGGAATTCAATTCAGTTGAATTTTAGTTTTCCAACAGTTCAAGTGTTTCATTCCGTTAAAGTGTTCTCAGTTGATGTTTTATATCCAGAACATCCTTTGTTTAATAAATTTTTATTTAGTTTTTTATTTATATATATATATTTTTTTAATAAAAAATTCAATTAAGGAACTTGGCAAGATGTCGGAATAGCTGATCGTTTATGCAGATTTTAATTTCACGGCTATGCCTCATCTAGTCAATTGCTTTAATTGATGTTCAACAAAAGAAGTGGAGCGGAAAAATGCAAGGAAATTTTATCAAAAAACAAAAATAATTAAATACAGTGATCGTTTGAAGTTTCTCAGTCGTTTTTAAATTTGACAAAAAAAATATTATTTTTAAGTATTAAAAACAATTCATTGCGGGAGTTTTAAAATAGTTATCTTCGACTGATTTCAGAGTCTATCCTGAATTTTAAGTTTTTTCAAAGAGTTTTAAATGGGAATTTTCTTAATTGCAATAAGTTTTAATTTATAAAGTGCTGTTTTGAGGAACTATAATATTTTATTTCTTCAGTAAAAAATGTTTATTGAAAGTACATTGAAATTGATTATTATTTGCACATTTCACTGTTGCTATTGCCGACCACCAGATCAACTGGTTATTTTTTGCCGAAAATTCTTAGAAAATATTATACCAGGCCTTCATTTGAATGCAAGAGAGAGAAGATTTCACAATATCAAAGCTAAAACAAGACTCAATAATCAATCATGTTGTTTTTATTTTCTAAATTCAATATATTTTTAATAAATAATTTTACGCGTTATTATTATTAAATTACAATTCAGGTTAATAAGTAAAATATTATTTTTTTTTTATTAAAAATGCATTGAAATTGATAAATATTTTATTATTTTTTTTTAATTTATAATCGCAATTTTTTCCAAAAATTTATATTTCACATATTCAGTAAAATATCAATTGTTTTACTTAAGGAGCTTCAACCAATTTTTTTTTTGGAAAAACTAGAGATATATTAAACTTTCATTTGAATAAATGAGAAGCTTATACAATATCAGAGTTTAAAGAGAACTCAGTAATCAATAATCTATTGCATTTTTTATTTACTTGTGTTTTTTTCAACTCGCTGAAAACCAGAGACTTACCGAACAATCCAGTAATTTTTCAAAATTCACCGAAAATCCTTGACTATGAAAATAAAACAACTCAACTCGGCAAGTCCGATTAATCAGTTGTTGTAATAATTCTGATTTTGATTAATCAAAATATTAATTCCTTAATTAAACAGAATTTAGAAAAAAACACAGCTTTTTTAAGTTTTTTTTTTAATTTTTGATAATTGCATACGTCTATACTTAAAGTTAGAAAAGGTCTCGCATAAATAAGTGACAATAATTGAATAGTTTGCGGTTTTAGTTTTTCTTTTTTTTTTCTTTTTTTCTTCATGTATTTTATTTTATTCCTTTGTGTATTCATACATTTAAGTATTGGTTAAATTTTCTTTAAAATTTTTCGTTTAATAATTTTGAAGAAAATTATGAAAATGAAAATAATCAAAATTAAAAAATATTTGATTGATCAGAATTTCGATTAATAAGAGAGCACTTCATTGATAGTTTCTTTGATTATTCAATGAATCGCAGCATTATTCTTATCTAAAAACTACAAAACTTTGACGATGTTACTTAATACTTTCTCATTAATTTTGATGGCTTTATTATCTAGGATTCGTTTCACATTATTAAAGTTTTTTTTCAGAAAGTCAGAGTTTATTGGCGAGATGGTAGAGAAGAATGGGAGTGGCTACAGCCTTTCATGTACATCGAAATAGTCTTGTGTTTTCTGATTCTTAATTGTCAATGTTGGCTGTTGATTTATTTTAGGTTATTTGTCTTTTCTTTTTTTGAAAACAGAATTTCATTATAAAACATTTCTGTATGTAGACCAGAGAACATCCAAAGGTATACAATTTTCAATACATAACACGTATCGATATTGAAAATTGTACGATTATTAAAAAGTGGGGCTAGGGGATTAATCTTTCTTCGATTAATCGAGTAAAGCTTTTCCTTATCGTCATTAACTTACACTTTCCATTCTGTTCACACTTTAATGACGATTTACTTTATTTTGTGTACTCCTGCACCAAGTCCTTCATTTAGAAAAGGACAATAGTTTTAATCTTTCTTAATAAAAAGAAACAATTAATTTGAATGTTTACAAGGCACTGCTTTATTTTTAAAAATATCTTTGCTTAAATACTAACAATGAAAATCTTAAAACTAATCTAGTACTCATGCGTACGTTTCTTATCGTAAACACACATGAGAATGATGATAGATGCATGTAGCCTTAGTAAATATGAATTAATCTTAAAATATGTAGTCTAAATAAATATAACCAATATTATTAGTTAATTAATGCTAAGAATTTGTGAATTATATGAATCTCTTAGCCTAAGTAAACGCTAAATACATTTTATTTATACATTTATCTCTTAGCCTAAGTAATTTATGTTCAACTAAATTGAACAATAATGAATCCATCATTTCGGCATTTTCTCCTTTTTTCATATTTAAGCTCTTCCTCTCTCCCTCTCTCTAATATATTCCCCTCTATACTTAATAATTATTTAATGTCAAATCTAAAATGAGCTCTATAACACAAAGAAAATTGCTAATTCAAAAGTTATTTATTTAAGTGCAATTCAAAGGATTTTAAAATTTGTTGCTAAACTTTGTTTTCAATGCAACAACTTATTCGCATGTAGGCATGCTAAAAAATAACAACAACAACAAAAATAATGTTTTTCAATAAAAGTTTTCTAATCTGTTAAGCGAAACTTTTTAATTTTTAAAAACAATACATAAAAGGATACAACTTTGAGTTTTAATGATCCTTAAAAGCGTTCTATTTATGATTTTATTGCACGCGCTGTAATAAAATTGTTTATGTTATCAAAAAGGGATAATTGAAATTAAAAGTGTATTTTGAAAGGGGGAAATTTTTTGCATGAAGTGAATATTCAATAAGCATAAAAATTTAAAGAAAAGTTGTTACAAAACAAATGCCAAGTACACACGAGGCAAAAAAGCTTTCGTCTGCGTTGTAAGATGGGATAAATTATAATTTTTTTTTAATTGGGGTCTTTGGCATATTGTCTCATGTTTTGGCGTTTTGGCTGCCCTTAAGTGTTTTTTAAACACGGCCTTCTGTTCATAAAATTCACAATACCTTGTCTGATTGATTTGTTGTTTCCAAAAATAATATACTTTGTATGCGATGAATAAGTTGATAGCCAAAAAAGTTTTTCAAGTCATTGTCTTTCACCACAAAAAGTTCATTCATGTTTCAACTTTACCTCCGTTTAAACTGTTTTACAAAATACTCTGTGCTGTAAATAAATGTTTCAGTATTTCTGCAGGATTAAGTTTTCTTGGGAAGGCAAGCATAAACGAAATTAAATATTCTAGAATTTATTTTTTTCTTCCATTCATTATTTTGACAGGAAATTTATTTTCCTTATTTAATTTTTTTAAACGAACACTTGCATTCGGCATAAGTTGTTAACTTAATGAAGCCATAAATATTTATAAGCTCATAATGAGTGTGTGCTCAAATCAAGTAAATAAATAAAATACAGATTACAAACTCCCTAAACTATGCAACATTTGCATGCCAGTAAAACTCCTAAAAGTGGAATTTGCAAACACGAAATGGATATTAGCACGTTTTTGTGATTTATTATAGCAACTCATGATAGTTTCGAAACTAAGAAATATGGAGTGGAAAGTTTAAGGTGTTTAAAGGCACAAAAGGTGATTTTCTCTAAGAAAGATTAATTAGATGAAATAACACCATTTTAATAATAACAAGTTCTTTCTTAATCCTTTGTGCTTGAAATCAATTTCATTTTGCAATTGAATTCGCTAAAACTCCTTATTTGAATATTAATTATTAAATTATTACTCATTAGTATAATTAATTACATATTAGGTGTTTTACTTATGCTTTTTGAATAGTTTATTTATGAATATTTTTTTTTAAGAAATAAATACAGTAGTGCGCAGAACAAAAGCAACAAAGTGGGTGAAAACTTAAAAATTTATGTATTTCTTTAACAATGGAATGGAGAAAAAATTCCGATATTAATGTTTATCAATAAATTGTTTACTATTAAAAACTATTTTATATAAGGAAAACGTTTTATATAGTAAATTATTAGTTTGTATAAAAAACAAACCTCTCCATTGTTTTACAAAGTTAAACGTGCATAACTGAAGCAACATATCAATATTTTGTATAAGAGTAATTGTTTCTAATAATATATGCACACCTACGAGGCATGGACTCAACTACGATGTTAATTGTAGATTGTCGAATCTGTTCTCACGGCGAGACGCTTCTCTTTAGTATCCTAAACATATTTTCAATGAAATTCAATTCGGCAAATTGTGCCGGCAAATCAAGGACTTAAATCCCATTATCTCTTACGAAGCACTTTACCAACTTCGATGTGTGTTTCGGATCATTGTTGTGTTAAAACATCCATCCAAGTGACATATTCCATTCGACATGCGGCAGCATTTGATTTTCTAGATATCTCTATACGGTCAACTATTCCATCAATTTGATGAAAGGGACCAACTTTGTCTGCAGAGAAACCACCGCCATGTTTGAAATTTACTTTGCAATTCCGTTGCTCGTGTCGACGAATAATGCAAATACCATCTGTATTGATTAAATTAAACTTAGACTCATCGCTAGAAAGCACAATTTTCCATTTTCGTATTGTCCAATTCAGATGTTTTTTTTAGCAAAATTCAGTTTTATATAAATTATAAAGGACAGGGGATAAACATGACCTTTGGCAACAACCTGCCGTTATAGAATGACTTTCAGAAGAGTATAAAACAATGGGAAATTTAAAAGAACGAGAGATATTGACAAATTTAAATTTATCATCTCAAAAAACGCGACCTTCGTGCCAGATTGAATCAAAGGCAGCTTTCTAATAAACTAGGTTCGCAGATTTTTTATGGTTAAATTTTGTTTTCACTATCAACGGATGAGATGTGTTATGTTCTCTGCAGAATCCAAATTGTTGAGGTGGAATAATATTATTGGCTTCCATATAGAGAAAAATAAACCTCTGCTTATAAATAATCACGCTGTCCCATATGCGTCAAAGGTTTAATTAAAAATGTGCAGGCAGAACGTTGAATTCAGCGTTTTTTTTTTTGTTAATTTAAATATTTGTTGTTTGTAATGACTTGTATGCGAACAGAAATAAGAAAATATCTAATATGCAAATATTTCTTTTAGTGTAAAAGCACCAGCACATTCTAAAATTTAAAGTGGTTTCTTTTTTGAAGACCACTGTTCTAAACTCACTTTTGAGCAAAATTCTAAAACTGAATATACTTCCATGCAGTTCTTGAAAATTCTACCCGCAGATTTGAGTAGATTTATGTAATAGATGCATGGAATTCATTGCAATTGACTTGACTGCACAAACTTTTAAACAAGTTTATTATTAGCAAAGTAACCTAAAAGGCTTTTTAGTAAATCTTGCTTATGGGTGCCATAAATTTAATTAAATTTCTGTGATTCATTTAGATTGAAATGTAAATATTTGTATTAAGGCTTTCTCAATTATATATTAAGTTGCTGTGAGCGTAAATATTGCAGTAAACACATAGAAGACGGCGGCTACACTAGTACAAGACTATAAATGCAGCATCGCCATGTAGTCAGCTACTCAATTATAATGGAAACGACAGTAAAAGCTGTTTGTTATAGTGGTGCCACTTTCAAATATTTCACTTCTATAAAAACAAAATTGTTTATTGAAAAATGTGATGTTATCAAAGTAATCCTCCTCATATAATTATGTGTATTCTAATTTTGACACATTGTGGTCGGTAGCCTGCCGTCGTTTATGTATTTTAAGAATAAATAATTTTATTTGATATTTTAAGACTAGACAGGTAGCTAAAATTAGGTGAAAAAATTCAGTACAAATGTTCCCATTTATGATTCTTGTTAATATGCGCTCCTATTTTCATTTTTTTAACAATAACCTGAAAAAATAAATAAATGCTATTTAAAAATTCCTGCAGTCAGCCTGGGATCAAGTGTCTCTTTGTCAACACTATTTTCTCTAGCGACAACTGCACTAGTGAAACTGTCGACAACTTTCCTTCTACGTATGAGTAGAAATTATCTGCATACAATAGATCTAGTATATTTCTAGTGACACTGTCAATAGCTTGTTTTTTATTATGAGCTCTAAAATATTAAAAACTGATTGGTTTAAACAATTTTTAGTTAAATAAGGTTCTGTAATTGAAAGTTTTCTTTAATAAATAATCTCCTTTATAAAAAAATATATATGTGTTTAAGTATCTTTCCTAATATCTTTCCTTATCTTATCTAAAAATAAAAAAAGTTCGAATACTTTGACGGAAGGTTTAGAAAAAGAATTTTAAAAAAGCTGCTAAAATAAAATAAAAGATGTATTATTATAAGTAAAATTTAGAACCAGATTAATAATACATCTGAAGTGGCGCAAACAGTAGAGTTAAGCTGAGTTTACTTATTTTCATTTAGTGTCGGTATTCTTGTTAAAGGACTTCAACGCAAAAAAACATTTTTAAATACTATTTTTAATCTTGAACATTTCAAATGATATTTACTGAAGGATAAGTTTTTGTATGTCGATTATCAGCATACAGACGGATATAAAAATAATCCAGTGAGTGCATGAAAGTGAGTGAAAAGTTTACCTGCCATTTGTCGCCGACTTTGTCGCACTTAATTTATCGTGCATTTAAGGTTCTTAATTCCTGCAATAAAACTAAGAATTTATACGCATTCTTTTGGCTTTAACTGTAGCTTCAACTACGAACAAAATCTAAATTACTATAAGCAGCAATTTTTTAAGTTCAACTAAACAACATTTTTTAACCCTCATTTTTTAATGTTGCAAAAATAACAAACAAAAAATATAAAGCAAAATTTAAACAATTTAGTAAATTTAATCATTTCCTTTAATGGTCTCTCGTACCTTTTTGACACAAGCACGTGCCTCTTTGTATTTTATACCAAATTGCTACAACTAAACTTTGACCTAAAACTGAATCTCAAGTAAAAGTAAAATCTTAAGAAGAAATTACAGATTTTGTGCATTAAGACTTTTAGGTTTTACTATCTTAAGTAAGATGTTGCCACAAAGGACACACATATGTACGAACAAGGACATCAGCACCGTACAAATATACACACACATATACACTTATAAAGACAATTTTTATAGATATTACCCAGCTTGTGAAAATATATTCGATTGTATTGTCTACAACATGTCCTTTTTAAAAAAGTAAATGCTTTAGAACAGACACATATTCATACATACACTGAATAGTCTCTGTACATCAATAAAGTTAAATACAGTTAAAGAAAAAATAGTGTCTTATATATAGAATACAGTATAAGTGCCAGTTGGTCCAAATACAAGTACCTTTTTATATCAAATGTTAT
The DNA here is from genome assembly GCA_956483585.1 of Gymnocheta viridis. Classification (NCBI taxonomy): domain Eukaryota; kingdom Metazoa; phylum Arthropoda; class Insecta; order Diptera; family Tachinidae; genus Gymnocheta; species Gymnocheta viridis. Next base: position 47,848,063 of record OY101441.1, on the reverse strand, counting down.
TTTGACACAGAGTGAGTATCATTTTATGGCGAACCGGAAAATAGCTTTTTAGATGCAGTCTTGGTAGAAACTATTCCTTTTCCCCTCGTATTTGCACCTGATTATAGCAAACAAATTATAGCCTATTTCAATAATTTTAAACATGTTTTAACTCACATTAAAAAGTTATTCTTAATATTTGTCCATCTATTCCCATTTATTTCTTTAGGATTTGATTAAAAACTATATAAAAGTTGGAGAAATTTATGAAATCTTTATTTGAGTCGATAGAACGATCTATATAATTCAATGTTTAAAGATGATTTCATGTAAATGTTGACGATTTTTGGCATACTCTCTCCAACTATCGGCTAGAACTAGAACGCTCTTTTAGTTCAGTTAGTTCTATATTTCAGTTGCTCAGTATACAAAGATAAAAGAAGTGAGCTGTAAAAAATCATTATTTCTGACATTTGGAAAGAATAGCGACAAAAGTATTATGGACGATCAAGGACAACAAGAGAACAAAAGTATTAACATAAATATTGTCTCGAAGAAAAATTTTTAATTAGTATAAAACTGCACATATTGTTTTATGTAAAAAAATAAATAAAACAATTAAAGTGAGTTTATGTGATATACATATCTGTATATGACAATATGACAGAAAGGTTAACGACGGGTTTCTCTATCAATGCATGTCTCTTAAAACTGTCAGAGACCATACAAAAGGAAAGATTTGTATGGTACGAGTATTTGATGATTTGAATAAAGTGATGCAAATATGCGGAATACATCAGGCATTATGTTGCAAAATGTATGTCCCTATTATGATTCACAACTCAACTAAGTTGAGTTGTCAATCTTACAACACAACTCAACTATTTGTTTGTATTATGATTCACAACGAATTTTAGTTGCCTTCGTTGTAAATCATAATATGTGTAGCAACTTAACGAATACAACTCAGTGAACCGCTGATTGAAGGTTGAGTTGAGTTGACCAGTAATCCATAATAAGAATTTGTCAATTACAGCTCAGTTATCAATTTAGTTGTGAGTCAAAATGGGGGCAGTAATTTGACTGTGAGCGATAAAGAAAAATTTTATTAAAAGAAACATGAAAGAAAAAGAAAAATTATATTACAAGAAACATGAACGAAGAAAAATATAAATGTGAAAGAAACATGAACTAAGGAGCTGAAAGAGATCAGCAGCTCACTTCTATAAATAGTTCAATTAAACTATTTCGTTCATGAACTACTCAACTCTACCGCACTCGCCTCTCAAATAGGCCATTGTTTCGAGAGCTGTGGGCATGAAGCATCGTGTTTTAAAACGCTATGTCAGCCAACTCCAGCTCTTCCATTTCGGGCACAAAAAATTTTTTCAATCATCACTCAGTAGCGCTCGCCATTCAGAGTAACGTACCTGCCGGTCATCAACCCCACTGGCGGATACAACTGCGATATTTTTCTCTGTCTGCATTCTACATATGCGTGATGGTTTAATGTCCAATAATGTAAATTTGGTGCGAAATTTAGTCACAAGATTCCGAATAGCCGTTTCAACGTCGCCCAAACCGACCATAAATTGGAAGAAGCATGCACTTTCTTAACCGACCATGAGTTTTGATATTAAAATTCAATAATCCGGAAACATTGTTCGTTTGTAAGTCGATACATGGTAAAATTATAGACCAAACTGAACATGTTTAACAGTAACATGTTACACGAAAACAACTGAGTTGCCAAAAACAGTGCTGTCAAAAGAAAGCTGCAAAAAATCGCCGTTTTATAAAAATTTGCATGTTGAACCACAATCAAGATTTCTATTACTGCTTTCAATGAATTTTCTCGATTGCAAGAAAGCTCTCATTTCAGAAAACGGAATAGTGACCATTAGGTAGTATCCATTTGATGCCACCAGTTTTAAGTTTCATTTTAGTATTGTTAAAATAAAAAACGTGAGAACATTGAGCCAAAACAACCAACAAAGCTTTTTTTTTAAGAAAAACTAAACAATTCACTCTGTTTTCGAAACTTCGTCTAGTATAAGAAAATGTAGAATACAACATTTTCTAAGGATATATTAACTATAGAGGATTGTTTTTTTCAGTGTAGTCTATAAATTTAATTTATCTAAAAGCATTGTGAATTTGAAATAATTAAAAAAAGCAACAATGTATATTAAGATAAATCAATAAACTCTTGAAATATAAAATTTCAATTAGAAAAATTCCCTTTTTCCATTTCACTTCTTGTAATTTCTAATTTAAAAGTTTTGATTAAAAAATTAACAAAGGAATTCAATTAGAAAAAAAAACAAGTAGTGTAAATAAAAATATACTTTTATGAGAAAGAAGCAATATTTATTCAGTAAATAATTTAAAAATTTTCTTATTTTGATATTTGGCACAAAGGATTTCAATTTGGGAAACATCATTCGGGAGAACAAAAGGATTGTAAATGTTGAAGCATTGTAGCCACTTAGTGGTGTTTTGATAAAAATTTTAAATTATGTTTCCCATTGTGTTTAGTTGGACAACCGACTAATGTTTATGTATGCTCCAAAAAAAATATATTATAATTACAAAATTCACAATAAAAATATTTGTGCAATTATATATTTTTTTTTTTTTTCATGAGAAATGTGAGAGTAGAAACTTGTTTTCTGTTTGTTTTCCCTTATTACTTACTCTTCATCCTTATCGAAAGGATACAATCAATTTCTGTTTTCATAAACATTAATCTTTTTCTCTATTTATATATTACAACGAGATGGATATATTTTTGTTATTAATATGAATATTTCTTGGAAATATTTACGGTTAACATACCCACATATTTTTTACAGTATTTAAATTTTCAGAAATTTAGTTTGGCTTATTTTTCAGAGTGGTGTAACTGACATATTTAACTACGTGATTCGTATTATTCCTGTTGACATACGAGTATTTTTTGTTAGCAGTTTTTATTTATCATATTTTTCTGATGCTATATTTTGAAATTATAAAAAAATGACAGCAAATGTGGAAAAATCAAAATCTTTTGCTACGGAAAATATTGCAATAACAAAATTTTTATTATAAAATATTTATAAAACACATAACTTTAGTTTGTTAAGGAATAATGTACAATTCCATTTAAGTGATTCTATTTAAAATTTAAAAAAATTCTCCCCATGTTCGACGATTTGGATGAAATTTGTAAAATATGGTGGGGAAAGTACGAAAGCACGAAGAATAAAAGTATTAAAATTATAGCACCTCTAATGCGAAGAAAGCGGGGTTAGATTTCATTAAAAATATTAATTAATATTGGTAAGTAATGAGTCAAACTTGTATTTTTGGTTTATATTCAAAGGCATTATTTGGCTCAAGTTCAAATCTGAGTCTACCACCCATTTCTTTTTTTAATTTAAGAAATTTTTGATAAATTCATTATTTTATTAAGAGAGTACTATTTGGAACAATTTATTATCGAGGTCGCTACACCATCTCATCAGCGTTCTTTGTTTGATTTTACCACTCTTGACGGTGGATACTAGTGATTAGAAATATCAACTATTTAACCGTATTATTTAACGAATTAGAATACGAAAAGTGCAATTTATTCACTTTTACACGTTATATCAATTTCGTTTAGTACGAAAATCCCATCTCAAACTCAAATTTGAACTTGAGCCATACAATTTCTTTCAATATAAATTAAGAAAATTTTTATAATAAAATTTGAATAGGAATTGTATAGATCTAAGTTTTACGAGAGTTCATTAACACTAATAAAAATTTTATTTTTTTTGATGTTTTTGTGGAAGTTAACTACTTAGTCGGAGTCGGCTTTTTAAGCAAACCCAAAATTCACGATTAAGCTGCAAAGTCAATTTCTTTTAATATCTCAGAAACGACTTGTTAGGCCACTCTGAAATTATGGGATCTTCAAAAGTTTTCATAAGCCCGGATTTGATGGCTTGGGAAGAAGAAAAACACAATGAGGGTGTGGTAAGTACCATTAGACTCCTACAAGCCTTTGAAATTTATTAAAAAAGGCACCAAAGTGATATCTTTGATCTCAAGGGATGTAGAATTTTTTTGCAATACGTTTTCACAATTTTTTCATACAAAATGGGTAGAGTGCTGTTGACTACAAAGCAAATAATGTCTAAGAAAGTGGGCTTCGAGCCCAGTTTCTGGAAAGTCATAACATCCAGCATTTTTTTAGATGTGCATTAGTATGCCTTTGTACTTCTTGTTGTTGGACCGAAGGCATAGCGTTGGTCACTCAAGATTACTGGCAGCAATTGACACTGGTGTATGCTAGTGTTGCATACATCACAGCGCCCTCCTTCGTCGATATTGCAGCAAAATCGCCGGTGAAGTAAAATAATTAATAAAATGGCTACTCATTTAATACGCCTACTTGAGATCATAGGCGCCGGCTGCAACACTGATCTAAAAACTAACACAATGTGCAATATCAGAGTTGTAAAAATTAAGCTTTCTCACTTTCACCATCTGTCCTCTCTCCACTATCCCTTTCCCAAAGAAGGTAAAATACCTACTGGTTGGTAGGCATACTAATTGCCTGAGTGTTACTTCTTAAAATAAAATTTAATAAAATATCAGGGGCCGAATTACAGCACACGCCATCGAGTAAAAATGTTCGTAAATATTGTTTTTTTTTTGTTACCGCATTTCGATACGTTAACTATCAAATGCAGTAATCCATGACGAAAATGTATTCGAGAAGGAAGCCTACTCTCGATCACGGATGCGGTAATTTGGCCCCACTACTAAAAAAATATTGGAAATATTTTTCATATTAAAAAAATTGTAAAAATTCAACCATCAATTTTGAATTAGTTTTTTTATTTTCTATTTATATGTTTTGTCTTCTTTAAAATTTTATTATATTATTTAAAAAAAAATGCATTTCTAATTGAGATTTAAAAAACAAACTCAAGCCTTAATAAACTGATTAGATATTTTAAATGTACATAAATGTAGTCAGTACAAACTCTACAATTCCGTACACTTTATTAAACAGTCAATTCAAAATACAAATTTTATTTAGGGAAAAGAAAAACTTTGAGAGAATGTGAAAATCCCACGTAGAAGAAACGGTGACGTCATGACTCATGCAGCAGCGTAATTGTTATGTGCATGTTCCGACAGAGAATATACAAAGCAAAGCAAGATAATTTTACGGAAAGATATATAATTTTCGGCGGGTAACAAGATTGACTTAAAATATTTTAATTTCTAACTAGAATGAGATGCCTAAACATTTGTGGAGGGAAGTTATCAAGCGATAGTTCTGCTATAGAGCCTTTTAAAAAAAGGTTTTTAAAAATTGTGGAAGAAATGGGAAAAGATGAAATATATATTGCTGATGAATCTCTGCCCTTTAATGGGTTCATAGCAGTGAAAAAAATATTGCTCCTGGTAGAAAACTATTAAAAGATAAGAGTTACAGTCATGCAATACGCAAACGCATTTGGATTTCATAAGTTGCCGCTACTCGTATTTCAAAATGATATTTATAAATCCACTAAAATGTGTTGGATAAACCTTATATGGTTAAGAATAGTTCAAGACATTTGGAGCAATATCTCACTAGTGCCAGTAAGCAATTGACAATGCATCAGTGCATACTAAAGAAAACGCCATCATTACGCTGCAGTCACACCATCAAATTATTTTTCAATTTTCATTCAAGATTTTTACACATACTGCTTAACAAAATTCACAAAAATTTAATGCTATGACGGAAGCTGCACGCAAACTTAAAGCAAATTTTTTTAGCAAGATGCCATAAATTTACAATTTGGATGAAAAAAAGTGCAATCAGCTGTTTTCTTGACTGTAATTTGAAACACTCTATTGAATGAAAATTTGTAAGTAAATTTTCGTTAAAATTTAAAAGTGTGAGTGTATTGGTACAAAAAGTGAGAGAGATAATTTAAAATTTGAATGAAAATTTGATCGTTTGACTACCAAGTTACTGATCTTAACTTTCGTGTTTTGTTTGGTGTATTCAAACCAAAATAACTTTTTTAATAATTTTTAATCTTTACTTGTTTCCATTTGCTTTTTTAACTGTAGTCCGGACGATTCAGTAATCCCAACAAAGGCAGAAACTAAATCTGTCCGTATTGACGAGGTTTTACTGTATATATGTATGTATATTTTTCCATTTAATTTTGTGATTTTTTCAAAAGTAATAGCAACGGTGAAAAGGTGTGTAAGAGGAGTTAAAATTAATTACTCTCTTATCACTTAATTTTAATTTAAATTTTTTTCATTCAATTTATTTCCCTTTTTTAATAAACATTATTTTTTCCATAATAATTCTTAGATTTCTTCACAAGAATCAACAAAAATAATAAAGAAGAACTATGAACTATGAAAATGGCCTGAAGTCATGTGAACATAAAATCAAATAAAGCACTTTATTAATTCTAAGATTTCTTTTATGTTATAAAAAGAAAGAAGTGACACTCATTACTTAAGCAGGGCAGCGAATAAAGCTGAAGCTTTAGCGAGGGGATTTTTTTTTTAAGAAACACAGTATTGAAAAATTTATTTAGAAACACATTCGGGATATTTTATTCATTTTATGAGGGGAAATATCCCTTTTACCCATCCCTTGAATCAGCGCCTGCTTGACCAAGACATTATGTTTAAAAGAACATTCGAAAGAAGGAAATATGGGAAAGGTGAAGAAAAGTTTTGTGGCACACTTGTATATTCAAAACCTGGTCATAAGTTTTTGTAGTCTTATTACCAAAAAAAACAAAAAGAAAGGAATATGAAGTGGAAGAAAAGTACAAGTAACAGCTGGCCACAATAGTTGCTGGTAATAAATTAAATTTTATCACGTGACTAAAATAGATTGCAACAAAACACAAATGTTTAATTGAGCGGCAAACGAAAGCCATGCAACATGAAAATATAAACAACATGTCCGTCAGATCAGAAAGGAAGGAGAAAACACTGAAATCGTTGGAACTAAATTATAACTGAAAATAAAATAATATTTTAAATCGTGCAGCTTTTCATGTTTTCATTAATAAATGGAAAGACATTTACAAGTAATTAAGGCGTGATTCCAACACGTACATTACGAACAATTTCCTCATTGTTCTTTCTTTTTATTTTTTCAATCTGTATATTTCGTTTTAATTTGTTCATTAAAGGTGTGAGTTTTAAGAATGTGTGATTAATTTTATTACAACTTATTTCCCCGACCTTCTCGAGAATTGTCGATGTGATTAATATTCAATGCAGGCATATGTACGTGTTTTGAAGAAATTTATTCCAAATTACAAAAGTGCAAAGAAAAATTTTATATATTTTTACATATTATGTACATATGTTCATATTAATCGGACTCACGTGAAATTATTTGCCTGTTAACAATTTTCTTTTATTTTTATTTGAACTATAAAAGCCCATCTAGACTTTTACGATTTAACCATGTAAAAGAAATATATTTATTTATCTGCTTTAATGTCAACAAAACAAGCGAAATTCAATAAATATGTACATATTGGTAAAACACATTTTTGGATTGACGCTTTTTCGGTTTTCAACGAGCACAAAAACATGATTCCCCAAATTTATTTCCGGATCTTATGGAATTTATGGTTTGACCTAGAGCCTGCCTAAAACACAAAGTTAACCTTTGCAAAACAAGAATAGAAAATTAAAAATGCAAATGTGTAAAAAAAACAAATTAAGCGTTGTTTTCAATCCAAGAGACATTCACAGCAAGCATAATTACAGGAAAATAAAAAGAAAAGTATTCCTTTTTAAAGAGATGTTACATTAACTTAATCGATACTCTTACTGTAGTTAATCAGAACCAAGCAAAGATTTCGTAAACGATACTTTTTTAGATTTTGTTTAAATTTTTTTTGCAGAAAAATTAATAGTAGTTCAGCTCTTGAAACTGCTTAATGCTGAAAGTCTATACCACGCGTTCTACGCGTTAACGAGTTCTAAGCGTCTGTCAAAAAAGTAGAATCAGTGCAATTAAATGTGACAAATTACACAGCACAAAGCGTAGAACTCTTAGACGCTTACAAAGCGTGAAGTAGTTTTACTTTCTAATTTTGTACGCGTCGCAAGTGTCATGAAAAAAGTTTATATGTTTTTGTTGGCCAAGGATGGCAAATTATATTCTATTTTCAGTGTTATTGATAAATATGTTTGTATAGTAAATTACTTTTTTATATTTTTTATATTAAAAAAGCACTGTTAATTAAAAAAAACCTGTTGCAATAAAATTTACAAATATTTTTCAAAATTAAATACATTAAAATTAATTTTTTAAAACAACTTTTTTTACTAACAAAATTTGCATTTTAATTGTCGATTACTTTTACGTATTGAGTCTAATTTTAAAAATTTATTCAGCGAGTGCAATGGAGAAGAAGCTAATTAATATTGTGAAAAATCACAAACTTTTAAACAAAAAAAGCTTTTCGTAGGGCTCAATGTTATGTGCACAAAAAATGTTATGTGCACAAACTCAATAAATTCTTTTAAACTGTCAATTTCACATACCATTTTGCAAAAGTTATTTTTATTTGATAAAAGTATTTAAACTACAGCAGATCAAAACAAAAAATGTGGTGCAAGTAACTTGAATTAGGAAAAGCATAGAATGTGTAGAAAGTATGACAATGCATACAACGCCTGTTATGGACTTTCAGCTTTAACTAAATATTTATTTCGCTTCATAAAAGCGAGAGAATACACTTGAAAAAGCACAGCATAAAATCAAAACAAAATAATGCAATAATTCTGAGTAAGAGTTGGGTGGTTAATGAACGAACCATGTAGTTCAATTAAACTACTCACACAAGTGAATAAAGTGAGCATCTCATAAAAGTGAGCTCTTTCAGGTCCTTAGTTCGTGTTTCTTTTACATTCATATTTCTTTTTCGTTCTTATTTATTTAATTTTTCTTTTTCGTTCACAAACAAATTACTGATCTTATTATGATTCACAACTAAATTGATAGTTGAGTTGTAATTGTCAAATTCTTATTATGGATTACGGCTCAACTCAACTCACCTTCAATCAGCGGTTCACTGAGTTGTATTCGTTAAGTTGCTACACATATTATGATTTACAACGAAGGCAACTAAAATTCGTTGTGAATCATAATACAAACAAATAGTTGAGTTGTGTTGTAAGATTGACAACTCAACTTAGTTGAGTTGTGAATCATAATAGGGACATACATTTTGCAACATAATGCCTGATGTATTCCGCATATTTGCATCACTTTATTCAAATCATCAAATACTCGTACCATACAAATCTTTCCTTTTGTATTGTCTCTGACAGTTTTAAGAGACATGCATTGATAGAGAAACCCGTCGTTAACCTTTCTGTCATATTGTCATATACAGATATGTATATCACATAAACTCACTTTAATTGTTTTATTTATTTTTTTTACATAAAACAATATGTGCAGTTTTATACTAATTAAAAATTTTTCTTCGAGCCAATATTTATGTTAATAATTTTGTTCTCTTGTTGTCCTTGATCGTCCGTAATCTTTTGTCGCTTTTCTTTACAAATGTCAAATATACTGATTTTTTACAGCTCACTTCTTTTACGTTTGTAAAAGGAGCAACTGAACTATTGAACTAACTGAACTAACAGAGCGTCTTAGTTCAGTAAAAAGAGCTTTAACGACCGCTGTCTCAAACTCTACAACTCTACTTTGATTAGAATTTGAGAGTATTTAATATTATTAGGGAATACGAGGAAGATGAAGCTCTGGCCATCCTAAGCTGCTAAGCTTATTTTTCTTAAGAAGAAGTCGGGAGATACCTAAGAACTCCTAATATATCTAGAAATGCAGATACGCTTGTTTACTGGCGCATTGACATCTCATGCACAAACTTGAAGAAAATGGCGCAGAGTTAAGTTTTCAAAAAAGCGCTGTCGGATCTGAGTTCGGTCCATACAATATGAAACTTTTGTACTGTTGCAGTTTTTCTCTTTTTTTAAGAATGTATACATTTGTATTTGTACGAACGAGAGAATGAGGCAGCGACAAAAATTGCATATTGTAAAAAGGTTCAGCCTGGCGAAATCGGCTGTCGCGGTTACGTGATATCCGCATTATGTGAACACAGCTTAATGTGAACAAATATTTTTCAACATCGACTAACTAACGTAAACAATATCGATTCAATATGTGCATCAGGTTCTACTTCTAGTGAAATAGCATTCATGACCTTTAGCAATATCATCTTCGAAGTTATCTTGATTCCTTTCTTCAACTGAGAATGTGTATTCCATCCTGTGTGTATTGTGTGTATTGATTCCTTTCTTAAACAAATGAGAATGTGTATTCAATCTTAAAGAAAATTTAAATTATGTGTGCACGCCTGAAAACATTTAGAGAACTGTGACTGGGTTTGAAAAGGTATTATTGAGACACATTAATTAATATTGTCTCTCTCTTTTTAATAGCACAATTACACTTTTTTCTTGTCGAATCGCTTTGCCAAATTATACTGAATAATGATTTCAACGGGTGAAAAATGACCGGAACAAATTGCTATAAGGTTATCGCAAATATATAAAGAGGTAGTATTTTGTATGAAATATTATGACCGGGACCGAGAAGACGTTGTATGTTATAAGCGAACTCCACTGTATTACGAATTATATTTTTGTGGGCTTTGTTTTATGTCTATTATTTCTGTGGAAACAAGGAAAAGATGCTTAAGTCATATTTTACTGTTTTGTAGGAAAGCACATTTTAACTTTCAAGTGGATTTTTAGAAATTCGATCCAATTGTAAATAAAGTTGCCAAATTCGTTTCTCATTTCTTCTATATTCGGAATACATTGTTCTACACTCTATAACTAATATATTCAACTTGAAATATGCTTAATAGTATGTTAAGTTAAGCTCTTATTCCATATGAGATTATAAGTTGAAAAAAAATAAGAAGCAATTCTTTACGCAATAACTTCCTGAAAAATTGTACAAAATAGTTGAAACTTTTCCCAGAGTTACTTCTGAATGTGGAGATTACAAAAGAAGTATTAACACAAATTTAACTTATGTCGACTTAAGCAGTTATTCGTTTTGCCACAGATTTATGCTTGAATAAATACAAAATATAATGTCAACTTTTCTTCCGATGTGTAATTTAGGGGCTGAGCTGGTAGCATGTAATTTACAAGATTATTGGTGACAGCATTAAGATGTGTGTAAACGAGATAAATAAGAATTATATTTTCCGTATAAAACTATAAATTGTACGTCCAGTATGCGAAATTAATTGCCGTAAATATTTATGCATGTTTATCCTGAAAATAAGAATACTTAATTTGTTGTTATTCCCTATCATTAATATAAGCAATCTACTCGTTCATGCCACCCCTACACCAAGTGTCTCTTAACATCCTTTTCACACACTCACACACAGATGCATACAAACATGATTCGTAAATTAAATGGACACAATGAACCTCTACATCATTTTGTGTGGCATGACCATCATTTAAATTGTTTTATGTTAAGTATTATAATTTATTGCTTTGAATAAATATTCATCGTACATCAATCATTAACATGTTTTGTATTGTGTTCAGTGTTGTAAAAAATTTTAATTTTTTTTTTGTAAATCTTAAAATTTCTGAAAAAAAACTTTTTTTCGGCCAAAAAATATTTTTTTCTTACAACTCATTAAATTATGAAATTATGTACCTACAACGAACACAACAAAAATTTATAAAAAATGAGAGCATTCCCTACTGGGAATGTCAATAGCGAAACTGTACTGAATTACTATTGACACAGTCGCCAGCACTAGTGACTTATAATATCCCAGGCAATGATATTTGCTACAGACTATTAACATGTGCGTGTCATTGAAAGTCCACTACTGACACTGGTACTATTAGTTCTTTTGGGACCATAACGCTCTCCTATTGCAACGTAGTCATATCTCAAAAAACGTGATTTTCGTGTTTAGAACGCAGCACTATTTATCTTCATCTCATGTGAAAAATTTATACAAATATCTTTTTATTCGCCTCTTGAGGAGGGAATATGTTTTTATTTTTCCGTTAAGGTGCATGTAAATTAAAAACTTTAACTCGTTTTCTGTAGAACAAGTTCTTTCGAGATGTGAAAACGTTGCAATAAAGGATATGTAGATATTGGAACCAGTGATTCACTATTACATTTTATTAATTCTAGTCTACACTTTTGGCACTCTTCTGAAGTAAATGTCGGTAATTAAAATGCATATTTTGTGAACTTTTGAAGTGAAAAAATTAAGACTAGAAGGCACTAATTCATAAAAAATTAAGAAGAAGTATCATTTTGCTACAGAGCTCCATTTTTTGTGGCTAAAGTTTGTCTGAGAGTAGCCGGCGCCCTGCTTTTTAATTAATCCGGCACTGTTCTTATTTTTTGATAAAGTTAACAAATATTAAAATGTTAAATGAAGCTTTTGTGTACTTTCGCAAAAAAAATATAAATATTGAAAAAAATATAAAAGATATTAGTCGTATAGTGTCTTATGAAATTTTAAATTCATATCTTTTGATGAAAGAATGTTTGTACAATTGCTATTATTTATTTTCAAAAAGTTGTCAGATCTTAGAATACCAGATAATCCTGAAATTTCCAATTTATTTCCTATTTTAATTTTATTTTAATTAATTTGCGAAACTATTCGCTCTACGTTGGCTGTGGATATAGGAACCGACAGAACCGCATAAACTATTTTTTTTTAAACGGGAAAACTTTGGGGCAGTCACTCTGAATGTTTCTTCCCAAGACTTTTCAATATGTATTTTGTTCTTCCCACAGATTAGTTTCCGAAAAGTCAAAGTGAAGAAGTTCGCGCCATTCATCATCTGTTTCTTGAATATTTTGTACATCAATTACATTTGGCTGAAAGCCACACAATCGAAATATATTGGACTTTTGTTTTATTTTTCACTAACAAAAATGTCGAATTCAAACCTTTTTAATAGGCCCATTACAAAGCTTCAATATAAAATTTTAAACAGTGGTCTCTTGAAAGCATTTCGCTGCCAGCATTGGCGGAAACATTGTCTGAAGTAAAGTTTCAACAGTTTTACTTGAGAAGAAAAACTTTAATACTTCTAGCATCTCAAAAAAATGGCAAAAAATTATAAATCTTACAATATGACAACAGTGATTGTGATATTGTTAATTATATTCGCTCTATCTCTCGGTCTCTCATTGAGTGTAGAGTAACTAAAAGTATACGTTAAATAATCGCTGCCATTAGCAATATTTAGCAGTGGTTATTCTTTCGCTTATTAATACAATATTAATACAAAACACATTTACAACGTCAAAGCTGCCGACTACACGACTAATAAGGCAGTTAACTTCAATCTCCGCATTGTAGCCAGCTAATTAATTATTTTGAAAACGACAGCTACATCGCTAAAGCAGCTGTTTGTTCTACAGTGGTTCTAGTTTGAAGTATTTAATTTTTGTTAAATACAATTAGTTATTGAAATTATGCTTATATCAAGTAAAATGTAAAAACAAATCAATTCATTTGTTTAAAACATCCTTATTGTTAATGTATATATAATTTATAATATGTTAATTTTCTGATGTCTTTTTCTGTTAAATAAACTAAAATATGTTTAAGCTGTCATTTATTTTACAATTCTTTTCAAAGCGCATTTAACCAGGTAACAGCATTACAGCAGCTGACAATTCGTTGCGAATGTCAAAATACATATAAAATACTTTTGCATTTTTTTACTTTTTTCGGTATCTGTTTTCTTTGTTTTATGGGTCAGGTTTTTGACATACTCAATGAAACTACACAAACAAAAATGCATGTTGTTCTTGTATTGCTGTAATGGTTTTCCTAATGCAGTCACCTAGTTAAACACACCTTGTTTCTTATTGTATTGGAAGCTTTAATCTGCTCATTGTTGCCAATAAAATAGAAATTAGCCTTAAGTTGGCCACAACTACAACGGTAGTTGTGTATCCATGTAGCTGTGTGGTCGTGAAAATAATAATTTTTTACATGCATTCTATTTTTGTCAGATTGTAGTCGGTAGCCTGCTGTCTTAAATATGTTTGATTCATAATAAGCTATTTTATGTGTATTCGCTTAGAAAGTTACCCATGTGGGCGAGAGTAGTGCGTGGTATTATTAACCCTACTTATTTTGTAATTGGAAGAATATTAGATATTCATTTAAATTTAGCTTAAAAGCAGGTAAATTTTTTTAAACAGAAACTGACTCCCCGATTACATTGTAATCGGAGTTATAAGTGCTGCATCACAACACCATACTTTTCCAAACAAAGGCGTACTCATCTGTTATCCTTTTTTGCAGAACTTTACATTTTTTAAGGACGCATAATTACAAACTTTTATTTTGTATTAATATTTGATATAGTATAGCAATATTCATACAGAACGAATTGTTATGGAGTCTAGAATTTCGATCAAATAAATAAAAAATTTGCTTTGAATAACTTATCCTTCTATATTTTATTTTAAATATTTCATAAAAATAATATGTAAAGTAGCCTTGCATCAATTAGATTATACTTTAAAAATAATAGTACTGATTATATAATTCTCTTTTAAACAATTTCTGATAACTATTTGAATACGATTACTAATAATGGAAAAGTAATCTGAATTACTTGAAATTACAACAAAATTATAAAATAATCAAAAGTAATCAAAAATAATACGACTACTTTCAAAAGTTTTTTTTGATTATAAAAAAATAATGAAAAAGAATTAAAAGTAATCTTTAAAAGTAATCGGATTAATTTTTGTTTACTTTCGATTCTTTTTGATTATTTTGTTATAATTTCAAGTTCTTCAGGTTACTTTTCCATTATTAGTAATCGCAATCAATTAGTAACCGTGCGAAACTGATTATAATAGTAATTTAATCATTGCTTCGCCTTTAAAAAAAGCAATAAAATTACTAATTATTACGGTTACTAATCATTACTTAAAATAATAAGGATTATACACAATATCGCTCTATATATATTTTTTTTTAAATCAAAATGTTTAACTTTTTAGAAGAGTCATATTAAAAAAATATTCATTCGAGGGTTAAAAGATTCACAGATCAGAAAAACGTCTTCATTCAAAACATTTAAATAAAAACTTGCAAGGATAAAGAAGGATGCATTTGTCAAAGGACTTCCTTATGTTTCATTCGTGGGAACCAAATCACAATGTTTTTTATTTGATTATAGAGACCATGACCTCTCGTTCATTAGGAATTCTGTAAAATATCAAATATTCGTACAATAAATAATATTTGAGATTTTGCATCTTCCAACTATGAAAAGCTCTATAAAGAAGACACATGAGGACAAGAAAATAATATAATTAATGTGCAATTTTACTACAACGGGTCTCTAAATTTCGAATCGAAAAAAAGTTTATGGTCTTAGTAACGTTTAAAACAATAATAAAGATATATACCTCATTTATGTATTCTGTTTCAGTTAAAATAAAATTTAATAAAAATCTATAAAAAAAAAGATTTAAAAATACCTACCAACTTATTTCAGTTCCTGTAAGTTTATATTTCTGCATATCTTAACTTTTTAATGTTAACCATCATTTACAGTTTTGTTTACCTAAAAAGAGATGGGGAAAAAAGAACGGATATTAAATTAATTTGCTTAAAAATATAATATTTTATTTTGAAAAGTTGCTTTATAAATTTTTAATAATACAAAACTCTTCCATTTAATTCAGTGGCCGGCAAACTTTTTTACCGAAAGACCCCAACAAATTTGCTACTGTCAATTGTTGTAGGAAAAACCAGAAAAAGAGCAATATAAAAGTGTGAATAAAATGTACTTTTAGTTCAAAAAAAATATTCTGTCTAAAGCAAAAATTAATTTTTAAAGAAAATGTTACGCTTGCGGAAGCAACAAATTTATAATTCCTCGTTCCAAACTAATTTTATGAAAAAAAGAATAGATGATATTTTGTCACCTTCTTAGTTTATTTTTCATAAAATATAAATTATGCAATAGAACTGGCATTTGAAGCAATACGGGGCCACAAGTCAGCGCACTCCTTAGCAACAGGGCCAGTGATGGCAGAGCGATTCCATTCACCCTTATTACTCACTATCACCCCCGCATTATACACAAGTATATAAACACGCCATTCCTCCTTCTGAATAGTTTTCTCTGGCGAATAACCACGGCGGGCATTAACTTTTTTCTCAATTCTGGTTTACCCATCTTAACAGTGACAACAAACATATCACCAACACCAGCAGCTGGCAAACGGTTCAAGCGACCACGAATACCATGCACAGCAACACAACAAACAAATTCTTAGCACCTGCATTGTCAGCATAGTTCATGACGGCGCCAACAGGTAAACCAAGGGAGATGCGGAAGTTTCCTCCCGCGGTACCACCACGTCCTCTCTTAGACATATTACGGCTGGTTCACAAGTAAAAAAATACGGAATCCGAAAAGCGGTCACTAGTTCATAAACATCTTCCGACTCCAAATTGAAGAATTCTAAATACATTTTATGGATCCCTGGGGGTCAATATTAAACAAACACTGGTCTCAACAAAATGTACACATACTTTCTCTTTTAAAATCAACAGCAAACGAATATTCTTTTAACAGAACCCATGTTGAAATGAAATAAAAAAAAATAAGAATTAAAAATTCCATCCAGAGGTACTCTTGACACACAACGCCAACAAGTGGGGTTGGGTAACTAATCGAAGCACTGTGGAGCTATTGGACTAAAAATGCCAAAAAAATGTAATGTGATCTTTATGTCTCCTTTGTCGGTTTATCAGTCTGAACTCTTTTTGCTTCTAGTCCCAACATTTCTTTGCAGTCCCACTCTTTCTCATTGGCTTACAGCCATACCTAAATAAGAGCGTTGAGCATCGCGTTAGCAACTGGGTACGTATTTGCAATGTATTCTAAGACAAAAATTTACTCTGAATGTACCGAAAATCCGTACCCTGTTGCTAACGCGACGCTCAACGATCTTGCTTAGGTATGGCTGTTAATAGTTACCTCGCACTGAGTTTGCAAGGAGTGTATCGCTTATTTGTGTTTATTTTTTTAAAATTTCCATGCTTTAGACTTTTAACTTAATATTGGAATAATAAGCTTCTTCGGTCCAGTACAAAAGAGAGATCAGATGTAGGTTGGCTCCAGATTGGCGAGCGGAGTGATAGTTTTCGGCGGCAGTTATAAGAGCTAAATTCTCAGCGGAGGCGCAGAGAGCCAAATTTTCGGCGACGGTGACTAATTTTTGAATTTATATTTCTCTATTAGTAATTGTACCGCACTGCACTAGTAATAAAGTATTTAATTGAAAAATAAAATCATTTGGCTTTAACGCCTATTGCAGTGCTCCGACGATCTCTCAGCTTAATCCACTTGCACGCTACATTTACCGGTTCAATAATTTTTTGTCGGCTACGCCGTATTTTAGTGTTTCATAAAAAATATAAATTTATATTTTCCCAACGCTGTAAATGGGGAAAAAGAGAAACAACGGACTGGACCGCTAAAATCGGCTGATAAATGAGCCGTTGATCAGATTGAAAAAAAATAATATCGACGGCGCGCTAACATACATCCGCACCGATACAGCTAACCTTTATGGATCCCTTCTTTCTATACGAAGAGATTGTTCGGATGGCAATTCTTGAAAAATATTTTTTGGCGGATGTCCCGGCAATTTTAATTTTCAACCATTTAAAGAAGTTGAAAAAGCAAACCAAACATTTATACAAACTTACAAACCGACTTAATATAGCAGGAATTATTTACTCTATTATTTGTGAACCACTTTTCAATTTTTTTTTGTTTGATAGAAGACATGCTTGCAGTTTGAAGTTATAATTTTTACCCAAAATCAGACTTTTTGCTCAACCGGAATATGGAATAACCCATGACTGAGTTTAAATTTATTTATGTATACCCTTGTTTTTCAGTCCATTATTGTCAATTATTTAGCAGTTAATTAACAAGATGAGAAAGACTGAAACGAACTGTTTTCTTCTGACTTTGAAAATTTAAAATTACAACAAAAAATACGAAATGATGTGATTTTAAAAACAGGAACAAATAGCACGTGTGATTTGAAATCGGCAAGTGATTTAAAATCACGTAGTTTACAAAATTAGTTCAAATAATTTAAATTTTAGTTCAAAGTACTTGAAGTAGTGATTGGGAATTACAAAAATTTAGTTTTTTAAATCTATAATCGCACTTTTTCTTAAAATTTGTATTTAACATTATCAGTAAAATATGCACCCTTATTAAAGTTTTCAATATCGACGTCACGTCAATACAATAACAAAAAATTTGGGCTGTCGTACCCGTTGTCGAAAACAACTGATTACTATTGAGAGGCTCATATTATTTTCCAGACCTTAGAGAACAGAAATAGACGGTCAAGTAGCACGAAATTGTTCTCGAGAACGAGCAGAAATGTCCCAATTTTTTGGTATTTTATTGGCGTGACGTCGATGTTGACAACTGGAATAAGGGTAATTAATTATTTTATTGAATACATAGAAATTGATTGATTATTCATGGCTGTAGTTAATGTTAATGCGCATTTCACTGTTGCTAATGCAGATCATAAGGGAATCGTTACCCAAATAATTAGAGAAGAGCGGATAAAATTATTGATTTAAGCAATTTATTATAAATTGCACCAAAAACTATCGCCAAAATAAGCAAGTTATTTGAAATCGCTAACTTTTTAGTGGCAATTAAGCAATTAAGTAGAAACTTAACACACTATGAATAACTTTAGCACCACGCTTAAGTTGGAATTAAATGCGACTATGAATGTGCGCATAATGAGTTTGGTCCAACTCGTTCAGTCGCTCGTTTTAGACAAAAACCTTTGATCAAACTCAATTAGTATATATTTTTCCAAAACGAGCGGCTGAACGAATTGGATCCAACTCTAGCGCCTATGACATTATTAAAGTCGGTTATTACGAAATTTCCGAATCACTTTTTCTCATTAACAATTTAATCAAAACTTTTTTGTTTGAATGTATGCATGTACTATTT
This sequence comes from Gymnocheta viridis, assembly GCA_956483585.1. NCBI lineage: Eukaryota > Metazoa > Arthropoda > Insecta > Diptera > Tachinidae > Gymnocheta > Gymnocheta viridis. The sequence continues at coordinate 47,828,962 of OY101441.1, read as the reverse complement.
TAAAAATTATTATTTCCACACGTAACACATATTGCTCCTTTATGACAATGTCGTCATATGTCAAAAAATGTGATTTTTCTTAGTTACGAATTACTCATCGTATCGTTCTTAATTTTGTGTAAAAAAATCCTTCAAATATCTTGTTTAATCAACTGTTGAGGGGAGAATAGTTTTTCCATTGGGGTGTGTGAGGTGTTAGTAAATTAAAAAGTAAACTCGTTTTCTGAAGAACGAATTGTTCTGAGATATAACTATGCTGCAACAAAGGTGCGATATAAATTTTTTTTAAGTTTGAACGTCCACTTAAAGCGCTTGAATGTTTATTCTATAATAACTTTATTCAACCTGTTCCACGGTGAACCGTAAAAGGTAAAAAAGCATATGTATAAAACATATATTTGTTACGATGTCAAGGATATTTGCATACAAACAAATCAATGTTTGAATGAGAGTATGTAAATATCCATGTAAAAAGTGTAAATGTAACCACTTGTGACCATGTGTAAAATGTATACATGCTTATGTTGTTCTTGTTGTTTTTTTTTGTTCAAGCCAATACATTTCCATTTGTGCACACGTATCCGTATGTCAAATGAATTCATTTGCAGCCACAAATTTTCATTTCATCCTGTGTGTGTCTACATACGTCCATATGTATGTATGTAAGTTAGTTTCCTTTTTTGGGGGGTTCCTCCTTCTGTTGCACCTTTCGGCTTTTTAAGTAAATATTTGTTGGGTCAACTAAAAACAAATTTTCGACACATAGTAACATATGGAAGCAAAAATAATATTCAATTCAACCGAAATAACATAAATCACAAGCGAATGAAAATAGACATTGAAACCCACAAATAATCCTTTGTAAAATATTGTTGTTAAACAAGCCGTACGAGTATAGTTGAGTGTTGTGGTAACTTTTGCATAATTATTTAAAGAGATTGGTTTGGGAGCAAGTAAAAATGGGAAATATCAAAAGCCATCAAATCATTAATAATTTACTGTGATATTTTAAAAATAAATACAAATGATAAAACTGTTGGAAAAAGGATATCGCACGCTTAGGAAATTAATTAATTGAAACAGTAAAAAAGAAACGTTATCACGCTTAACAAAAAGTTTTATAAAATTTGTATTCTTAATTCTTTATGTAAATTAAGTTCCTTATTTTGTGAAACACAACTCTTAGCGTTGATACATTTTATATGGAAAAAGTTCAAAATCGAAAAGCAGAACACACAAAAAATTTTATCAACGCCTAGCTTCGCGTTTTACAAAATAAGGGCCTAAGTTTGCGATACAACTTGAAAAATTAAGAAAGAAAGCTGGACTTCATTACAAAACAGCAAAAATGGGTAAAATTTAGTTTTAAGGAATTCGGTTTTCATTGCTTTCAAAGTATTACACTGGGTATTCACGTACCTTCGTCACAAATTCAAAATTTACAATGTGAGAGTTTGTATAAATATGTTATAAACATGGGAATGGTTGATAAAAATTTATAATTTTAAATATTTCTTCGGTTTTCCACTCCATTACGTTTTTTTTAAATAAATATGCAGTTTTTAGTTTTCTAAATTCAAATTCGCAAAAGCACTGACTACAGAAAAGAGAAATGGCAGCAGATTGATAGGCAATAATTGCTCAAGCAGTCAGTTGAGCAATCATTGCGTAATTTTCATGAACGCAATCAAATTTGACAATTGCCCCAATAGATATTGCTACGTGAAGATCTAGTGTTAGGAAATACTTGAAATGTTTTAGACTTCTTAAGAAGTTATATGAGCAGCAAGCAGATGTTTAAATAAAGAAGGAATTTTTTTCCAAAATAATTTTTATTTCGAACACAGTTACTGTTACTTTTATCATACTAGAGATGGAAAGCAACGTAAGTAATTTTGCCATGCACGATCAGTGTTGCAAGGTATGTAAATAATTTCTAATAAAAAAAAATATTAAAAAAATTCTAAATTATATTTTTTATATATAAAAAATATATTGCATTGTCCAAAATGAAGATAAAAATAGGATCGTTAGGGGGAATTTCGACCTAACCAATTTGTAAATGTTGTGAAACAATGAATACTAAGAAATATGCTCAATTCTTGTATTCATTATCGTAAAGGAATCTATTTTATAAATAGGCAAAGGCAAATTTTTGGATCCCTTTTTTTCTTGTGTTTGCTAACCGTTTTTCTTCATTATTTTAAAAAATGGTAGACATTGTTGAGCTTTATTGACATGACTTTATATTATTGAAATCGGTTCAGTACTAGAGGAATAAAAAGCTCCTAAAGTTGACACCAATACAAATGCTAAAAATACACACGTACCTTCACTTATCGAAGAATTGATTCAAGTAAAAAATAAGCAAATCAATGAGGTTGTTTAAGAGTATCTACACATGTATAAGTAGTAATAAGATTTTTTATTCTTCAAATGAGTGAAGTTGAAAAAGAAATCAGAATTAAAATAGATGAGAATTAAATATGGATGTACATTTTCATTACGTATGGATGTGTAAGCTTCCAGCAAAAAGTTAACAAAATAAATGTGCCTGTTTGTATGCAATTTTATTTTGTTTATTGTTTTTTCTATGGGAAAGACAATGGAAAAGTTCGACCTGTAGCCAAACTCTAGTTTAGTTAAATAGTGGATATTCCCACAATATAGTATCCACTACGAAATTCGTACTAGGGAACATAGATGAGCGTAATGATTGAATTCGTCTTAATCTTCTGTGAACACAAATAATTTAATATTATTCAATTATAATTTGCACAATTTTTAGCCCTGAAAGTAATATTCACCATTGGATTAAAGCCAACACAGGTCAAATAAATACGAGTACGTACAATCAATTAAGATATTTAAATTAAGATAACAATTTTAAATTTGTTTCTAAGTGAAATAATAAAAATCCTAAATCTTGGGGGGAAACTATTAAGCTGGTAACTCTGCACACGCTCACGAGCACACATGCTGTAGCATTGTACATTCATTCACGCTCACGTGATTAAGAGTAATGGCGGAAATTACGCTCATGAAAAAAATTGTATTTCTTTATTTTTAGCATCAGCATTGTATTGGAATGTTACTTTCAAAATATTTCTAATTTTATTTCAAAATTCAAATCACGTCCATCGGATTGAAGGGATAATAATTTATGATGATGCGTGCCTCACGCCAATCACGTGACCTGTGCTCATCTCTAAATAATACTACTAGTGAAAAAGCTCTTGCTTTGGCATAGCCAAACATCGAACTATTATTTGTTCTATATACTTTTAAGATCATCCCAATTATGCTTCAATTAACGCTTATTTTTCTTTGCTTAAATTTCAATTAAAATAACAATAAACCAAACAATAAATAAAATCAACATTAATTCTTTCGCATACAACTCAACACAACAGGACATTAGAAATTCACTTGCCTGCCACAGAACACAAGAAATATAAACAGCTAGCAGAAAATATTCATTCACTCATTCATGCTTCTCCACAAACACACACCCACCGACAGACAACATTGAAGCATATTTATGCAAATGTGTTGTCATTATTTGTCAATATTGTTACAACAAAAACAACGAAAAAAAAAACAAACAATTTAAAATTTGTATAATTTTGTTATTTAATCCTGTTAGTTTCTTTCACACAGATCTTCATGCTGCTGCAACAGAAAGCGAGTGCGGAAGGCACATGATACTATGACAAAAATGGGAAAAAATTGTATGGGACATGGAATCCTCGCGTCTGCTAAAACAAGAAGTTAATTTCAAACCAATGTTTGCCAGTAAAAAAAAGTTTTTAATATTTTCTGCGAATTTTACACTCTATAAATGCGCTTAAAAATTCAAATCATGTTTAAAAAATGTAAGAAGATTTCTATACTTTGAAGAGTTCTTACGAGTAGCTGCCCAATAAAAAAAACTTATAAACGATTTGACTTCCCCTTGATATTTCGGAAATAGTTAAAATAAAACATTTTCCTTTGACTTCGCCTTTGACTGCAAATAACTTTAAGTACCATTTTCACCAGTTAAACTAAACAAAAGAACCGAAGAGCTCCTTTGTAAAACCAACTTCTGGTTAAAGGTATTCATTACAATTATTTGACTATTGATATTGAAATAAATTTTAGCATAAATTAGTTTTACATGAAACCGAGTTTAATCAAAATGTACCTTTTATTCGAGGAAGAAAAAGCTTTTAATGTGATTAAATTTGAACAACTGAGTATTGTTCTTTTCACTGGTGTGAAAAAGTATCAAACCTTGATTTACATTTAAATAACATTTATTAAAAATGTAATAAAGGGTGTTTTTTTAAGCTAGATAGAACTTTAAATTGTAAAAAGTAACACAAAAAATTAAATTTTAATGAAACATTTTTTTTTTATTTGTTTCAGTACACTCTGACAAATCATCATGAATAGACTCACGCTTGAACAACGCTACGAAATTATCCAAATTTACTTTGAAAATCAGTCGTCGATTCGCGCAACTTATAGACGACTTCGTCATTTTTATGGCGTACATAATCGTCCATCTGAACAAGCCATTCGTCGAACTGTGGATAGATTTCGTACCACATACTCTCTAGAGGATGCAATAACACCAGCACATCGAAGGAATGTGTGTACTGAAGAGAATATCGCCGCTGTAAACGAAAGTGTGGAAGAAGATCCAAATTTATCGATTCGTCGTCGGTCGCAGGAATTGGGGCTCTGTCCGTCCACTACGTGGAAAATTTTGCGCAAAGATCTCGGCCTACACCCGCATAAGATCCAGCTGGTGCAGGAATTGAAGCCACGAGACCATTATATGCGTCGTTCTTTCGCCGATTGGGCTCTAGAGCAGTTGGCAACTGACCCGTTGTTTTATCGCAAAATTGTGTTCAGCGATGAGGCGCATTTTTGGCTTAACGGGTTTGTTAATAAGCAAAATTGCCGCATATGGAGTGAGACCAATCCACAAGAGACCCTACAGACTCCATTACATCCAGAAAAATGCACCGTTTGGTGCGGTTTTCACGCTGGTGGCATCATGGGACCTTATTTCTTCAAAAATGAGGCCGGAGCTCGCGTTACGGTCAATGGAGATCGTTACCGCACCATGATCAATGATTTTTTGTTTGAAAATATGGATGACATTGATCCGGAGGAGATGTGGTTTCAACAGGATGGCGCTACGTGCCATACGGCGAACGCAACCATCGACTTATTGAAATCAAAATTTGGCGATAAGTTGATTTCGAGAAATGGACCTGTCAATTGGCCTCCAAGGTCGTGCGATTTGACACCTCTCGATTATTTCCTGTGGGGCTACGTGAAGTCACTGGTTTATGCTAATAAACCAGCAACAATTGACGCCTTGGAGGCCAGCATTGTTCGTGTTATTCGTGACATACGGCCAGCAGTGCTCGAAAAACTGGCCCAAAATTGGACGTCCAGAATGCGCTTCGTCAAGAACAGCCGCGGTGCCCATATGCCCGAAATCATTTTCAAATGTTAATGTCACGTATTGATCTTTCGAATAAAAAAAAATTTTGATTACAATTTAATTTTTTGTGTTATTTTTTACAATTTCAAGTTCTATCGGGCTTAAAAAAACACCCTTTAGTTTTGAATAATGTTATATTTATGCAAGACAAAATTATGTTTATATTTCATTTCAGTTTGACTAGACCTGACTTAAGGTACGGTCCCACTTGCCAAATATTTGCGGAAAAAAACGTGACCAGCACACAAGCTAAATTTCCATTTTCTTTAATTCCAATATTTTTTTAAATTTGGGTTCGCTTTTATTAAAAATAATATAAAAATAGCATTTGTGGCATAATTGACTTCATTTTGTGACATAAAAACCAAGTTAAATCACACTAACCCTGAGCAAAAGTAGTGGTTGCGTTTTTTTGGCCAAATGTTTGTCAAGTGTGACCGTACCTTTACACAATAAACAACATGATGGTTATGTGACATAAAATTATTTTCAAAATAGTTAACGATTTTTTATAACTTTTTTATTTTCTATGGACGACGCAATCGGCCATATTCTAGTAATTAAATACGAAAATAATATTCCAAAATCTAAATTATGAAACAGAACAACGTCTGCAACTTCAGGAACAATCGCTGATGGTCTATAATAAAATCGACGGCAGTAACTTCAAATAATCTCTTATTATTGTCTGATTTTCTTTTGACACTATTACATTTCTATCAATATACCTTATTTGCGTCACCATGGCATATCTTTACTTTGTATCCCCTATTGATGAAATTGCATTATTACGAATCTAATGGGATAATTCTGCATTTTCTAAAATGAATATTGAGCTGTCACTTAACATTAATAAAATGAAAGATGCTAATGTATGATTCATATCAACGAATCTATTGCTAAGAAATGCATGACACTGCATGCAATTTCTGTGTTTATTTATATGATTCACAAAAGCGACGAATCAGTATGATTGCTTTGAAAACTTCTTAAGCCCCGCTCTGAACAAATATAGTTTTATGGAATATTTTTAAGGAAGTCTAGCTGCTTCATTTTATAATTTATTTTAATACAAGAAAAATTATTAAAATATAAATTTAGAACAATATCATAAGAACGTATTGATGTTAAAAAATAAAACAAAATGGTGAAACAGAAAAAAGTCTGTAACTTCAGGAACAATTGCTGATGGCCCATAACAAAATCAGCGGCTTCAAATGCTCTTTTCGTTACATTTTTCGTATGAAACATGGATGGGATTTCATGAAGACACGGTAACATTGTTAAGAGAGTAAGTGTCTAAAATTGAGAGCATAAGGAAAAAAAAACGCAGTAAAAATAAAATATATTCTACCAGGGATGCAAAATGAAATTTTCAAATTGTACTAAGTTTTAAGAAAAAGTGTACTTTATTCAGTCCGATTGTACTTTTTATTTTTTAAAATATTTTTTTAAAACAATTAACTAAAAACGTACATAAAAATTCATTTCTACATATATCATTGAAATTCATTTGTACTTAGTTTTTATATATTTTGTAGACAAAGATAACAATTAAATTTAATGCTTAATTCAAAAAGGTACACAAAAGACTATCGGTTGTTGAGATCTGAATATAAAATTATAATTTATGATATACTTCTTGCTAACAAACTCTTAGTCAAATCTAAATTGTAGCAGCACGAATTATATGACTTCAGCAAATCCCTTGTTTGGATTAGATAGAGACAGTCGAAACAAATCACCTGTTCTTCTGTTTTTTTTTAAAATAAAATTTTGAAACGAATGTGGGATGGATAATATTCCTCTAGCAATTCAAATATCAGTAAACATCGGTTCATTTACTTCATTTTTCATACCTGAATTCTTCATCCAAAACAAATCATATTTAAATATTTGTTCTATTTTTTCCCATAAAATTTGTTATGTTGACATAGGAGTTGAGATGTCAGTTGTTATTGTTATGTTGTACCTGTTGTACAATCGCCACCATCTGTATAATTCCGCCTTGGTTATAAAACAATTCACAGCGAATGGTTAACATGAAATTGCCATATAAAAAATGGGATAATGATTTAAAATACTTTCGTGTAAAGAAATAAAACTAGGAAAATTATGAAATAGTGCTAAATTAGGTAGGGGGCTGCTGTTGTACTTTTTACTTTCAAATAGTGCTAAAAAAAAGTACAATTGTACCAACTTTTGCATCCCTGTATTCTACTCGTATGTCGAACTTTGCAGCAAGTTTTTGCAATCGCAGATAAAAAGTTAATGTAAATGTTTGCATAAAGAAAAAAAATATGCTGCCTTGTGGTGTTTTTCTAATACCTAAACTTTCACTACTGCGCAGTTACTGAATTTACGAATGTGTCCGTTTTCTTTCGTTGTGCTTCGAATCGAAAAGTAACTGATTTGAGCCCCATTAATAATCGAGTAATAAAATTTAGCATCCTTATAAGTAGTTCTGTAAGGGAGAGTAGGAATGTTTCCGCTAACAAACATGCTTGAAGTAGGCATGATTTTTATACGGAAAATTCCCAATTTAACGAAGTAGAAGTTGAAAATAAATTTCATTTTATTTTGGTTTCTTTAAAAGTTTCTTAAAATACTGACTAATGTTCATTTCTTTCTGAATAAAAACTTTACGAACTTTAGCCTAATATCATTTACTTTGGATTAAGACTCCAAAGAGTTAAGAGTTCGAAATAAAAATAACATTAGAAGTATTTGATTCTCTGCTTTTACACATTGCGGCGTATTTACTAGTCATCTGCTTAAATGCATATAAAAACCTTTTAAATCATTTCATATATTTTCAAATCATGCTTTGATTTGATTTAAAGTTTAAAAGGCAAATGCATCAAAACATAACAATCTCAATGATTTTCAAATCGTATTAACGTCAGTAGCAAAAAAAAACAGTTGTGAAGAGATATAAATATAATTTATAAACAACTTGCTTTCTGTAAGCAAGAGATGAGAGCACAAAAATCTATAAACGATTCAGTTTGTTGCCGGCTTCAAAATACCTAAACAATTTTTACCGGAAAGCTATTTTATAACTATATTAATTTATTTGTCTATTTGCTTTTTAGTATGATATTCTTTTGTTTCGCAATTCAAATATTTAATTTATGAGGGATTACAAGATTTCTTTCAAATATTTCTATAGTCATAAACAGAGTTTGGAGCGGACGAAGCCATTGGCACAGTTCTTATAAATATTATGAATTGAATTACTTTTTTATTTATTTAATATCTCTTTTCAGTTGATATAAATAAATTGAAGAAATGTTGAAACTGCGTGCACTGGAAGCGAATGCTTGTGTTTTTTTGGTTTGAGGGCAAATCTTTCAATCGCAATACAGCAGAATTATAATTTGCAAACAAAGAAGAGAAAGTGTGTAATTGTTTTTTAAAACACGTTTCATAGGCAGGCACATCCATTTCTTAATTTAGCCATGGGCAACAATATCTGTTTACTTTGTGCTAGTTGGGAAGGCCTGACGATAATGATTTTAAAAATTTTAAATACATGTAAATAAATTTAGCTTTTACTATCGCACGTGGAGTGAATATTATTTTTAATACACTTAAAAATAAATTTTCACTTTTCCTTGATATATTGGTTAATTTTGATACATTCCCTCGTACCTAAAGAATTCGAAATATTTTGTCAGAGCTGTATGTAAAATTTAATATTTATCATTTAGCATTCCGATAAAATGTGAAACCATTTGAAAGTACATATGTAAACGTTAAATTAATGATTCCATCTCTTTTAAAAATTTATTTAAAACGTACAAAATATATAGATTTCACATAACAAACTTATTGAGTAATTACTCGTGCCTGATGTGTACAAAATATTTTCTTCGGCTCTAGTTTCTATTTAAAAACTCATTAATAGAACGTTGAAAAAAAGGGGAAACATTTTAATCGCAATTTAATTAAAGTCAACCAGATAAAAGTATTTCTTTTTTCGTTTGCATTAAGTCAACGAAACGATGATGGTTCCGGATGAATGAAATATTTATTTAAAAAAAATTGGAAATGAACATAAGCCAAACAAAAAACATGTCAGCAGCAAAGTAATTTACACTCTCATTAGAAATAATAACATACAGTGGAGGTTGGATATAACGAACTCTGCGGGACCGGCCAGAAGTTCATTATAACCGGTGTAATTATTACTTAAGGAAATCAAAATAAGCAACAATCAAATTATTTCTGTTATTTAATAATTTTTTATATATTTATTTCAAAATAAGAAACACTAAAATAATACATACTTATTTCTGTTGTTTTTTTTTTCATATATTCAAAAGTCACTCGTATTTATTTTAAGGCAGAATTAGTTTGTACGTTCTGTTCTGTTACGGATCAGCTGTTTTGGTTTCTGTTCAAAGGAAAAACTGTATGCGTGGTTTGTTGTTACTTTTCGTTCTGTTCTATTGCGAACGAAATTCTGCAGAAAATAGAATGCAACATTGAGTGACAGCAAAGAGTGCGTATGTATTAGTTTGTTGTGCTGTCAAATATTACACATTTTTTTTAAATTAGCAAATGTTGTTTTCGTTCAAGATTTTTTAAAAAAATTAAATATTTTTGTCAAATAAAAACATTTTGCAAACATTTACATGGAAACACGCATGAACACTGATGACGGGAGTGCAGCGGCTCCCGAAAAACAATGTTGTTTCTGTTCTGCCGTGTAAGTTGAAATTAATTTATCACTTGTACCTTTGGAATATTGTCTCATGTCCAATTCTTTCTGACTAAAAATGTTACGAACTTTAGCCAAAATAATAACTACTTTGGATAAAAACCACTACTGACAATCAATTTGTTCGAAAAACAATCACATTAAATTACAAAAATCTCTCCTATAATTATATCGTCCACATCCGAAAGTTCAGACACAGAACAAGTAAAAATATTTTCTACAGAAAAGAACGGCACAGAAAAACAACCAAAAGTCAAAAAAGTTAATTTTTTTTCCTTTGCCAAACAATCGTGAATTATTACATATTTCGATGGTTTAAAAATTATCGGTATAAATTTGCTATTTTGGGTTGTTCGTTTTAACCGCATAAATTTACATTTTAAGCGAACTCCAATAATCCCAAATTGCAATTTTAAGAACACAGAAAAAAACAAAATTCTATGAAAATAATTTTTATTGATTAAAATAATTTGTAAAGTTATTTAAGTTCAAAGAAACTTATAATTATTAATTCACTATCTCACTGAATAACAATCAACCGCTGTCATCAATAAGTCAGTCGTGTCATTAAGGAGCTGCTCTTTCCCATGTGGACTATAAAGTTGTAACAACTCAATAATAATATTCATCGTGGCTTTAAAATGAAAAACTCAAAACAGCTTATTGCTATAAAGTTTTTAAATTTTGACGTTACGTCAATCTTAATAAGCCGGGTGCAACGTTTATATGAGTTTAACACATCCTTTGGCTGTGGGAACTTACATAAGTAAGTGTGCAAAATATTTAGGTCTCACCGGATGCGAGCAGTTTGAAATTCGCCCAAAATCGTCTGCAGCAGAGATCGCCAAACTGTTTAGTCTCTTAGACTATTCGGTTTTAGGTAGACCTTCTGCTTACCAAAAATCTTAAGCAAATTCAGTAATTTTAGCTCTGCTTTTATACATTGCGGCGTATGTACTAGTCATCTGCATAAATGTATTTACAAATCTTTTAAACCATTTCATAAACTTGAAATCGTGCATAGTTTTGATTTAAAGTTTACAAAAGAAATGCATCAAAGCAGACAACAACCACAATGATTTACAAATCAAATTAATGTCAGTAGAAAAACAATTAAGCGAAGAGATATAAACAGGAGAAAACAATAAATCATTTCAGTTTGTAATGTAAACTTTAAACAAGCTCCAGCAAGAGATGTTTAATGATGTACATATGCGTGTGAATACTTACATATGTATGAATGTATACAGTATGCTACAAATATACATACACATATACATACATAACAAAACAATTTAGGAAGAACTTTTGGAAATATTAATATTTTTAATTAATATTTAATTTATTTTCTCTATTATTTATTGCATATTTCTACAATTTTAATTTGAATTAATTTACCACCATTAACACAAAGTTCATTTATGCTTATTTCATTTGAAAGTTTAGTAACTAAAAAATGTACATCTGTGTGCAGAAATCGTGTTCAGATGTCCTTGGATGCTGTTGTTATATATACATATATACATATGTACATATTTTTTTCGCTTCCCAAAAATAAATTCCTGGTGTGATTAACAATAGCTGATAACCGTAAGTTAACTAGATGTTTTTATTGTTAATGCAAACTTTTAACTTCCAATTAAAAATTAAGTTTAGAATAACTGAAAGTTAATAAACTTTTAAATTAAATAAGCATAATTGAATTTTGTGTTAATTGGGGGTTAGATAAATATAATTTAATTGATATTAACTTAGAATAGTTTGATCTGATTTATATTAATTTGATTTGTATTAATTTAATAAGATAATATTAATGGAATTATTTTTCGAATAAAATTGGTTTTTAATTTAAATTAAATTCATTGAAATCGAATTGACTAATCTTAAATAAATTTAACTTAAATCATATTAATATAAATTAAATTAATTGAAACTAAATTAATCCAAAGTGTTTACTTTTAGGCTAAAGTTCATATAATTTTTATTACAAAAGAATTAGAAATGCAACAGAACAAAAACAAGGTTGTTTATCGGGAACCACTACATTCCCATCATCAGCAAATGATTTGATGCAGATGTTTACTATGTACTTGACAAAACCAAAAGCTTTTGTTACTCTTATGCCTTGCTTCCACGGTACGTGCTTCGCTCTCTATTCATGCTTCAATACCTAATCATAAACGAAACAACTTGCTTCGCCATACAAAATTATCGGAGCGAAGCAAATAAATTCAATATGAATCAACTTGCGAAGCACAAAAAATTCTTGAATTCTCTAATTTTTATCGCAAGTTTATCTGAACTAGCTGTCAAAAGCAAATATTATGATCACAAAATTATCAATTAAAAAAGAAATAATTAAAAAAGTTAATTTTTTAACATAGAAGAATTAAGAAAGCGTTTGTATCCATAATACCTTACAATTTTAACGGACCACGGAAATAATCCAGAAAATTGAAGCAAGTATGTGAGTAGTATAAACACCAAGATTCATAAACATGATTGAGAAAGCGAAGCAGGTGATTCAACTCGTAGTGGTAACAAGGTATTAGATTTTTTGTAATTTTGCTGCAGTTTTTTTTCTTAAGAGAAAAGTTTACTCCTTTTCTATAACGATTCGCATAATTTTTGAATTAAAAAACTTTTCAATATTTAAAAAACTTTGGGTGTACAGAAACCCATCTCTTTTTGAATTATGGATGAAAATAAATGTTCATTGAAATTTTTTCCATTCCATGAAACGGTCTCTTTAGGACCCACCTACAACTTTTATAAATTTTTTAACTTGTGTTTTCTGGTGTTTTTAAATGATTTTTTGGCTACAGAGAATAATAAATTGCATTAAAGGCTCCTTTCTAAAACATGCTAAGTCAAAAAAAAATAGTTTTGAGATAAACACCTTCAAAGTTTATTGATGATATCTCGAGAATGGTATGAGATACAACCTTGGGACTTTTTGTGTTCGTGTCATAATTGTAATAGAATTTTTTCGAAGTGCATTTGAACTTTATGAATTTGTTACTGGACTTGTTAGTGACTTATAATATTTTATCATGTACACAAATCTATTACCTAGTCGTCCAAGTGGACTTGTTATCTTTTGGGTCATCCTTGCTCACTTATGTTGGTCATCTAAGTAGAGATACCATGTTTTAGTTTGGAAAACATTTTAAATTGAATTTTTTTTTACTATTTAAGGTACGGTCACATCTGACAAACATTTGCCGAAAAAAACGTGACCAACAGACAAGCAAAATTTCCATTTTCTTTAATTCCAACATTCTTTTAAATATGGCTTCGCATTTATTAAAAATAATATAAAAATAGCATTTTGCGACATAATTGACTTCATTTTGTGATAGAAAACCCAGGTTAAATCACACTAACCCTAAGTAAAAGTAGTGGTTACGTTTTTTCGGGCAAATGTTTGCCAAGTGTGACCATACCTTTAGAACGAAAATTGTGTTAAAATATGTATTTAAATTAATAAAACAATTTCTGATAAATTATTTTTTTTTGTATTTCATTTATTTATAACTTTTGATGGGATACTTCGATTACTATCAAACTTTTACAGAATCTAATAGCGTTTTCTTTTCTAGAAAAATTTACAACATTTATTGCTCTTTTTATTGAAAATGTTCAATATAATGATTTTTGAAATAGTGAGTTTATTAGAAATTTTTGTATCATCATTTACGAGGCAACATTTTTGTCCTGAGAAAAGTTTTAATATAAATTATTTTGATAAAAAGTAAAAAAACATGTACTTATTTTTTAGAAAAAAAAAAACGGCATAAGTTAACAAACTTTGAATTCAGAAATGATATTCACAGCAAAACATGCTATGTCGACTTAGCATGTTTTAGACTGGAGCCGTAGACATTTTAAATAAATTTTATTTTTTAGTTTTTGACATTTTGTGCCAACAATTCACTGATTGTTGTAATATTAACATCATCAGAAAAATGAAGCCGCCTTGCTTGTATTAGACGGACTTGCTGAAAGCAATTCCGATAGTACCACCAAATTGTAGATCTCTTTTATGGGGGTTATCAATACATATCGCTAGTATCGTTGGTTAGCTGGGCCGTGTCTAAAAATATTGTTTGTTTTTTTGCATGTTTCCCTCAAAGACAACATATACGAGGTTTTTTATGGAATATCTGATAAATGTTGGAACTGTTGGAGAAGTTGGCCTGATATATCTTTCCATATGATGTATTATTTGGTTTATGTTGTCTTGGCAAAAAATTCGAAACTATGAAAAAAACCACAAAAATATAAAGTTTTTAGACACCGTCTGTCCACCTCATGAGTGGCCATCATTAGAGCACCAAAACATTTTGAGAGTCCTTATAAAACAGACTGATTTTTCATTTGTGAGGAGTAACAAAATATAGGATTTCCATTTTCTTTAGGGACTGAATAGAGTGTTAGAATATTCGTCTGGGGGTCGCAGCTTTGATTTAAAATACAAAATATATAAATATTTTTTCTCATACGTACAAACATGCATATCGTCATATGATTTTAAAAAAGCCTTAGATTACAAATATTAGGCAAATACGATTATTTAAAGTATTAACAACGCCATTGCACGAAAAGTTTGTGTGATGAAAACAGAAACGGCAATTAGAGCTGTAATATGCAAGCAACAAAAAAATATATACATTAGAAACACTGATTAAATCTTCATCAGTTTTTTCCATGTAGATCTGTGTTATGTTTTATGGAAAATAGCTTTCAAACATCAAACAAAATTACAAACAAAAGTATAAACAATGACGCGATATGTGTATCAGTAAACACGAAGAATGTAAAATGTGACATGTGACTTGTACGAAAAAGAACATTCGATAAACTTTCAGGTGAGTCATGATTCGAGCAGAAAAGGATAATGCAAACAAAATGAATGTACGATAATAATGATATAAACAGGA
Organism: Gymnocheta viridis; assembly: GCA_956483585.1. Taxonomy (NCBI): domain Eukaryota; kingdom Metazoa; phylum Arthropoda; class Insecta; order Diptera; family Tachinidae; genus Gymnocheta; species Gymnocheta viridis. The sequence goes on along the minus strand of OY101441.1, from coordinate 47,813,790 downwards.
TAACAATTTCATTTGCGTTTTTAACAATGTTGTGACAAGTAAGTAAATACCATGAATAAACATTTTAAGCAGACGGAAAGGAGTTCTTTTTTCATATTAAAAAAATGTAATGAAAAAAAATATATACAAAAAAAGGTAGCGATTTTTAGCTACAACACGCATATTTTGCGAAATTCGTACACATTTATGTAAACTAGGAAATCCTGTAGTTCGCAGAACTGATATTATATTTAAGATTTCACAAGCTACTGATTAATACATAAATTTGAATTAGAAATTTAAAGTACACATATTTTATCAATCACATCAAAAGTGTTTTAAATTTAATAATCATGTGAGTTGAGATTTCAAAGAAACCCACACAAGGAATGCTGAAGAAGTTTGTAGCGAGCGCCACAGGAAATGCTTTTCATTTTGCTTGTTATCTACTTACGGAACCCCACCAAACTCTGTTTATAAATTATAACACAATTTTCTTTCAAGAGCTGGTATTACTGTCAGAAGCAAAAAAAAAAATCATAATATTACTTCGCCCATAACAAGTCGATACAAAAGTAACTGGAATTTTCAAATGCAAACTTCATATTCGCCACTTTAAAGATAGCGGGTATGTAAAATTAATGAGAACATTTCTGCTTTATAAACTTTTAAATTTATAAAAGTTGTTTGTTCTGCATTCGTCGTTGGCCATTGTCAAGCTAAATTTTATACTTATTTCTTCGCAAGAATGAGATTTTAGAGAATTAATTCATTAGTAAAAATAAAAATAGTTCTTGTAGATTCAATCAGTATTAAAAACTTGATAATAACTTATATTGAGAACAATATGTATACTTTCCACACAAACTAGATGTCGTCTGCATTACTTTTCAGTAGTTATTTAAGTACTTACTACAAAATAAACAAATAAATTATTCCCTGAATGACGCCGTAGTAAAGCGTGCGATTATCATACAGATAGTAGGCTGTTTAGCCCCTGGCGAAGGCATGAGCTTCTTTTAAATTAAGTATGTGTTCGTGTAAACAAATTCTTAGTGCGTAATAAAAAAGTTGTGCAATAGACCAGTGAATAAAACACTTGTCATCAAACACACAACAAATCCTCTGAAAACACGAGTTCAATGCTGACAACAGACATTTAATTTTTATTGTAGTTTGTGTATTCAATGACTTTTTAGTAATGACATTTTTAAGTTATTACTTGTAATCCGAATTGGAAAGTGCTTTTCTCCAATAACATCGCCATGTTAAAGTAATGAGTGTAACCGCCAAAGTAGAAGTAGTGAGAAGTATGTATGTACTTTATATGATTGTTAGCATTTTAAATCATTACTTTGTCATCCAAGTTTTTGCTGGGTTGTAACTGATGTAAATAAAGTCCAAAAATATTGTTCTAATACCCATTTTTGGGTAAATCGAATCGTGGCAATTTTGAATTCAATTCTATTTAGTTTTACACATATAATTAAAATCATTTTCATTGTGAGTAGAAATTTGAAGAACTAATTTGAGTCCGAATAAAATTTATCATTAAATTAGAATTAAGAAAACAATTCGACTATAATAAAAAAAATTGGATCAAATCCCACAAGGGTGCACAAAAAGTAAAACAAACTAAAAAATAGCAACAATAAAAACAATAAGCACTACAATTTATTGGAACGCATTCGGCGAGAGAAAATTTAAAGTAAGCAAGTACACGTGATAAAATATTAAGAAAGGGAGAAAAAGGTTAGAAAATATAACTAGAGTAAGTAGAACTTCGTTCTAGCCAAACTTAATATAACTTAATTTATTTCAATATCAAAGCATTATTATTTTTTGGTTTAAATTTACTAGAAACTCTTTTTCAAAGTATGTTTTTTGCAAAAATGTTAGCTGAGCAATACAAAGGATATTGAAGGATTAGTTTTTGAAAGTGAATTATCTATCAGCATCTGTTTTGACTTAAAAGGACAAAGAAATAGTTACATGAAGTACTTGGGTGCGTATATTCATTATAAGCTGCGTTCACTTCGCCAGCCAGATTAGCAGCTGAAATCTCCTCGATTCCCAAATTTCGTTGACAATTGGAAAAAAACATTTTTATGTGCCTTGAGAAAATTTTCATTAAGTAAAAGAATTAAAAGAAAAGGTGAAAAATAATTGAAATAATTTAATTAAAAAATAGTAAAAATAAAATGCCTGTTATTGAATAAATAATCTTTGATAGCATTCAAAAATATTTTAAGAAAAATGTAGTCCGCAAAAGTCCTTTAAAGAGAAATCTATAAAAGCAGCTACACTCTGCTTAGTTCAGCATTTCAGACGCATAATATCTAGCTCATATGTAAATATACATTCCGAATTTGTCGGAGCGTGTAATAGTGACACATACAGCATTAGCAACAACTTCAGCCATCGGCATTTCACTCTTTTAAATTTCACTATTTGCTGGAATATGACCGACTTTATGGAGAATATAAAATAAACAAACTCACTTGTCATGTTCTTTTTAATAAACACTTCACGTTTAATACTCCTTCTGCTGATCCATTGTGGCATTGCAGGGAATAGAATAAGTAAATTGTAAAACAAAATACTTCGTCGTCCCCCATTTTTAGCAACGCAATATAAATGATGACAACATGTATTTCCATTTATTTACAACATTTTTCTATCCTTCCATCGCCCGAAAGCTGCTGACTACATCAGGATTTAAAGCCAAATGTTATTTCAATTGGAAGTTTTGTGAAAAACACAAATTTTTTATTGCGATAGTAAAGTGTTGTTACAAAGTTTGTTTTAAATCTCACTTTACATTTTGTACATTTTCAAATGTAATAAGACCATTTTGTTTGTTTTGGTTTGCGGAAAATATGTTTTGTGAAAATAATAATAAAATTTAAAAATGTTTAAGATTTTACACACATGTTAGTTACGAGTAATACTACTCAACAAATTTTGACATTTTACTAAACTTTTCTGCTTTACTGCTTAAAAGTTGCACCATATCAATAACAGTGTACAACAAAAACAAAATTATGTATATTTGGTGAGACCTTCTGTCTGTTCACAAAAATCAGTAAAAAACAGTTTGAACTGAAAACTTTTCTGCAAGTTTTCATTTATTTTTATTTTTAAAGAGAAGTAACAGTCAGGCGATTAATGCCTACCAACCAATAGGTGTGTTACTGATACCTTCTTAGGGAAAGGGTTAACGCGAGAGGACGGATGGTGAAATCAGAAAGCTGTACCTACCACAAACTGAAAATTTTTATGTATTGCCGCACCATCAGGGCCTTGCACCAAAGGGGCGTTGCTATGACGAAAGAAATATGAAAAACAATTCCAAAAGTGTGCAAATTTTAGTGCCATTTTAAACTTGCCTTGACAATTCTTCTAATTATGCAGTTTATACGATTTCAGTTACAACGTACAATAAAATATTTTTCGGATATCATCATTACTTACTTTCAGTGGGCTTGAAAAGAAAAATTCAAGTCATCCGCTATGCATGTGCACTCGTTGCTGAAAGATTACAAGAATCTCTAGGAGTTTAGCTATGACAATTATGGTATGAATTTGACGCCAATGATCCAAATCTATTGAACATCCAAATTTTGGTACTGGACCGCTCTCGCGGGCGCTAAGGCTTAGGGCCAAGTCGTGAAGAGAGAGACGAAGAGATCTTAATATGCAGATTCAATCTATGATCAACGTTGCCAGAAGCTTCAAGAGGAAAATCATCATATGCCGAAAAAAAATTATATTATATTAAATGGGAACAAATCATAATTTTTAATACAAAATTTAATTTAAAGGTAAATAAATACATATACTATGAAAAATTTTAATAAAGAACATTTACTATAATACATACAAGGTTTCATATTTTTAATAATATCCTGGTCTAATTTAAAATTATAGCAGGAACAGTTTTTTATTGCTAAGTAATTTAGTTGCATATGAGATACGTTCGAGAGTGCTGTTGCGTAATCTATTTCTATATTTAGTTTTGTTTAAATTGACTGTTGAAAATATTCGTTCAACATTTGCTGAAGAAATGGGAACACATAATAATGCCGTTTTCTTTTCTAAAAAAATGTAACATTTCCTTTACTTTTTATGCACAAAATTTCATTTCAAAGTTTTCTTAAGACAACAATTTTGCTTTGTAAGATGATACAATAATTTCTAATAAACTCACTATTTCAAAAAATCATTATATTGCAAATTTTCAATAAAAAAGCAAAAAAATTTTTGCACTTTTTTTTAGAAAAGAAAACACCATAAGTTTTGAACAAATTTTGATAGGACCCGGAAAGCTAGAATTTTGTCAGCTCGAGTTATTTTTTAAAACTTTTGACCAAAATTCTTCACAGCTAAGATTATCTAGAGTTGTAAAATAGTCATTGAATTTTATAAAACGTAGTTCTCTTAATTCCTCTAAGCTTTGAAATCGTTTTCACTAACTAAATTTGGAAAATTGTGTATTAAGCCAGTCACGGATTTAACTTTTAATAATATTCTCTTAATAAAAAACTTTAATAATATTTCAATTTGAAATACAGAAACTAATTATAAGCGCAGATATATGCTAGAAATGTTACGGATTATAAATGTTCCGACAGATCAGAGGATGAATTTTAAGCCAGATACGGCAAATGTTGCACATACTTATAGATATTTATTATGTAAAAAGGGAAACAGGGAATAAAAAATATTATATCCGTTTTTTGTTTGTTTGTTTTTTGGTTTTTTAAAGTTTTTCATTTCTTATTTTGACAATATTTGTTTTTCTCAAATGTAAAAATTTTTAAATAATGTAAATCAAAATGAAAAAATTTTTATTTCCTGAAGAAGCCAATCAATGATATTGGCGAAATATCGATTTAAAAAATAAATAATATACGCTTTTTATATAAACTGACCTAAGGCTTGAATAATCACTTAAATAGGAATTAACTTTTCTATTTATAATTTTCAAAGAGTCAAGACATGAGAACGCTTTTAAAAACTTATCGTTAAAATTAAATCGTTTTATTATTTTTTTACGTTACTTAATGTAAAATGCCACACAATTTTCAATAAATTCTTTGAGCTAGAAATATTTTGTTAAAAAAAACCCCAGATAGACTTTTTCGTTTTTATGTGTTTGTTACAGAGTAACAAGTATAAAGTAATTAAAAGCAACCAACACCACAAGCTGACACAAAACTTATTTTCACTTTGTAGTACAATTACAATGAAAGTTGTACACACTTGAAATAAGAAATCATAATTTTTATAAATTAGAAATCATAATTTGAGGAAAAAAACATCAAATCATATTTTGGGTAAAAAAATCGTCAAAATATGATAAAATCATCATTCTGGGAACGCTGTCTATGATATTCACACTTTGAAGTTTTTCCTAATCTAGTGAGGCCTCTACGTGCACTTGCCAATCCAGCAGACTGCCAGGTAGATTATGAGTCTAGAAAGCACAACTCAACAAGCTTGGTTAGGCAAACGAGGACTAAAATTGCCGACAAGCTGGGGTTAGACCGTCAAGACATCTAGTCAATGAAAAAGCCCAAATGATTTCTTCTCAAATTTTATATAAATTAAAAAATTTTTAATACTCTCTTCTCAACTCGATGGAATGCGTGCGTGCAGTTCATACACATAAATGGAAAGCACTCCTAAATTTATGGCTACAAGTCGGTCGAAAAAATATTTTTTTTTAACGAAATGTCGCTGTATATTTTAATAATTTTTTTTCTAAATGTGTTTCAGCATGCAACTTTGTTTTAAGTTCGTGGCTGTTTTAAAGGATCATAAATTCATATTACGAGAATGATTATGCGATTTAGCAGCCCTCATGCTCTTCCCATTTAAATTTTTTTGTTTTAGTTTTTACATAGAAAATGCATTTACTTGATTAGTGGATGTTTGCAGTTTTTCTTTTTTTCTTTTGATTTATTTATTTATTTTTTATATATTTTTTTTTGTGTGTAATAAAGGAAACTCGTATGTGGTATTTCAGCTCAGCTTTTCCCATTATTTCTTAAAGTGCATGTGTTTATGTAATTATTTAGCCTGTTTGTATGTGGCTGTGCCACTTTTTAGGGCTTTTACAGCGAATTTTTTATTTTTTTTCAAGTAATTGTTTGAAGTTAACATGAAGCCAGAGCCAAATAGTAAAAAGCAGGAGTAACAGAAAATAATAAATTAGAAGCATTAGAACGAATTACACGCTAAAGGGAAATGCATGAATTTAGCTGGTGCGTGTTTCAAATGAATGAAATAAAACAAAAATAATTTATACTGTACAACAAGTGATGTTAATTAAAAAATTATAGTCCTTCGCAAGAAAAAAAAAGAAAACAAAAACATTTTTCATAGAACTTCTATAAACATAAAAATGATTCATTGGAAAATCTTTAGTGATTTTTTAAATTGCATTTTAACAAAAATATATAAACACGATTTCAGGAAATTATTTAAACGTTTTTTCAGGATTTCGACTTCAAGACTGTAATAACTCAAAAACAATACAGAATTCATAAGCATATGTGTTCTTCTTCAACCGTAATTAAAAATGTTCTTAAGAAAATTGACACTCTGCAAGGACCAGAGGAAGAATAAAGAAATCAATTGACAGCATATTCCTTGATGAAAACAGACCAAAAGTTTCCTTTCCGAACAAATCAAATTTTAAAAATATTTTTTAGAAACTTACAAAAACAAAATTTTAGAAGTTGTTTTTGTTTCAAATGTAATAATACGAAAGAAATATCTCTTTCGATATCAACGAACAAGCAGTTAATTATTATAGACAAAAAATATTGCTTTTGCATTAAAAAAAACGGAAAATTAAAAATGTTTTCAATTTTTAACTTTAAATCGTTTATATTTCAACTCAGAAAATATCGAAATTCTGTAGTAAAAAAAGCTAAGATTACAGGATATGCAACAAACTTTTTAATTCAGAAGCTATTGATCAAACAGACCAAGTATTTTATATAACTTTCTTTAGTTGATTGGGCAGACTGCTGTTATGAGTCTTTATTAGTTGATGGTAAAGTGGATATTTTCTTATCTAAGCTAATTAATGTTTTTGAAAGGGATTTTTTTCCTGTGGATAGTTTTTGTGTAAAGAACAACTCGCGTCGCTCAGAGGAGTATTTGAGCCAAAATCTGGCCAAAATTATTAAACGTGATTTTTTAATTGAAAGATTGAGATTTTTGATAGTTTTTGTTGTAATTTGATAAAAAAATTCTGTGGCAGGTATTTGGATGTTTTTCCAAGGTATGTACAAATATTTCTCTAACAAATAATGTTGTATAGAGGGCAGATAAATAAAAACTGCTTTATTGGGACTGTGAGATACTCCCTTATAACTATTAGCGATAATAAGCATTTTGCAAATTAATATTTATAGACAGGTAATTACATTGTGAAGTGCTAAAAACTATGTGGACAAGATTTAAAATCAATAACTCAACAAACACAAAAGATTATGATGTCAGAAGATTATTTGAAGCAGTGCCGCCTGATGAGCAAACAATTTAAAATTGAAAATTTAAAAAAAAAACGTTGAAAATAATAGTGCAAACTTCTGCAATCTTTTTTTTTATCTAAAATTAAAGGTTCCAAATTTTATTGTAGTATAAAACATAATTTATACATATTGCTACCTTCACTTTTAAAAACCTTTTAACCTTTTTAATTTTTAAACTAATTGTTTCAACATTAATATTCAAGATAATTTATTTTTTAAATATCAAAAAAAAAAAAACACTTTCGAACAAATCTTTCAGTGAAAAGAAAATTCAATGTAATACCTTTATTCTTTTAGCCACAGAAAAAATATCATATAAATATCTTGAAACCGAAAAAAACATTAAAAACGCATACAATTTTCTTCACTTCAGTTTCTCACAGCTGCAAATCGCAACATAAAGTCTTAAAAATTTAGAATATAATGTAAAATGTTGTTGTGTATCGATCTGCGTATTTGGTTTTTAAGATGTCTTTAAATTAATTTTTGCCTTTTTCGTCAGCTTGTTGGCACAAATACTCCTGTGTGCTTCGTTAGTATATTCAGGCAGTGGAGCAGTCATTTCGGTATCGTAATAGAATGTATAATTTTTGAAAACACAACCCTACACCTCTTTTCAGAATTGCTTTCACTAGAGCTAGAAATCGCGCTAATCTGTTAGTCAAGAAACTTCACATATTGTTACCCACAAAAGAGTTATGAAAAATGTCAGTAAGTTGAGCATTCATTCTAAAAGAAATAAAAGTGATAATACAGTACAGTAGTATTCCGATTTAGCGAACACCCAAATTTTTATTTCTACTAAGTAAGTACCTTATATTACGAATCAGCGATGGCAAAATTTGTACAATTGTACCTTTTTTGGTGCTATTCAAACCAGAGCGGGAAAACAAACAAAACTTTTTGCAAACGTTTCCTACGAAAACACAAACTTTTAAAATTTTTTCAATCGTTTTGTACATGAGCAAAACCAAAACAAATACCTTTTAAATAACAAAGAGCGCAAACAAAACTATTGGCTTTTCACTCATCTGATTGCTTTAATATCCCGTTACAATCGTACAATTGAGAACAAAACAAATGCTCAAACTTATTTTTTTGAGTGTTTCATTTCGTTCGTCATTGTATAATGAGCCAATAAAGCAGCAAACGTTTGCAAACATTTCTTCTTGAAACTTTTTAATTTGGCTCCCATTATTTTCTTCTCTAGCTGCGTACGTTTAAATTAATGTACATTTAGTGCTCACAAACAAAAACAGTACAAAACTAAATGGGACAATCGTTCTCATTGTTTTTGTGTTATTCATTGGAAAGAGCAAAACAAAACGAAAGCAAACGCTTCGTTTTGTTTATTTTTCTACTCTGATTCAAACTCGAAGAGTACAATGGTACATTAATGGCTTATTTAGTACAATTAAGAAATCACCCCAGTTTAGTAAGTTTATACGGCAACTCATCACTGCTGTAATTTTACAATGAATTAAATAAGTTTTATACATTAGCACTTCTAGACCATACCTTACTCCATTTAGAGAAAGGAGAGTGCACGAGCAAGCTCCCTTGTCAAGATGGCAATTATAAAAGATCCAAAGCATGTAATGTCAATATAATGGATATCATTATGGTACACCTTAAACGTCATGCATCGTGTGACAGCCACAATAAAAAAAGTTTAGAAAACAACACCGAAAATTGGCGTTTTTATGTAAAACACAGATTGTTCCATAGAACAGTCAACAAAAACGTTGGAAATTAAGTTGAGTATATTTGTTGAGTAGTATAATTTGCCATTCCAAATATTGGACCACTTAAAAATAACCTACTTGAAGAAGGTGTTTCAGATTCGCAAATTGTTATGAAAGCGAATATAAAAAAGTTACCATTCCAGAAAAGGTTGCCGACTTTAAAAACTTTTGTAAAGACAATTTTTATTTAATAATATTAGAATAAAGAACCGATTGTAGTGTGTCCAAAAATTTACCAATAATAATAAGAACTTTCAACAACAAATATTGTGACCGGTTTTTAGGTTTGATTAAATTAGAAGCAAATTATTGAACGTGTTCAAAAAAATTTTACCAAAACCGCTTTGAGATTAAATTGGACCTATGAATGACCATCCTATAAGGCCAGGAGAAAATTCTTAGGTTTGCAGGCTTTAACCGATAAAAGAACGTACTTTTCCATTATGTTTGCTTATAATGTTTTATCTGGAAGAATAAAATGTGGAGAAATCGAAAATTTGTTTACCCTTTATTGTCCTCCCAGAGATTTAAGGAATAATAGAATGTTTGTAAAACTTGTTCAAAGAACAAAATATGCGCAAAATGAGCCAGTTGAAAATTGCTTGCATTTATGTAACAGCTTTACTCCCCCTTTAAATTTTAATGTAAATTATGATATTTTTAAGTTAATGTTATTTAAATATTATAATTAGGCAAAACCTTGTAGTAATCTGTAAGACTGATGTTCTGTAGATGAAAACGAATAAATAAATAAACTGTACATAGAAACCAATGAAATTGAAAATAATGTGGTTTTTCAGTTTAAAACTGTTGCCAAAAAAATTTAATTTTAAATTTTGCGAAGTTTTAAGAACAACTTTGAAAATGGTTCGGTAAATTTAACCCAGACAATCAGTGGAGAACTAATAGTAAATTACCACTATTAGTAAAAATGTTCCCAGACGAATGTTAAAATTTTTATATCATAATTTTGCAATTTAGGTCTTTTTCTGATGTGGAAATATTGAAATCTTACAAAAATTCTAATATTAGCGATTTCTGGGAAACAGTTTCTAAAACAAAAAATGAGACAAATGAATTCATGATTCCAGAAAATTCAAAAATTGCAAGAGGAATATTATCAGTTTCACATTCATTTACAAATGTGAAAAAAATATTTTCTTACCAAAATATAATTAAAACCAAAGAGAAAAACAGACTACAAACTGCAACTCTTTGCGGCTTAATCTAAACAAAGGATTTACTGAATCCACAAAATTGTAATTGTTTTGTGATATAAATATATCAAGTAAGTAATTATTAAAATTGTAATTGCGATATCGAAATCGATTTAAAAGTACCTTTATTTTCTTTGTACGTAAATGGTTTATACATTTTCAATACTGAACTGATTTTTCGCTATAGTTTTAATAAATCTAAATAAAAATAATATAAATTGAAAAAAAATGTGTTTTAGTACAATTAAGTTCCAAAAAGTAAAATTTTTCAAGCTATTTCGTGCAATTTTAAAATTCCTGATGCCATCCCTCTTACGAATAAATTTTTTTTTGTACTCGGTTAAACGAACAAATGTCAAACAAAACGATAAACAAAACGAAAATGATGAAGAGCTTAATGAAACTGAAATGCTAAAGACCAAAATAAAACACGAAGATGTCATTAAGCACTTCCAAATTTTTATTGAATGGGATCAGCAAAACATTGTTAGTAACGCAAATTGAATGCTCTTTAGAAAGCTTCAAGAAGATGTCATTGAAAAAAGATATCCATTCCAATAAGCAGATTGTGTTTAACAAATTTTTTTAATAAATTATTTAAGTATTGCGGTATTTTTATGAATTTTTCCTTTCCTTATACATATTTAAAAAAATATACATATTTATTTGAAATTACTATAATTTTAATAAAATATTAAACAAAAAACACTATTCATATTTATAGTTATAAATAAAATAGACGTCGCGTCGCGTTGCGACGCTATTAATTTTTAATTTAGTACTTGTTATAACGAACAATTCGCTTTGACGAAAAGGCCTGACAACGATTTCGTTGGTAACTCAGAAAACTACTGTATAAACAAATTTAAATAAATTTGATAATTTGTTAAAATTAATAGTATACATTTTACGAACAACTAAAACCTTAAGAGGTAAATGTCTACTGGATTCCGAAAGCTAAGAACAACATAACAATACATTGTAATAATGTTATACGAAGGCAGTTTAATAATTCTGTGACTTTCTGGATAAAATAACTTTTTTTTCGAAAATAAAACTTGTTATTTCTCAGCATAGTCTTTTTAAAGCTGGATGGATATATTTAGTTCCGTGTCTTTATATTATTTTTATTCTTCTTTCCAAATAATGAAAACCTCTTTGTTTGATACAAAATTCTTACCACCCAGCCATTTTTTTCAAATTGGAAAACAATGTGGTAAATCTGGAGACTATGGTGTAAGTTTCCATGTTTCGTCCGCAATTACAAAACGACACAAAAACTCGTTCGTATTGTGCTTGAAGACTCTCTAAATACTCCTTTGAAATCGTCATATGGTTGCAATCGCCGCACCTATCCTGCGGATAGCTTTCTCATATCTAAATATTCATTCCAAATGTAATGTATTCACTCGATCGAGATGCCTACAACTTCAGCCATATCGTGCACTTTCATTCTCCGAAAGTCCAATACCATTTCATGGATTTTATCGGCTCTTTCTGGCGTAACGACCTCTTTTGAGCAACCTACGAGTAAATGTTTGGCATCATTTGTGCTGGTAAGATCACAACGAAACCACTTTTTAATCATTGAAATTTATGGTGCAGAGTCCCCATAGTATTCATCAACTCTTTTTTGGTTTTGGTGTTGGTTTTTTTAAGTAAAAAATTATTTTTAATCGGCACGTAAAATTAAATTTTTTAATTTTCTTCAAAAGCAAAGTAATAGATGCAGCTTCCCCGAAATTTGACAGTAGTCTATTAACAGATAAAATTTAACAGGAACAGTGTTGTGTTTCAAGTTTGCACAACAATTTCATTATGCTTCAAACACACACACACACACACACACAATTAGGGAAAGAAAAGAATACATCTTCGCCAGGGGTTGAACGATCAACTTTAAGATAAGCGCATGCTTTACTGCTGGCCCACTCATAGAAAGATATTCTTGTTCATTAATAGGCAGTTATATAACTACTGTAAAGTAATGCAGATGGTATGCAGTTTGTTTTTAATAGAAGTTATTAACAACTTTTTGCTGGGTAAATAATCGTGGCATACTTTTAGGCATTTTCATAATGAAAACATATTTTTTGTTGCTTAGCATCGCTGTGAATTAGTATTAATGTTCTCATTATTTCTTTGTTCTTATCAAATAATTTCACCTTGTGTTACTTAATAGAACAAAACAAGATTATAATTTTTTTATTTGCATTTCCAACCGCCTGTGACTGAAATAGAATGGCATAACAACAAACTTGTATCCTTTAGGTTTGGGCTTTCCTTTATTTAGTTCATATTTGAATGTATTCTTTGTGTGTAAAGTTGTGCTCCTGAGGAAAGTTTAAGCAGCATAAACCATTAAGGCATCAAATAACATACAATTTACGCGCAAAATATAATTTAATGTTGCTTTATTTATACACATTCGGCAAGAAAAAATCATCAGCGAGTGAACAAGCTTGAAATTTGCGCAGTTCCTTGTTTGCAAATGAAAAGATTTTATGGCTGTTCTTTAGGCGTAAGTACCTTTTTATGAGCCAGAAAAGTTAATACGAAAGTATTTTGACAGGTTTGTTTTATTATTAAATGCTCGTTTAAATATTAATATGGTTTTTAGCAATCAAATACTGTTGCAAATTAAGCAAATATTCATTTATTCCAACTTAATTTAAAGAAATGAATATTGCTTTTTTTTAATTTTTGTTAAGTTGATTACAAACACCCAAATAATATGATTTGCACTGACTGAGGGAGGAATTTGTTGGTTATAAGTTACTTGCGTTCAACTGAAACAAAACCTTAAAGAATCTTATAATTCCGTGAATAATTTTGTTATTAAATTTCAGCTTATTTTTAAAATTCTCAATTAAGAACGAAAATAACAATTCAAAAACTGACTTTAAATCTTCTACAAGCCGTCGTACTAATTTGTAATACTTAAATTTTTAAATAATTTGTTTTGAACTGTCAAGGTTTGAAGCTGAAAGGAGTTGTTTCTTTGGATCGAGTTCTAATAATGAAATATTGATAAATTCAAATTGTTAAGGCCGAGGTACATAAGATCCGTCGTACGCTATACGTTGCTATTTTCGACTGACAAATAAGTTTAAATACTGGTTTTCTTATGAGCTTTGTCACATTCTGTACGTCTCCGTCAACGCAAAGAACTAAAGTTGGCCAACTTTTCTTCTTTGACAACTATCAGCTTTTTTTGTTTCGTTTTTATTTAGCTTTTTGTATTGTGTGTTGACAAAACTAAATTAAATAGAATTAAATAAAAATTACTATTAAACGAAACTCTAGAATATCAACTCCAGAATTCTATGGAATTCGACCATAGAAAATGTCTACTTTAATCAAATAAAGCTGATTTAATATCCGTCAACAAAATACTGAATGTGTCAATCTCTTCCGTGGATACTTTAATGTCAGTTGAACAAAAAGCAACATATAACGTACGACGGATTCTATGTGCCGCGGCCTTTATTATTAAGAAAGTACTAGATTTTTGTCAATTTAAAATTTTTCATAATTTTTTAAAAAATTTGAAAATTATTGATAATTATTTTTCGTCACAGCTTTCTAATTTCCACTGAAACTATTGCTTACAATAAAAAATTATGTTAGTACTATGAAAAGGAGATTTAAACGTGGATTTTTGAATTTTATTAAACCAAATCGGACTAACTGTTCTGAAGTCAAAGGAATTTAGAAGGTGCATCCTACTAAAATTTGCATGTAATAGTTTATGTCAAGAGCGAGAATTAATTCAAGCAAAGTTATTAAACGCTAACGAATTTCGAGCCGATTTTTATTGATAACTCAAATCAACATGCATTTGGTATGCTCCAGCTTCGAATTCAATTAGACTCCTTCGGATAATAAAAAAAAGCGTTACGAACATTAGCCAAAAAATAATAATCACTTTGGATTAAAAACTACTAAACAACCAATTTGTTCGAAAAATAATCACTTTAAATAAAAAAAAATTTGTTCAATGTCTTAAAAAAACATGGCAAAAGTAAAAGTGAATACCTGCTGGCGGCACATCAGCACATCGGTGCCAAGACCTCCAATTGCACAGATTTTATTCAAAGATCATTACTGTTTAGACTAAAGATGAAATCGTAACTAACTTTCCACTCACGCTCACGATAAATAAATTTCACTCATGCACGAACTCATATTTTCGGCTCAAATTCAAAAAATCACCTCACGCAGCGATAACAAAAAAAATTAAAATGATTTATAAAAATTTTTAAATTAAATGAAAAAAAATTAAATAAAGCAAAAAAATCTCGAAACACGCTAAAAATCCACTCCTGAACGCTCCTTCACGGTAAATTTTTTTTAATCACGTTTTTGCACGCTCGCGTGCTTTATGCGTGAGCGGTGCCCATCTTTAATTTAAATTAACATTCACAGGTGAAAAAATACAAAAAAAAATACCTAAAAAAATTTCACATACTTGTGTTTCTTACAAATATAAACAAAACACAAGTTTTTTTTAAATCAAAATGCTTCTAAGCGTTTTAAATTTTTACAAAAGGAAAAACCAAATTACTAAGGATCTCCCAATATTTTTCATAGAAACTTGAAACGTCTAAAAATATTTTTTTTTGTAATAAGTTTTAAGAGAAGCCAAACGGCTTTCGTCTTTTACTCCTGCAATAAGACAAATGTTAAACTTTTTTTATTTATTTATTTTTTTCACAAGAGTCTTATTGTAATATTTCTTCTATTTTTTTTTGTCCTTGTGCTTCACATAACAATTTCGTTCAATCAATGTTGTTGACTTAATGATGAAGTTTACATAAAAATAAACATGTCAAATAAAAATATAAAAACAAATTTAAATAAGGGAGGAAACAATTCACGTCAAAAATCATTTCTTAAAAGCAATTTGTCAATATTCTATATCTTGAAATTTCGCATTTTAAACAAAAGAAAACAAAAAAAATCTATTCAATTGTAGCATTATAAAAAAAGATTTGAATTTCTTCACTTCCCTAAATTAAACTAAGAAAAATTACAATAAATTTAAAGAAATTTAAAAAGAAACTTCTTCAAATTATCAACATTATTTATTGACATGACGACAACTACGACTACAAGCGTAAGAAATAAATTGTTTGCTATTATATTGTTTTTTTTTTGGCAATTACTTAAACTTTTTTTTCAAACTATTTGAACAGTTGCACTTGATTGATGATTAATAATTTAAGAAAAATTTAACAATTCATTAAATTTCTAGAACTCCATTGTAAATTTATAAAACGTTAAATTAATTCGGAGTTCCGGAGAGGGGATATAGCTCAGTGGTAGAGCATTCGACTGCAGATCGAGAGGTCCCCGGTTCAAACCCGGGTGTCCCCTGTGCAAAAGCGTTTTCTTTTCTTTCAAAGTAAAAGAAATTGCTTTTCTTTTAAAGTAATGAAAATTTATTGATTTTTTATGGAACCTGTTTTGTAATTTTAACTTTTAACTGTAACTTTTCTGAATATTCTAATGCACTTTTTTTTGCCGGCAAGTTTTATTTGGTTGGTTTTATTTGGTACCTTCAAGGATAATTATTTAAAATAATAGTGAAATGAATTTAAAAAAAATTTATGACAAAATATTCCCCAGTTTTTGACTCTAATTGTGCCGGTTGTATAGATTTCTTTTCAATTTGCATCTTTTCTTTATTTTTTTATTTAAATATGTATATTAAACAAAAATGCATCTTTTGTGTATAAGACAGACAAATTAAAATTTTAAAATTATAATAATAATTATGTAAGGTTTTGAGGAATTAAAATATATTATAATTTCTTTGAGATTTAAATGTTTAAACTTAATTTCCACATGAACTGATGACCTCGTTTCTGTAAGAAATTAAAAAAAATAATTAATAAAAAATTATTAAAATTCAGTAAATTTTCTAAGGGCGGTGAAAGTGGAGATGTATTTCAGTGGCAGAGCATGTGACTGCAGCTCGAGAGGTCGCTGGTTCAAACCCAGGTGTCCCCTGTATTTCTTATTTATTTTTATTTCTTAATAAAAACTATTACTCTATAGATTTTAAATATAAATACATATTAGCTAAAACAGTGAGTACTCTTTGGACGAGCTATTGCATCAGCTAGGCATTTTGATTTTAAAAAAGTCAAAGAAATTTATCTTTCATTATTGTCAAATAATTCTTAAGCATAGGCATAAACGAAAATTTAAAACCCTCAAGAAACAAAACTTTTTGAAATAAGATATCGAGGCATATCTCGAATAATATAAAATATTACTAAATACTTAAGCAATTAAATTTATATCTGGAAAGTATATGTAATACGAGTACAACACACTAAAAAATCGTATTAAAAGCATTAAGAAAGGGTTAAATAGGGGATATAGCTCAGTGGTAGAGCATTCGACTGCAGATCGAGAGGTCCCCGGTTCAAACCCGGGTGTCCCCTGTTACAATATTTTATTTTCAAGTTTTTATTCAAAAGCTGTCTGTTTGACACACAAACCAAAAAATCGTAAAGAAGTGTACACATACTGCTGAGGAAACACACCAACAATTCTCTAAAACAAAAACCTGTCATATAAGGAATTCGCTCAGTAGTAGCGTTGTCATCTTTTGAAATTCAAAAGGCACTAATATGGAACTTGATTTTAGAATCAAGAAAAAACGTGTATTTTCCGAAATAAAATAATCAACAAGTAGCAAAAAACATGCCAGTAGAAAATTTAAAGATATTTTCAAAGAATCGCGTTTTCATTGCTTCCAAAGGTATCAATCTATAAGTGTATATTTTTAGTATTTGAAGGAGTTATGCAGATAATTAGCCAAAAAGCGAGTAACACTTTTATAAAACTATCGGTTAGTTTTTAAAAAAACTATGGATTACGCAGCCTAATTTGACAAAACTTATAATCATTTTAAAGGCAATTTTTTGCAGATAAGCATAATCTGTATTTTATTAAGATCAGTTCAGTATTTTGGGAAATATAAGTCTTCAAAGTTGCTATTAATACATGCATTCTTATTATAAAGGATGGCGTAAAATTAATCAGCCTATCGGTACATGTTATAATTTTTGCAATTGGCGTCGTACGTCAATCATATTTGGCATTTGTGAACTAGAGAGCTGCAGTATAGAAACAGACAAGCAATGGAGCGCTATTCTCCGCAAAAAGAACGTGGAATAATTGTTTTGATTTCTTTAAAACATTAATCGGCCGGTCGCGTCAACTGGGCAACATTCCGCAGCTTAACTGGTTATCTCGAACAGCCCGGAAGCACAAAAAACATTGTTGTTTGTGACCACCACCGGACTGATACTTCTGTTGAGAATAATTCGTTTGTGGCTGCCGATATCGCTGAGAGCGAAGAAAAATTAATCGGACCCCAGAGGGCCATGACAAACGACTTCTTTGCTGCCGGAATTGAAAGAGTGGGACTTTGTGAGCATGTGATTTCAACTAGACGGTGCAATCGCACACACAGCAGGAGACATAATGGATATTGTGAAGGAAGAATGAATAATTTTGCTCCACCCTGCATAATTCCCAGAACAAAATAACTACTTTCCGGCCGAACAATCGGTTTCGGTGTCGCAGTTCAGGAAATGTCTATGCTGGGTTGATATTCCGCGTTCGGTAAAAGTTTCGCCCAACACCAAACTTGTATATACATTTGTTGTATGAATATGTTTGTATCATCAAACATACGGAAAAATACAGTCTTGTTCATTTTGTTTTTTATTAAATATCTAAATCTCAAAAATTAAAATTGTTTCTATTTAATAAAAACAAAAAAAGAGATCGACTTTATAAATCGACGAAAGTTCGGGTTTGCCTTCGGTCTGAAAAAAAAGCATTCGGTGAAACTCTAGAAATATTTTATGGAATGCCAAAAATTACTTCTTTTCTAAATATTTTGAATGCTGCTTTTATTTCTTTGAATAGGAATAGAAAAGGAGAACAGCCTTACAATGACAACTCCATGGAAAAAACATTATAAATGTTCCAAATTAGCATCATTTCCGATTTAACTTGACATTATTTAGCAGCTCTTTTTTCGTTTAGTGTAAATATAATTTTTCTAAATTTTGACTCAGAACATTATCATTCTAACTACTAGAAATGGCTAGAACATTTTTTAAATCTTTTTTGAAATTACTATGAATAATACGAAGAGCTACAGTGCAGCAGAAAAATATCCTTTTAAGCAGAGTTACAAAAAAAAATTTAAATACTAATAAAATAATTTTCTTTCTTACATCATTAAAATAAGGTTATCAAAAAAAAAACAATATAAAAATAAATATAGTTTTCGTGTACTTCTGTTTGGTCTTCAATTATTATTATTTTTTACGACAGATACATACATATGAATGTATGTATGTATGCATTTTATTGTTGTTTAATCATATCGACTACACAACAAAATAATAAAGTTAACAAACAAATACTCCTACACATGAGCACACATATTTTTTATTTTAATTATGAAAGTATCTTCTAAAAAATGTATTAAATTCGCAAGTTGTGCAAACATCTGTTAAATAATGATATCATGTTTCATTTATCTTTAAACTAGAGATGAGTTCGAGAGTAACTTTTCACTCACGCGAATGTACGCTTACGATACAAAATTTCACTCATGCACGCTACTAAATTTTTGGTTCACGTCCACGCATGCTCACGTGAATGTATAAAAAAAATGGTCATAATCACAAAAACTCTCGTTCACGAAGTACTAACGAAAAAATATTATAACCCCTACGGGAAATGGTGTACCAGTTATCCTGAACGTGCCTGTCGTATGACTGGAGAAAATGGGAATGGTACAAGAAATTCGTGCGTCGTGATTAGTGAAAAGAGGATGTATCACAAAACTAAAATAAAAGTGCTTACAAAATTCAATCACTCTGCGATAAATCGGAAGATTTACATTTTATTTTTTAAGTTTTTCGGGAGCAGAAACTTTTAAGTATCTTTTTCTATTTCTTTTTTATTTATGGTCATGGATTACATTAATTAAGATATTATCTGATTAAAGCAATAATGCATTTGGTGATTTAGACAAAAAAAAAATTCAGAAACTTATCTTAATCGAAACCGATGTTATACCGACTGAAAATCTAATGCCAGCCATATAAGGTACATTCTTAAATGCAGTAATTGTGCAATAATCAAAGCTTAGCGTTCGGAAACCATCACATCGCAAGATTTTTTTTGGCAAAAGTCTCCTAACGCTGCTACATATCGGTGCAACTACGGCAGCATTTTATTAAAAATTTATTACACAAATTTATTGCATTTATGATTGTACCCCATGAAGTAATAAAAAAGACGTGTGGGACTCGTGGACTGCCGCGGCAAAGCTATTGCATAGCATATTTTATAAACTTATGCAATTATAAATATTTATTTATTTTTTATTTATGCAGTATTTTTTTCTTTGATATTAATTCAAGTTCCACTTTTTAAGCGTAGTGAATTTCTTGATTCGGTCGCCGCGTTCAAAGCCCGCGATAAAAGCTATGCAATAGCTTAAAAACCTACGATTTGTCTGTTTGTTTGTGTATATAATATTTTGTCAACCACGATTGCTCGTAAGTACGCCATTTTGTGTTTTCCTACAATGTAAAAATCTGTTCTGGCAATACTGTATGTTAATGAAATCATTAGCATACTTTAGGGGTTAACATACGCTAGACTTAAGAAACAAACTTAGTGTTAGGTTATATTTTCGTTACGGAATTTCTTGATTCGGTCACCGCGCTCAAAGCGCGCTATAAAAGCTATGAAATAGCTTAAAATATTGTAAAATTTTTATTTTTATATAAATTTTTTACATATAGATTTATTGTTGTGAAACTTTTGGACTCGTTCGGTGATAAGTCATGACTAAATTTTATACCAGGCCTTAAGGAACTATTATTTGCCATGTTCATTGAGGACTAGACTTGGACAGCTTACTCTAGGATAGTTCTATTACCAGTTTTTAAGAAACCAATTCTGGGACTGGTACGGCGAATGCCACAACAGGACAATTATGTAAAGGTTAGGTATAGAACCTGTCACCGAGTATCTTAATTTTGTCAATTGACTCCCTTCAATGAGAATGACATGTAAAAGTTACCGGTACATCTCATATTAAGATCAAGAACTCGAACCGGTTGCTAGTCCCCGGGGAACCAGTCACGTGACGTGTCTTGCGATAGGTTCTTTTCGATCTAGTGAAGTAATAACAAAAAATTAAATTAAAAATATTACAGCAAAGAAAAAAAAATTAACTCATACACGCTCACTCGCGCTCAATTTTATAAAACTCACGATCATGTGATTGAATCAAAAAAGTAATCACGGTCATGCTTGATCACGCGTAATAAAGGCTGATCACGTGAGCGATGCCCATCTCTACTTTAAACACAAGCTCTGTTCTCATTATTTTTTGTTGCGACAAATTTAATCTAATAATTTTTTTTGGACTTTTTTACTTTCTTATCACCAACAAAATCGACAATTTTTTAACACAAAATATGCTTTTCATTATTATTGAAAATGCTTCACATACGATTAGTACATTGCACTGACCCAGAAATAAGTTTTTCTACACAATTTATTTTTCTTCTTGTAGTTCTTTCTATTCTGTTCATTTGCTTCAAATAATATTTTTAGATTATTGAGTGGTTTCATTCAGTCAATTTTATTTTCATAAAGCTTAATTAATAATTATTTACTGGGAGAACACTGAAGATGGCACATAGCCGAAACCGGTCTGTTTATCAACCAAATTTGACGTGGGATGACGGAAATTCATTCCAAATTGCATCAAACCCCGTCGGAAGAAAAACACAACACTTAATAATTATTTATAATTATGTAGTTTTACATGGGCTTGATATATTGTTAAGATGTATTAGTAAATGCTTCTGATGTGGGGGGATATAGCTCAGTGGTAGAGCATTCGACTGCAGATCGAGAGGTCCCCGGTTCAAACCCGGGTGTCCCCTTCAAAAAGTTTTCTTTTCTCAAACGGAACAAATATTTATCATAGAACAATTTTTGGTCGTTCTTAGCTGGCAAAAGTTATTAAAAATTCGAGTACAAAGTAAAAGTAAAAAAGCAGCAGCACTTTGGATAAAAAAATCTTTAAAATTTAAATCCTTCAAAAAGCGGGCCAACAATGAATTGAAATTCCTGTGACTTAATTTATTGATGAAGAATAATTTCACTTATATTCTGTTGGCCTTATTCACAAACGATTAATAAAGTTAATGTGTACATTAAAATCAGTTTTCCCATATAAAAATCCAACATTAAGCCTACAATAACTTTAATAATCGTTTGTGAATA
This sequence comes from Gymnocheta viridis, assembly GCA_956483585.1. Classification (NCBI taxonomy): domain Eukaryota; kingdom Metazoa; phylum Arthropoda; class Insecta; order Diptera; family Tachinidae; genus Gymnocheta; species Gymnocheta viridis. The sequence continues at coordinate 47,791,947 of OY101441.1, read as the reverse complement.
AGACCATGTATGTTTTTGATTTTAGTAAATATTTTGCCATTTGCTATTTTATTAACTTCTTTAGAATGTTATTTATTATTATCCATAAAACACATTAATTTTGTGCAAAATTCAATATATTTTTAAAAGTACATTTATTTTTCATATCGCTCTATTTTTTATCTAACAATGACACGTGAAAACAAACAGGGATGGTAATATCGGAACCTACAAAAGAGAAAAAGAAAATCAGTAAAAAAGTAAAATTTTAATTTTAAAACAAATTCTTAATGCGTTTTCGCTTCCAATGTAAGAGTTCCAGGTCTACGACAAACTGTGTTCAAAGCATTTCTTATTAATTTAATGTTCGTGTGTCATGTGAGAACTTGTATGTATGTATATGTTGTAATAACAATAATTCTCGAATTTTTTCCTCTTGTACATACGTAAAATTACATATTTTAAAATGCGGGCTTAGGATAGGAAATTAACCCCAATTAGATAAACGAAATTGATTTTCTCTGCAAACAAAGTTTTACATTTTATTGGGTACAATATTAACATCTTTCTTATTAGCTAAAACTTTTGTGCAATTATCTGCAAACAAAGAAACGACATTTAAAGTTTATAACTCAATGAAAATTCCTCTAGTTTCAAAAATATTTAATAATTTAACTTATTTTTCTCGAAAACATATGTTTTGTATCAGAACCCAAATTAAATTCATTCTTATCGTATAAGCCAGAAGTTTAAATAAAAGAAATCCAATTCTTTTCATATGTTGTATATAAATAAGACTTTAATCTAGATACAATTAGCTCCATGTAAAAAGTGGTGAAATACATATGAAGACTGACGAAATACATATGAAGGCGGCCTCCGAAAACAATGATGTTGTGCTCTGCCGCCTCGGTTGGATAATTGTTTTTTTGTTACTTAGAACTTTGTCTCATATCTAAATATTTCTGAATAAAATGTTACAATTCGAAAAAAAAGCACATGAAAAAAAATCAACAATTATTTATCAAAATTGAAAAAGTGGAAAAATGAGCTCTCAACCTTCAAGTAAATGCAGTGTTTTTGAGAAGAGATTAAATACAGTCTATAAAACTGATATTAAAAAGGAATATTCAAAATTTCTTTTAAATTAGATCAGCAGTTTATTTCAATTTATATAAACTTATTAAAATTGTAAGTTCAAAGTAGTTAAATAAATTATTCAAAATACAACTGAAATTAATTAGCCACCAACTGCAATTAACGTTAACAACTACCCTGAAAAATTACATCTAGCAACAACAACTCATGTTTCCTCACAAACTACTTACCGTCTGCATTACTTTACAGCGGTTATACGACTACTTCTAGTAATTAAACAGGAAAATTGTAGTAAAGAACGTGCTTATCATACAGAAGGTCAGCTCTTTAGCCCCTGCACAGTTCAACATTTTTCAGCTCATTGATTTGGGACTCGAATTCTGAGAATTGCACGTGAAAGTAGCGTGAATACGCATGAATTTTTTTTGCTTTATTGTAATTTTTTTTTTTTATTATTTTAAAGTTTTTTTTCGTAGGCGTGAGTTTTCGTGATTGTGACAAACATATTTTCAGACACCTGAGAGCGCATGAACAGGAACCAAAAATATAAAGTCGTAAATGAGAGCGAGTAAAATTTTTTTCATCGAGAGCGTGCATTATGAGCCAGAGTGAAAACTCAATGTGAGGGAAATCGATAAATTTCAACAAACCAATTCTACTAACGTCTGATTAATTGATGCCTTTTTACTTAAGTTCGATTCCACCACGTCGCGCGTTTTACTGTTCTCCACAGATATTCCGATGAACGATTAAGGGTACGGCTAAATTCAATTATTCTGTACTGTGAAAGACCACAGCACAGATGATTCTTTTGGAATCAATAGCGCTTCTACGAGAAACTTGGTACTAAAAGATATAAGGGCCGGGAAGTCGTAAATAATATATTCTCCAGTCTCATTTTGCGATTTTCAGAAAATGCATTGTTCGGTCTCAACGCTTCCAACAACAATAAATTGATGGCCTTCCATTAGTATTCCAAGGTTTTTTATGTCTAGAGATAAAAGCATTTGAAACCAGCGTCGATACATCTTAATTAATCACCTTTCGCCTGTATAATACCTAAATGGCAAGAAAATTCTGCTTCATCCTAGGAATCACACTTTTCCCTTCCCTAAGAAGGGTTCTGGTTTCCTTTAAAACACGTGCCCCTCTCCTAACCAAACAGTCTGCCCGTTTGGTCTACCCTCATATGAGGGTAAAGCCTTTAGAGCATCCGGATACATTCTCACAGCAGATATATTCTAATGCCCCTTGTAATTTTTCTGAAACATCAGGCAACACAAATAATTTCCGCCTAAAAGATTATCAGCTATTTGGCCAAGAGGATGGCGTTTGGAAAATTAGAACCCTGTACCGCAAACGTTGCTGAACTAAACGTAATTAGCGTCTTTGAGCTACAGTGTCTTTTTAGAAATTAGAGGACATGTAAAATTTATAATAACATTGAAAGTTGGCACTTACAACAAAATTTTTACTTGATATTTATTAGGTTGTCAGTTTTCCATTCCTGCCACAAAGATTACTAAACATTTCTTTATTTTTAAGGAAATGATGCTGTGATTTTCCAGTAGATTTTTTTTCTTACTTTCCCCCAATATGTTTATTAATAATTTATGTGATGGGGATGGTGATAAAATGAATGCAAAAGTTGAATGAAGTTACATGTCCCACTCCGTTGTGTGTTTTTAACAATAAAAAATCAAAATGAGCATTTAGTTTCAAAAGAAATAGCTGAAATGTCAACCACAAAAAAAAAATAGAAGAAAAATTGATAACAATTAATCTTGTAAGTTGAATGAGAATAATAAAACTCGATTGATTAATGAAGTCACATTCATGCAAAAGTACATTTGTTTTTTAAATAAGTGGAAGTATCCCAACAAACCACACAAAGTCACATGTTTGAAATATGATGGTTTTATCAGTTGATATCAAACGTTAACAAACATTTTTCAAACGTAGCCAGTGATTAAGGTTTGATAATAAAATTTGAATACAAATTGTTGTTCATTTGAGAATAAATGTTTGATAAATTATACTGTTTCAATTGGACTTTAAAGAGATTAAGTGGTGCTAAGCTAAAGTCGTACGAGTACCGCATACAACTTAATATTTTGGAGTTTCATGAAGTATGAAGTTTGAAGATAATTTTAGCAACTTCAACTTTCATAAAATTCCAATATGCTGTATGACTTTAACGCCATCTAATTTCTTTAATATCTAATTCAAAAAGTGTAAAGTTTAACACTTGAGATAGAGTTTGATTTCATATCATCTAAATCAATGTGAGCTCTAACTTGTGTGCTTGCTGGGTGGGATGTATTTAAAATGTGCTTAAATTGTACTCTTTGCTGTTAAAGCTATTTTTAGTTGCATGTGTGCGTGCATTTGTTTCTACTCGTATTCTGTGAGAACACAAGTTCTTGTTTGAGCTGAAAATGATGTACAGCTGCATGATTCACTATCTTCAAGAGGGGATATAGCTCAGTGGTAGAGCATTCGACTGCAGATCGAGAGGTCCCCGGTTCAAACCCGGGTGTCCCCTATTTGCATTTTTAAATGCTTTAGTTTTGAAATAACTTTAGCAGCTGTTAAACGTTTAGGGGTTGAAATTGTAAGCTTTTTCTGAGAGGTTTACAGCCAGAAAAGTATGAATATTTTTCTATATTCGCTACGTCAGTGCCAAGTGTGGGAGTTTGTTGTTAAGCTAAATACTAAATAGCCATCGAAATAGTAATTAAAAAAGAGATCCGCAAGTAGTAGCGAGTAAGTATACAAATGAAAGAGAAAAGCAAGGTTGGCCAGCGAAACGAATACAGTCGAACTTCTATAACTCGAATCACTACAATCCCAAAAGAATGTTCGACTTACGGAAACTTTGACTTACAGAATTTTTTGTCAAAACAGAATAAATTGTTTTTGTATTATGTATTTTTATTTAAAATAGCCTCTAATGGAGAACTACACATTTAACTATATAAACGTACAAGGATATCTACTTATATAATTAAAAAATTACAGTTACGTCAAATATTCTGAAATGAGTGACTGAAAATGTTCTCTTTTTTTTTTGTTATTTTCAGTAAAAAGAAGCTCCAATGCGCTTAAAGCTTTGTAGTGCTCATCAGTCGTTTTGTCATTTGTGTGTAAATATTAATTTAAAGTTCAGAAAGAACTTTCTACATCATTTCTTGTTGGCTTTTGAGAAGTTTCTTCTACCGAACTTTCGACATCAATCTCCGTTCCGCTTAAGATTGGTCCCTCCAATTCAAGGCAATTATACTCAACAATCTCATCATCTGTAGAGAGCTCATTATCTACCTCAATTGGGGTCTTAACTCTTTTACTACTTAAACCAAATCAAGATTCAAACGAGTTGATAATTGATTCTTTATTTTTGAAAATCATTGAGACCGTGCTTGTCATGATACCATATTTAACAGCTGCTACCTTTTTCTCTAATCCATCTTTGGCTTCATTTATAAGTTTATATTTTTCTTCAATCGATAAGCACGTTTAGTTGCCATAATAGTAAAAAAAATCGATTTCAACTTTTATTATCTATCGCGAACTATGCATAGAACCGATACTTACGCAAACAAAAAAAAACGAATTAGTAATTCCACGAGATAAATAAAAAATAGCAAGTAAAATATACAGACCAGCTTAAGCAACAAAAAGGAGTAAAACAAACAAACCATAACTAAGAAGCAAAATCAACAAACCATTTGCACAAGCTAAATTTTTCAAATTACAGAGTTCATATCTTTGTTTTTTGTTCGAGTTATGGAAGTTCGAGTTACGGAAGAAAAATTGCATGTGATTTGCGCTTTTACGCTACTGCCAACCAATTTAGTTCGAGTTAGAGATAATTCGAATTAGAGAAGTTCGAGTTATGGTAGTTCAACTGTATTGGTATCGGAATTAGAACAGTTGTGCAATTCTTTAATTTTTAATAATAAACGTTAACGTTAATTTTACCAGCACAGTTTATTGCTTGTGGTAAAAATACATCGATTTCAACAACGTTGTTAAATATTTCAATGTGGAGGCATCCTTCTTAAACAATATGTCAAAATAAAGGAAAGAACAAAAATGAATGTAAAAAAAAACAAATGTTTTAATGAAGACTGAAAAGTTAAGATAAATTCGCCTATTTGTTTCGGACTAAATTTTTGTCCGAACGAAATTTAGTTGACTAAGAGTTTTCTGCAACACGATTAGCTCAATTGAAGATGTTCTAGAATATCAAGGTTACCATATACAATATATATATATATATAAATATTTAAATTTTGTTACAAATTATGTAGAAAAAATTATAAAAGACACGTGCTTCTGTTAATATATAATAAAATAAATAAAGCAACATTATTTTCTAAGACATTTATAGAAAAAAATAAATAAAATAAAAGAATTGCTTTGTCCGGACAAAAATTAAAATCAAGTCAATTCAAGTTGAGAGTTGTCCGAACAAAATCATTTCTCTCTCTCTCTCTCTCTCTCAAGAAGAGAGACAGCAAACTATATATGAACAAAATTTTTCTGGACAAACATTTATGGGTGAATCCAACTTTTTTATTTTGCAAAAGGTTTGCAAAATGTTTGCGAGTTTAAAAATTATTTATTTATAGAATGGTATCAAATCCACCATCAAAAAGAAGCCGCGCAACCACTGAGTAACTTAAGCACTAACAAACAGGCTTCATGAAAATGTGTAAAAAAAGAGGTAAGTTGGAATACAAAGATTTTTTAAAAGGTTTTAGACATTGCTTTAATATTAGGAACTTCGACTTGAAGAAGACGAAATGGCTCCAACAACTTGTCCGCACCGATATCATTACCCCAATTTATATAATATACACTTAACTTATTTAGAAAAAGAACATTGCACTACAAAAATTTTCGTTTTTTCTTTACATGTTATAAAAAAATACTTTATTTCTTTTTGAAATTACATATTAACTATTTTAAAATTATTCTGATTTATTCAAGCTTTAGGTCCAGAAAATAAATATAAATAATTTAATCCGATATTTCGCTTTCTTATAAGTTTTTATTAGTTTGTGAAAACAATAACTGTTATTATTAATGTTTAATTAAATATATCCCTGAAGAAGCTTTCCATTGAGAAAGCGAAATATCGGATTAAATAAATCATTTATATTTGTTTTCTGAACCTAAAGCTTGAATAAATTATTTAATAAAATTAACTATTTTTTTATTTAAATTTATTAATCGAGATTGCCTCGATATCTTCTTTCAAAGATTTAAAAAAAAATTTTTGTTGAGAGTTTTTAGCTATTATTACAAATTAACTACAGCTAATTAATGTTTGTAAGTAATTAGTCAAACTTATATTTGTATATATGTATTTTAGGGTGATCGACTTAGTTTTTCAACCGGTTTTTTTTACAATACGGTTGTCGCTTTATTCAAAATGTTGATTTTTCTAATGTCGAATAGTGCGGTTTTTTACTATTAAAAAACCGGCTTAGTCGAATACGTTTCTATTTGAATATTTTTCAAATAGAATTAGATTTTACTATATTAAAATTTAGACGAACGTTTTCTGTTGATTTTTTAAGTATTTTTTTTTCAGTGTAAAAGTTTTAGGTATTTTTTGGCTATGACGAAATAGTTTTATGAGGTGGTAGCAGGGGCGAATTAAATTGGCCTTGTTGCGCGCAATGGATATCAAACTGCATATGTATTAGAAAATCGCTATTTAGTTTTGTTGATATTTTGCTGCATATTTTATATGGAGTTAGGCATAATTGAAACAAAAGAAATTCGCCTAGTAACGACGTAACTGCACTTTTATTTAATTTAAAGGAGAGGCTGAACACGTTATAAAGTCAATAATAATAGAGTATTCCTTGCAATTCTTTAATATTTTTTTATAATATAGAGACTTATTTACTTTTGAACAAGACGACTCAACCATTTTTTTCAAGAGTGTATGTCGTTAAATCTTTTTGCATTAAAAAAATACATGCGCTTGTATTTATTCCCGTTTAAATTTCTGTAATAAAGGGGCTGCTTTTGATCACAAGGACTTAAATTTTCCATCAAGATGTAGTTTGAAAAACCATAATCAATCAAACACTTTATTTCAAAAATATGTGTAGTTACGTCAGTTTACATTTAATGTGACGATATGAAGCTAATTTTTATGTTTAACCTTTAATTTGTATACTATTTTTTAGAATTTATATGAACTGTTAACTCTTTTTTTAATAAAGCAAATGAAAATTAAAGCTCTTGTATAATAATTTTCTTAAGAAAAAAAAAACACGGTTGACCGGTTTTTCCTGAATTTTAAAAACCGTAACCGGGTTTTTCGAAATTTCGAAATATTCGAAAACCGGTTTCTGGAAAATGCCGAATAATCGATCACCTAACGCATTTCTTATTTATAATTTTTAGAAAATTTTGGATAAATTCCTTATTTTTTGTTCGATTTTACCACTTTTGCCGATGGATACTAGTATTATTTAACGAATTAGAATACAAAAATTGCAACTTATTCACTTTTACACTTTAAATCAATTTCGGTTAGTACGAAACTCCATCTCTGATTATTAATTATTGCAAATATTCCACACTGTCTCGCTTATTCAGCGCCATTGGCTAGTCTGATGAACAATAACGTGTTCCAAATAGTACTCTTAATAAAAAATATTTAATTTACCCAAAAATTTCTAAAAATTCTAAAAAGAAATGTTTAAACTCTGATTTGAACTTGAGCCAAACAATTCGTTTCAATATATATTACCTAGAACTTTAAAAAAATCTGTCTATTTAGTTAGCAGAAACAGCTGACATTTTGACAGGACAGAGGTACACGTTATTATAAAAAAAAGTTACCGAATAACATTGACGTCAATTTTGCTGTTAAATATTTTTTAAAATTCCACTGACGCTTAAATTGAATAGAGAATCGCACTACATGGGTATTGAAGAATACCACAGCTGTTACTTCAGTAGTAGTTGATGGTTCAATCAAACATTGGGTCGACACATCATTCACGCACAGAGACGTGCATCAGCCCCAGCGATTGCTTTAGATTTTAGAGATTTTTGCCAGTCGACTGGTAATTATCGACTGCATGATGAGAAATGCAGTCCTTAGTAATCGCTAGCAACTGATTTATGCAGAATTCCCCCACAACGCGTCCACACACAAATAGAAATTTTATTTGAAATATTTTCTTAATTCGAGCCGTATTATAAGTCTTTTTAATATCGAAACGTTGATACCGGTATTTAGGGAAATGGCATTTAAATGCCGGTGTTTTTAACAAATTACGAGGTCGGTATAGATACCGGTATTCAATTCAAAATGTATTTAATCGGTTGTCGTATTAATTACGATACCGGGTGCCAACTTTTGGGAAAAGTAGTTGAAATTATCAGCACTTCAAATTGAGAGCACCAATTTGAAGTGCTGATACATGTATTGTATAAAGGTTGTAAAGAAAATAAAATAGATTCATATCGAATACAATAATTTGTTTATTGGGATTTTTGAATAAATTTCAAAGCCACTATGCTTATACTATTGTAATTTTTATAATTCTCATTGAGTTTTTAAAACTTTTTGTATAAGATAAGAGGTTTGAAACATTTCAAAATATGGTTTAAGGTCTACAGACGATTTGGCTTTAGAACCAATGAAATGCATGTATATGGACTAGCTAAAAAACCCTCAACAAACAAAAGTTTTTTAAAGTCTTTGAAAAAAGATATCGAGGCAATGTCGATTAAATAAATTTAATAATTAAATAAATTTTTTGTAGAAAAAATTAAATTTTCTTGTGTTCCATTTATCTGATATTTTGTTGTAATGGGTAAAGAAACTGTTTATTTAAACGCAGCACTTCTTCCATATAAAAAATAAAAAGTTTCAAAAATATCCCTTCTTTACTGCAACATAGTCATATCTTAAAAAACGAGATTTTTGAGTTAAGAGTGCAGAATTATTCATTGTATCGTCTTTTGTGAAAAATTCATATAAATATCTTGTTTACTCAGCTTTTTTTCATTGATTTCGTTGCCATAAAGGAGCGATATGTTCATCAGTTCAGTGTTTTCATCTGTCAACATTTCATGCGATTTTACGTCCTAATTTTAAACGACCATTTCTCTTCCTCACACGATTAATGTGCAAACATGTGTTCCATGTTTAAAATAAAAAATTGTTTGATTGTTATTGTTGTCAATATGCGCAAATTAATTTTTTGCTTTTGTAAATACATTTTTGTTGTCAATAATAATTCATCAGTTCTTTTTTTTGTCTTTTTATACTTTATTTACAAATATGTTAATTTGCTTTTAATTCAGTAAAACAAAATAAATTGTTAATAAATATTTAATAAACAATTGCTTAAAAAACCTTCAATTAAAAAGTAAAATATTGAAATATGTTATTTCAATAAAGTCTTGCTTTGCATTTTATTCATCCCCACGACCTTCCGCGATTTGGCCAGCATAAAACGAGCAACCAACAAAAATTTACAGAAATACATTTTGCAGTAAATTGATGAGGTTTTGTAATTTTTCCTTTTTTATTTACATAATATAGAGTGTGAAGTGGCCTTAAGCGGTTCTAATGCTTCACAGAATATTTAAAAACTAAAAAAACTTCAATATACTTTGCTTCATACATTTAAAATACCAAGTAACAGATTTTATTATATAAAACCGCATCTTTCATCTGTCACGTAAAAGAGGTGACGATATTTTCTTTCTTTTTGGCACGTTAAAACGAAAGTTTTGGGTTCCAATCAAATTTCTCCAATACAATCACCCCTTTGTCGTGAATAGCACGAGGAATTATTGTTCCCATGCAATTGTTATTCCCTTCGAATGGAAAAATGCTATCGTGAATCTGACGTGAACTTTTCTTACCGCTATCAATTCTCAGTGATTGTATATTTTATAAAAGAAGAAAAATTAAATATATTTAAGTTTAACAATGAAGTACTTCACGTTTTTGGTAATGAATTTAATGTTTTTAGGTGTAAATAAAGTTGTGTTTTTAAATATTTTAGGTGCAATAAACTTTTCTATACCAAAAAGATTTCGTGGGAAACTATTATTAAGAATAACGAATAGGCTTTATTGATCTTGTTCTAAAAAGAAATAAAGGGTGATTTTTTAGCATTTTTTTGGCAGTTTAGCTGTTTTCGTGTAACATTCGTCTGTTAAACATGTTCAGTTTGGTCTATAATTTAACCATGAATCGACTTACAAAAGAACATTATTGAATTATTATTGAATTTTGTTATCAAAACTCATGGTCGGTTAAGAGTGTGCATCGTGCACTTCTTCCATTTTATGGTCTGTTTGGGCGACCTTTCGAGGCGGCTATTCGAAATCTTGTGATTAAATTCACACCAAATTTGCAATATTGGACATTAAACTACCAACAAGACGGTGTCACATGCCACGCAGCACACGAAACAATGGCCTGATTGAGAGGCGAGTTCGGTGAACAGATTATATCACGTTTTGGGCCGGTGAATTGGCCGCCTAAATCGTGCGATTTAACGTGTTTAGACTATTTTTTGCTTGCGGTATATGTTACGGCTCATGTCTATATGGACAAGCCCGCAACGGTTGACGTACTGGAAGCTATTTTTGAAGAACATATTCGTGACCGTACCGGCCGATATATCGATCGAAGTGAAAATTCGTTATCAAAAACATTCCGAACAATTTCTGTGACGTTTTTTTTTGTATTGAAATTATATGTCGTCAAAAAAAATTAATTGTCATTTAAATTTAATACAAAGAAAAACGAAAAAGGAAGTTATTCATTTAAATTATTTTTTAATTGATTATTATTTTAATTGTTAAACGATTTGTTTTTATCCTGAGCAAGCTACACAAAGGAGTAGCGAAATATCGAAAGTATATTTAGAAGTTTTTTTTATACAAAAGTAACCTCAAGCTTGTTAATTAATTTGAATTTTATTTCCTTTCCATATTTATAAGACTTGTGATTTGGAAAACTTTTACTGATTTAAAAAGACGTTATCGGAAGGTCTATTTTAATTTTGCACATTTATTGATGGTGCACCCTTTTATTTTACAAACCATTTGCTGTTTTAAACCAATTAGCATTTTGCGTTTTTGCTGTTTTGCGGTTATTTCATTCATGAAGAACAATTTACATTTTTATAATTAAATAAAACAGCGAATAAACTGCACGTGTGTTTAAGAACGAAGAGGCATCAAAAAAATTAAAAACTTTTTATTCGAAGGTCTACTAAAAATGCTTTTAAATGCGAGTAGCAATTATTTTTCATAAAGCTAAACTAAACAAGCACATGTTAAATATTTGAAAGTCTCACTGTTTGTGTTTTACTTTTTGCCACTACGACACAAACTATGTAAATCTTTTATTGAATTATTAATGAATTTGATTATTTTGAAACGTCAGATGTTGTCAGTGGTGGTTGAATTTAAATCAACAACAGTTTACTGCTGCAATATTTATTTGTTAACAACATTATGACGATGACAACTAAAAGCTCCTAACAAATACTTTTGTATATTATGATAATGTTATTGATATGCATGTAAATAATGGTGATTATAAACGTTTGCAATTCGTTGTGGTAAAAATGTATGACATACATAATTCAGGACATACTGAAAGGTACTCGTCATACCGAATAAACCACGCTGAGTTGTAGGAGTTGGCAAAGCAAACGCTAAAATCAATAATGAAGTAGAAATAAATTCTAAAAAAGGCTGCAGGTAATTATAGTTCGCATATGAGAGAAAACTTAAACAAAAATATTTTCTGTAACAACTATTTTCGTTTAGTTTTTTTTGAGTTTCCGAATTATAAACTTTAGAAAAATTTACAAAAGTTAAAATGGTCTTATCTATGTACATGTTTTGACTTAATACCATTCACCAACAGCTCTTAGTGTAATTTCCTGCACTTGTGCATGAGGAGGAGTGGACAAAGCATAAATAACTGCCTGAGCAACATCATCGACCTGAAGTATAACATCGCCCAACATTTCTTTAGTTTCATCGGATACGATTTCGGTGGCCACCCAACCGGCACTAATGTTCTGTTAAACAAAAAAAAATATCGATAAGATTCTACGATATTTTATATCATTTCCAGTTGTATTTTAGATTCTCGCAGAAAAACTTTATGTGCTTCAAACAAATATTCGCGAGAATGGTTTAAAAACTCCCCTCAAGTGTCGTACAAAAATATTGGTCATAAAATTCTATTATTAATCTATAAAGACAGCAAAACTCGAAACTCAATTCAAACGCCAGAAATAACTCAGAATTTAAAATGTCTGACTAATCACGAAATTAACCCTTTAAACACATTTTATTTCTGACGTTCAAGTATCATTTTGAGCCTTGATTTATTCGGAGACTTATAATAAAATTGTATGGCAAATATTTTTGTAGGACAGTTCAGTCCCCTTATCGCTGTTTAAGGGGAGTTTTTTAACCCTTTTCAAGAAAAGGACAATAAATACTTATACAGCGAAGAGCTAGAGGGTTAAACTGTTCCATAAAAATGTTTTTCGTAGTGTTTTACATAAATGTGCCGAACACATCTTTTGTCTAAAATGTAAGAATTATAATATTTCCTTCGCTCATTCATTATAACAATGCGCCAGCAGGGGGTAACTTTAACTCCCCTTAAAATAAGAGCCATAAGCCTTCGTAACTCTGGTACACGTATTTTGCTTTGCACTGCTATTTAAGCAAACAAAATATTGAAAAACCATAAAATTAATTTCAAATTAGAGAAGGGCACTTGCTCATGTGCGTAGAATGAATCATGCATGATCACGCTTGATCCTGATTAGTTCTTGTTTCAATCAAGTGAGCGTGCACGAACGAAAGTTTAAAAATATTTAGCGTGCTTGAGTATATTTTTGGCTTGATTGTTTCAAGAAGTTTTTGCTTTATTGTAATTTATTTCACTTAATTTTTCTTATCTTTTTTTTCAAAATAATACTGTTTTTTCGTTAGTATTTCGTGAAAATGAGCTTTCGTGGTCATGACTAACTTCTTTGCTACTCCAGTGAAGGTTCATGAGCGTGAGCCAAAAATATCATGTCCTACATGTGTACAATTTTACTATCGCGAGCGTGATTGAAAAATGACTCACAATCCCATTTCTACTTCAAATAAATGAGTGATTGAAAAAAAATATACGAGAAACAAAAAGCGACTTTTCGTCCAAACTAAAATACAACTGGTAAAGCCCCACTAGCTTACCGTGGTCTTAATCTTTGTCTTCAAACTAATCAATTCTTGGCGACAAATTTCATTTACAGCATTCAGACCATATTTAGTAGGCGTGTAAACATTCAAACTGGGATAATCGGGTCCAGGAATATAACCATCCACGCCGGCTGTGCTGTTAATATAAATCAAGTGACCAGCATAATTTCTAGCCTTCATGCTCTTAAAAGCGTTTTGTGTGCAATAAATGGCACCCATTAGATTTGTATTTACAACATCTTTAATATCTTGCATGGACATATCAACCAAATTGCCTTCACGAAGGATGCCGGCATTGTTAACCAAAATATCGGTGTTCTTCTCTACCCATTCGAAAGCTTTACTGAACTCTTCCTCTTTGGAGACATCACATTTGTGAAAATAGAATCGAGTTTGTTGTTCAGTCGTTAGAGATTTTTTTAATGCCTCCAAGCGTTCAGCACGTCTGGCAAAGCCAACAACCTTAACACCGGCTGCTAATATTAATTTAGCGCAGGCAGCTCCAATACCTGAACTGGCACCAGTTACATAAGCCACACGATTATGCCAACGTTCCATGAGTTATCCCTTTGTTGCTTATTTAAAGATTCATTCACAACTGTTTGGCTCTTATTAAATTTGTTTGCTTTAGAGCTCTTGAAATATTTTAAAGATCATAAAAATTGCTTGAAGCCTCTAAACTTGATAAGAGGTTATCTTACCGCTTAAGAGGGGCGTAGGAAGAGGGAATGTTTAGTACAGCGAGTGAGAGTGTCGTAAAGTTATTGACAGCAGGGAAACTCAAACATGAATAATCTTAACTAATGTTTGTAGGTTCACTCTTATATTATACGCCAACAGCCTAACGAACGCACAATTCAATGAAAAATTATATTTTAGGGCATTCTTGTTTAAAAAAAAATACATATTGGCCATTTACTGCAACAACGTCATAACTCGAAAATTTGATTTTCATAAACACTCTTTTCACGATAAAAATGCACGCTCAATCATGTGCATGAAGCAAAAAACTAAGCTCGATCACTCTAATCACGTGCACGGTGCCCATATCGAATTTAATATAATAATAATGATATTGTCGGTCACAGGTTGACAACTCTTAACAAGTTTTTTTGTACTTTTCAGGAGACAAAAAAAAACGTTATTACACTGTTATTAAAACGTGTTGGAAGTAAATAAAAAACCAAAATTAGTAGAAGTAGCGAAGGAAAATTTTTTTTATATATAAATAAAACGTACTAACATGCAGAAGGACAAACACAGTCTTTTGGCATCAAAAACTCGATTCGATTTTTTTACGAGTTAAGAGTTGTCAACCTATGACCGACGATATGTATTTATTTTATTAATAAAAAATGGTTCCAGTTTCCAACTAACTATTCAGTGCAGCTTCCTTAAACTTATTCTTCTTCTAAGTGTTGAAAATTAAAATTATTTAGTAACAAAATTAGCAACAAAACTTTTTAATGCACTCATCTTTCCATATCGTGGGAAGAGACTCCCAAAATCCCACTTATGAACAACAAACTTGTTCTTAAATTCTTTTCAATACTCTGAAAATGTGTATGAAAATTCTTTAAAATACTTCGGTATAAACATGGGTATTATAATTTGCTTGTTATTTAAGCATTCGAATAGGGTAAAAGTTTTCTTGCTTGCTTTTAATTAAACAAAAGTTTATTTTTTATTTTTTACTTTAGTTTTACTTTACTTTTACTGGAAAAATACTGGTGCAAAAGGATGAGGTTTTACTTTTGTTTTAACTCCATGCTACCAATTTAGGTGAAAGCGTTAAAAAAAACTTCCACTTCCTGTTTTCTTAAGTGTCGAACTTTTTTTTATGTAAATGGTTTAATTAAAAATTATAAGAAAAGTTTAAATAAATTTAAGAATAATTTTCTCACGAATGATGTTAGTTGGCATTAAATTTCATCTCTTTCCGGTCGTTTAAAGAGTTGAAAACTTTTATTACCTAAAACTTAATAAATAAATAGCTTTCCTAAAGAATTGAAAATAAAAACTTAAAGTTGAAAGTGTTAGTTTGACTGAATTCAATATGTACTTGAATTTAAAAATTATTTCTTTTGTAAAAAATAATCGATAAATTCAAATTACATGGTGCAACAAGTCGCCGCCATCCTCAACAAATCCAATGGGAAATGAAAGTTCATCATTAAATTAACGAAGCTGCCAAAGGGTTTTGAAAAGTTAGCTCGAATTTAATTTTTATGGCCTCTTGAAGTTGGACCATTTTTTGCACTATGAGTTAACAAAAACGTATAAATATATAAAAATATTTAATGGAATGTAATTGTGCGTACTTATTGTTGCATTGAATCCAATCAAAAAGACTTCTAATCATATATCGTAGTTTAAAATATTTATATTGGTTCCAGTGAACAAAATAGCAAATCTGAGTTTGTTATTGCAATAAAACTTTTTAAACACATTTTGTTTAATAAAACAAAAACATCTTAAAAAATCGTTTTTTTCAAAATATTCAGATCACATTCTGAAAATAAATTGTACTATTCCATAGAATTTCAGATACATTTAATACAAAATAGTTTTAAATTTTTCTGAAAAAGACAATAATTGTCCTGTAGTGCATTTTAATCCAAAATGAATAATTTCTTTATATATGACCAAACCTATGCCGCACATAAAGGCGAAGTCCAAGCATTGCAATGAAATAAAAGTTTCATCTAAAACATCGCTGTATGTGTGTTTTCAAACCGAAAAATTATACATTTATGATTTATGATGTTGAGGTCGCTACACCATTTCATCAGAGTTCTTTAATCAATTTTAACACTTGTCACTGTGATTACTCATGAGTATGAATATCTATCAACTATTTAACCGAACTAGTATTTCCTATCAACCATATTCTTGTAATTAAATATTAAGAAATAATAAAAAATAATTTGTATTTGAAATGTATTTTAAGACAATTTTTTCATACAATATTTTCTTAAAAAAGATATCAAACTCAAATTATTTTTCTATAAATACGACAATAAGTATTTACATACATAAACAAAGCTGTAATGAATATGAACATCCATATTCAATTTTCATCTCTTTCAATTCTGATTTATTTTTCTTATTCAATTTTACTCATTTGAAGAGAAAAAAAATCATATGTATGTTCTCTTACACACTACACTCTCATTGTTTTGCTTATGTTTTACTTGAACCAATATTTACATAAGTGAATGTGCATGTGTATTTTTAGCTTTTGTAGTGGTGTCAACTTTAGGAGCCTTTTATTCCTTTAATACTGAACCGATTTTAATAATATATAGTCGGGTTAGTAAAGCTCCACAATGTCTACCATTTGATAAAAGAATGAAAATACTCGACTGGCAAACAAATGAGAAAAAGGGATCCAAAAATTTGTTCTTTCACTATTTATTTAATACATCATTAAGTAAGTTAGTACACGAGCTACACTTTCTTATGTTAATTTTAACTAGTTAAATCAACTTCGGTTATTAGATATTCCCATCTGGCAGCGGCATGAAGTGGCCTGACACAGTCGTCGAATTTAAACACCACATCAAAACTTTTGGGCGAACATTAAGAAGGCGATATCTGAGGTGAACTTAACAAGTATTAAGGAATTTTGTCTTAGCAAACGAATGACGCTCAACGAAGTATTAAAAATTTAAATTATATTATAAATAACAAAGTGAAATGCTTTAGTTTTGTTTAATTTATTTCACTAAACAGAAATTATTTTTATTAAAATTCTATTATTTTGATTGTGTACTTTTTATAGTTTTTTAATAAATGCGTTAACGAATTAATTGTTCAGCTTGAGGTCTATCTCTTTTGTTGAATAAATAAATAATATTACTAACTATTTTTTAAGTTTTTTATTTCATTTAATAAATTAAGTAACGTCCTCTAAGCTATTGCAAGAAAGTAATATCTTTTGTATTTGCAATAAACCAGCACATACGCCACAGCGTTTTTTATTACGTTTTGAGTGAAATTACAAAAAAAAATTTCGAATATGTAAGTGTTCATATTTCGTCGGTCACAGGTTGACAACTCTTAACATGTTTTTTTTTTGTAATTTTCAGGAGACAAAAATAACGTTATTACTCCGTTACTAAACGGTGTTGGAAGTAAATAAAAAACCAAAATTGCTAGTAGAAGTAGGGAAGGAAATTTAAATAAAGGTTCCGCCAGATAACTTTTTTTTTTGAAAATGCTATAAAAAAACTACTGAATATTTTCTCGAATTTATTTTTTATTTGAAAGTACAATCCTTCCGGTTAATAATGAAAAATAATTTCATTCAAATGGCTGCCTCGGCTGGCCATGCAGCAGCCTACACGATCGGTCCAATTTTTAAGCACATTATCGATTGTGTGCAGCTGTATTTCACCAATGGCTTCACGAATATTGTCCTTTAAAGCGTCAATTGTCTCTGGCTTGTCGGCGTAACACTTATCTTTGACGGCACCCCACAAATAATAGTCCAAATCAGCAGCTCCGAGGTGGCCAAACGATATCAGCTCTGCGGCTGATAATGCGATCTTCAAAAACAGGGCGCAAAACATCGAGTGTAGCTTCGGCTGTGTGGCACGTAGCGCCGTCCTGTTGAAACCAAATGTTGCCAATATCCTCCTCTTAAATTTTTGTGAACAAAAATTCGTTCAACATGGCCCGATAACGATCGCCATTGACTGTAACGGTCACTCCTTGCTCATTTTCGAAGAAATGTGGCCCAAATCCGCACCAAACAGTGACTCGTTTTGGGTGCGTCGGCTTTTCAATGTATGCGTGCGGGTTTTCTGTGCCCCAAATGCGACAATTTTGCTTGTTTACATACCCACCAAAATCAAAATGAGCTTCATCTGAAAAGATGATTTTTTGGCAAAATCGGCATCTTCTGTAAGTCGCAGTCCCACTTAGCGAAGCGAAAACGCATTGGATGGTCAATTGGCTTCAACTCCTGAACCAATTGGACATTGTATGGCGTCATACCAAGATCTTTATGCAAAATTCGTCCCAGTGATGTCTCCGAAATGTTCAATTGTTGAGAACGACGGTGAATTGATGTTGATGGCGCTTCACGCACACTTTCTGCCACAGCAACAATATTATCGGAGGTACGCACTGTTTTTGGCTTTTCACGCTTTGGTTTATCGATGAGGATGCCAGTTTCTTTCACTTTTTTCACGAGATAACGAACATACGGAGCTGACGGTGCTTCTCTTCTTCAAAAATCCGTACGCAATTTTCGCACACATTCTGCAACATTACCATGATTTTCAAAATAATGTCGTAATATTTCTCAGCGTTGTTCAAGCGTATACACAACCATATTGGTTCAGCGGAAGGATAAAACTAATTATCTGTCAAATCAGACATGAACTAAGTGTTACCATTCACGAAATAAGCACTAGTTGAAAAAAACGTTAGATGGCGGACCCTTTATAAATGAAACGTGGTAACATGCAGAAGGACAAACACAGTCTTTTGGCATCAAAAACCCGATTCGATTTTTTTGCGAGTTAAGTGTTGTCAACCTGTGACCGACGATTTGTCTGTTGGTCCTATTATTTTGACTGCAGCTGTATGTTTATGTAACGCGATATGTAAATTGTTTTTTCACTTAAACGTTGGTAACTTTGATTTTCTCTACATTAAAATAGAATAGATAAAAATATATAGAGAGTTCCATAAAAAACACTATTTCCTTTTTTAGTTTTCAAATGGTTGTATAATTAATTAAATGTCCTGAATGTGGACGAACTGGTTCTAACCAGACGGTGTAACAGGTCAAACAGCGCGTTCGTTGAACGAATAATTTCACGTAATGGACCTGTAAATTGGCCTCCAAAATCTTGCGGATTTTGTGTGGATTTATGAAGTCTCTGGACTACGCCGATAAGGAACAAACGATTGATACCATGGAACACAACTTTCGCCACGTTATCACTGGCATACGAATTCTATTGCAAAAACTGATCGAAAATTGGACTTTCTGATTAAACTTTTTTCGTGCCAGCAAAATAATCATATTCAAATAAAATTTGCAAATAACTAACTTTCGAATAGAGACAAATTCTTCAGTGCTTTATTGCAATTTGAAGATCTATTAGCCTCTATTATTTTCTCTATTATTTTCTTTCTATACTTCAATAAATAACATGTTTAAAACATACAAATTCTTTAAGGTTCTTTCTTTGCAAACATATTTGAAGCATTTTGTCACATTTATGTCTTTCATCCGATCAACTACTAACAATTTAGTCATTATGTTCATTAGACCGTTAAGTGTGACATTATCCTGCTATTTAATTCCCACTGGGTGTATTTTTATTTTCATTTTTTATTTATTTCGCCCCTAAAGATATGCGGTTCTTTAGATGTGTGCTTAAGAAAAATAAAAATATTTCAAAGCTCAATTCAGTCGAAATGAAAATGTGTGAAAAAATATTTGTGGTTTTGCAGTCGTCTCTACAGTATGAGCAACAATTTTTTTGTCTAATTTTTTTTTTTAATTTTTTTCGTATGAAACAACAGCCCCTGCTGGCACATTTTGGCTAAAACTTTCTTTTAGGAAACTGCAAAAACAAATAAAGAATTGAATTTATCGCTACAAGGCCATTAGGCCAAAAGGCCGCTCTTAAAATGAAGCGTGCTACAGATATAAACGAACAGACAACATAAAAATAACAATGAATATTATAATAATGCTGATAAAAAGAATTTAAAAGCGTTTAAAAAATCTGGTTTTTGTGTATATGTGTGTTAATAACCTACAAATCGATAATATTAACAAAACAAAACAGCACAAAAGAAAAGCAAAAAAATTTTCATTTTAAAGTTAACAGAAAATTTAAGCGAAACTGTGAATTTTATACATACACACACACGCACATGCTGCACACATATAACTTTTATTTATTTTTTGTAACTTAATTCTGGTGTATACATTTAGGAGCTCATTCAACGTATACACATACATGCATACTTAGATAATATGGAGGGCTCGGAGCTGAAGTGAACCAACTCTTAAAATATGAAAAATTTCAAAACTAGTGCGAAATTCTCCGCAGTGTTTAACTCTATTTAGTTCTCTAACGGACTACGTAAAAAAGTGTTTCGTTCCTAAGGTAACGGTAAAATACTCAAATCAATGGCTCTCATTTTATATTGTATTTATGGCAGTTCATTATACGGAAACTCATAATATCTTCGAATTGTCTTTTTGTGAATTGATTCATTTCAGCTCTCAGCCCTCCATATATACATATATATGTACAAATACATATATTATATGTACAATGTACATATCATTCCTTTATTGCAACATAGACATATCTCAAAAAACTTGTTCTTCAGAAGAAGAGTTAAGTTTTTATTTTACACACATTTCAATAGAAAAAAATTTTCTCACCTCAAGAGGTGGGTAAACAAGAAATTTGTAGGAATTTTTTACACAAGATCAAAAATGATACGATAAATAATTCAGCATTTTTAAATAAAAAATTGTTTTTTTTTAGATATGACTAAGTTGCAGTAAAGGAGCGAGTGTAGGAGTACGTACATATGTATGCATACCCACTGAACAATTTTACCCGTATTCATACAGACAGTCTCCGCAAGTTGCCGATTTCGTACCCGATGTCCTTTCAGACCGAGCCTCGTATGAGTGGTTGGCAAGAAGCCGGACCACTTTTCATAATGAACTTTTGAAAACTTTCACACTACGTCCGAATGAATTATGTACGAAATCTATGGTCAATTCCCGTCAAGTCGAGAAGTCGAAAATTTCTTCAGGAATGTCTGTCGTATAAATATCGGAAAAAAGTCTGGCATAAAATTATAAATTTTGTAAGAAATGTCCGAGTTCTTTACCACAACTCATATTAATGTCGTGTAAAAATCTCAAATGGTATCAAGAAAGTTTTGCCGGTGCTAAATGCCAGCTCATCAAAAAATATTTAAACAAATTTTATAAAAGTTCCAAACATTAAACCTTTTATGCAAGAACTCTTAACAAATAAATAACAAACTATTATGACAACCAAAATTAGACAATATGAAGGAAGACCAGCGTTATCGATTTCCAAATAATAAAAAAGAAACTTAGCCTAATTCACAATGTTGTGGATATGAGATTGCAAATTTATGCAATTGTAAATATTTACAGTGAATTATGAACGGTGTTTTCTAAAAATATGTTGCAAAACATGAAATTCCTATCTTTATTTTTTAGTTCGCTCAATCTTCTTTGAATTCTCTCAATTGGTTGTTGAAAAATGAAGTGTAAATATAAACTACAGGTTTTCGTGTTGTTTATTTATACAAGAGTAGCAAGTATTTTGTTAGTGTAGAGTAAAAATATGCTACACCACTTTGCAAATGCTACGATTCAAGACCATTTGCACAATATTGTGAATTGCGCCCACTGTGAGAATTCTTATTGTTTTAATTGTAAACGCCATTCGTCAGTAGTTTTCATTTTCTTTTTAAATTTTTCTTTTTTCTCAATTTCTTTTCAGAAGACTTTGCAAGTGGGTGTGTTAGCAAAAGTTATTCCTTTTTATTTATCTTTGCAGTTGTATTTCACCAGGCGACTTAACAATGTTTGACTTTTGAAAATTGTTCAACTTTGTTTTACACAAAAGCAAAAGAAAAAAATTAAAAGCGTCTAAATGTGTGCTTTAAGATTGTTGCATATCTTTTTATTATCATCTAAATACTCGTATATGCTACAAAAATGTTAACAAAAGTTACAAATATTCCTTTTCGGAATTACTAAATATTTAAAAGAAGCATGAAAGAAATAACTTTCTTAGAAACAATTTTAAATTTAAATATGTTATACAAGACGGAAATAATCTTAACGAGAAAAGAACAACTTTGAAATTTTAAAACAAAAGTTCTGAGATCTAAAAAAAACTGGTAAAAGTTTCCTGATGAGAGGGCATAAGTAGCAGTGAAATGCATAATAGAGACTGGCTGCTTATCGCTAAAAAAAGAACATCCATTTCGTAAAGTGAAATTACGAAATGTCTCATACAATATACGAAAGCTTTTTTGTATATTTTCTGTGTATTTTTTCAGAGTAAGTTCTTACATGATTTGATATAAAAGAAGAAAAATGGTTTAAGAGTTAATTAAAATTAAGGTAGTGGTGATCAATTGGAGCTTGCCCAAGTCATCTAAATAGGTTAAGGATTGTACGCAACACTTTTCTCTAATCTATCACAATTTGTCGAATTCTAAGGCTAAGCTCGCCAAACAAAATAAGGACTACTAATTATGATAATCTTTCATCATAAACGATTTGCATAAATAAGAGTTCAATTTAATTTTAATAGACGGTGATCAGAAAAACAAGTTTAAGGAAAATCAGCATACTTTACGTTCTTACAACCTAAACTGGTTAAATGAATACAAAATTCTTAAAATGACGGTATAAAATGTGATGAATAAAATAGTACTTTGCAGAAGGAATCATTCTAGTCAGAAATACTAGAACAAACATTATTGCCGCAGTTCAATTCGTATTTCAAATTCAGGCATTCAAGGGTTAAAATATACAGTGCACTCACGGTAATGTGAACACCCCAAAAATACAACACATTTTTACTTCCATTGATTAAACTATGAACTTTGTGAAAAAGCTTTAAAATATGAACAGCTTATTTTTTTTCTTTTTGTTGCGGATTTTATCTATCTACACAGAGTTGAAATCTAAATCAACAGGGTAGTGGCTAAATTCTAATCTAACTGCATAATAATTTGGGGCTTTCCCCATCTGTTTGCATTTAAATTCTCTTCAGCTGTCAATTAAAATTTCTAACGTAGACGTTTTAGTTAGATCACATATGCAGCTTGTAGTGTTGTAAAAGAATTGAGTACAGTAGTTTTTCGATTTAACGAACATTCGATTTAATGAACATCCCATTTAGCGAACATCAAATTTTTATTTCTACTAAGTACCTTATGTTACGAATAAAAACTTTATTATGTACTCGGTTTAACGAACAAATGTAAAACAAAACGAAAATGATGAAGAGATTGATGAAAGTGAAATTCTAGAGCCCAAAATAAAACACGAAGATGTCATAAAGCACTTCGAAATATGTATTAAATGGACTCAGCAAAATAATGTTAGTAACACAAATTTAGTGCCTTTTAGAGAACTTCAAGATGCCATTAAAAAACGATATCCATTCCAATAAGCAGACTGTGTTTATCTAATTTTTTAAATAAATTATTTTTGTATTTTGGTGTTTTAATGAATTTTTCCTTTCCGTGTTTATATTTTTAAAAAAATATTTATTTTACATTAAAATAATTTTAATAAAATATTTAAAAAATCTCTACATATTTATAATTATGAATAAAATAGACGACGTTATTAATTTTTAACTTAGTACTGGATATAACGAACAATTCGCTTTAACGAATAGCCCTGACAACAATTAGGTTCGTTAAATCGGAAAACTACTGTATTTTAGTACCGAGTACTTAATACCGTATATATTTTCCGGTACTCAATACCCAAAACTAACTACTCAATACTTTCAGAGATGAATTTCCATATGTAAATACGATAATTTTACTTAAAAATTAATTAATTAATTAATACAACTGGATTTTGAGGAAATTTAAGCGCCTTTAAGCCATTTGCAACAATAAATAAGCCTGACAGTTTAGTTAGATATTTTTAATGGATTATTAAATTTGCTAATCCATGAATTATTGTGGAGTACGTGTAATAATAAAATCAAAGTTTAACCCATTAAATATTTTTATTCTGAAATAAGAAAAAACGTTAAAAGCGTTGAGTAGTAACGAGTACTCAATTGAAAAAATATTGAGTAGTCAAAAGTAGCCCCTTTTTGCAACACTAATCAGCTGGAATTCCATATTAATTTTTTAAATATAAATTTTAACGTTCTTAAAATGCATACAAAAAAACATAAGTTTATAATTTTTAAAGAAAAATTTTCGATTTTACATCCATTAGGTTGTAGTGGATCCAAAAAGGGCTCTGAAATCCGAGGAAGCCGCCGTAGTTTTTAATAAACCATTGGAACGGGCCGAATGTGAAATGCTTGATCAACGATATTTGAATGTATTGAGACAGTTAAGAGATCGGGCCGTTTTAAAGGTGATTAAACATAAGAAACAGCAAAAGAAAATATCTGATTTTTTCACATAATAACATTAAGTTTTTTTTTTTTTAATAAATTGTGGTTTTCTTAAATCCAATAAGCAATAAATAAAAAAATTTAACATAAGAAACTTTTATAATTATGGGAAAAACATTTATAGATTGGAATTAGATGCCATTCGCATATATGAACAATCTTGCAAAAGTCAACTGGTCCAGATTTAATCAGTTCATATTATCGCGAGTGCACTGTATGTATGAAATACACATGATTGCTAATGAGGGTATGTTGCGTTGTGCGAAAACCACCTTGTCATATTCAGCCATTGGAATTATTAAACTGTTCTTAAGTTCTTTGGGCTGTTATTGCATGTCCAATTCCTTCTGAATGAAATGATTCGTTCTCGGACTCCGATAAAAATAGTATAAACAGCCGATATGCATAAATAGTTCGAAATGAAAATGAAATGAATGCTAAGTTAATATTCACCCTTATTCCAGTTGGCGACATCGACGTCACGTCAACACAATACCAAAAAATTGGGGCTTGTCTACCCGTTGTCGAAAACAACTGACTACTATTGACAGGATCATGTTATTTTCTAGACAAAATTGTTCTCAAGAGCGAGTAGAAAAGCTCCAATTTGTTGTATTGTGTCGACGTGACGTCGATGTCGCCAACTGGAATAAGGGTGATTATATTGAAGATGCATACAAATAAAAATGCAAGACATTAAAAAAGGATTTATATATCGTTACATTAATAAAGAAAGGTCATTAGTAATTTTTTTTCAAAATCTAGTGATTAATCTATTTCGACAGGAGATCCTTGAATTTATTGAAATATGCAAAAACTCGAATGTATTTCTTTACTCTTATTGATTTTTTTTAATGTCCACTCTCTACTTATAATTGGGGTATTCACACGGTGTCCTATCATGTCATATTGTCATAATGTCCTATTATTTTATGACGTCTTAAAAAAATTGTTGTTGTGCTTCAAACAAAAAAGTCCTAAAATAATAAGACTATTTATGCTGTGTTTTTGTTTTGTCGTAACTAAACAGTAGTGTAGTTTTTGCACAAACTAGCTATTATTTTCGTTTTTTCACTTGTTTTCGGCATTCTAATATAAAATTTTTATGATTGTAACGATTGTCCGTTTTATTATTGTTTTTTTTTTATCAGCTGACTCAAATTTAAAATAGCACACTAAATTATGAGGGGTTGTTCACAGTAGTCATATTTTTTCGTCTTATTATTTTAAGACATATGACTTTATGACGACCGCGTGAATACACCAAATATTTCTTTGTTTATTCATTTCAATTCTGAAAACAAAACCATAAATTTTATTTAAATCCTTTCGCCGCGTCGACCTCGTTATAAACACTTATACAAAAAATATGCTCCGCTGTTAATTCTCCTTATTTCGAATAAA
The DNA here is from genome assembly GCA_956483585.1 of Gymnocheta viridis. Classification (NCBI taxonomy): domain Eukaryota; kingdom Metazoa; phylum Arthropoda; class Insecta; order Diptera; family Tachinidae; genus Gymnocheta; species Gymnocheta viridis. The sequence goes on along the minus strand of OY101441.1, from coordinate 47,765,989 downwards.
AAAATAAAGAAATCCCAATCTAAAAGCGAAAGCAATAAACTTAATTTACGGTCTTGTCGTAGTCACTTTGTTATTCAATTCTAAAGCTAAAAACAACCTGTAGAGCAGGTTAACTTTTACTCTTGTATTACACTGCAGCTGTGTACGTGTCTAATACATTTGTAAAACACACCATTAGAAATGCAAATAGCATCTGCATTCGCAGAAACACGAACACGAACCTATAAACAAAAACTTTAACATAATGTCTGTTTAATAATGGATCTATAACGATGCCACAAATAATCTCATAAAAAATTAAATATATGAGGCAGCAGCAATATTCCTTTTTTCTTTTTTAAATACTCTTACTTGCAACAACAGGCTAGCGGTGACAGGATGTGGGGAGCCTTTTAGAAGGCCTTCTTTAACAGATATATGCATAACTTGATTGTAGTTCATTTGAAAGGATTAAGTTTTAGGTATACTAAATTCTATGATGCGTGATCGTAATGGGGGTGTCTTGGCTACTCGTCCATACGAATGTACTGGTTCCACGAATGTAAAATCTCAAACGTGTTCAACTCCATCTCTCGTGATAAATTCTTGGGACTTCGATCGGATTGAATTCTATAGAGAGATCTATCAATCATCGATCGGCGCAACGAATTAGAAACTGAATCCACAAATTATTCAATTCCCGAACAAACGATTCCATTTACCGAGAGATACCCTGTACGGCAAGTAATCAGGTGCAAATCATGGCATTCGATATCGAGTAAAATCTCATACAAAATTTTTTGAATTCATATGGAAATTTCGCTCGCTATCGAATTCCGTGATTTGCCCCCAGATCAAAGCCACGACCTGTTGCATTGAAAAATCTGGTCTGCGAAACGTCTGATGGTATCGTAGTTGATTTGGAAGTCTTTCCGGGAGCTGGAACATTTAGAGATTACTCTTGGAAATGAACCATTTACAATTAAATTTATTTTAGAGAAAGACATAAACTGGTGTGATATTTGTAAATGAATGCACAGCCGTTGTTAAATGGAATGGAATGTGTCAAAAATTCTGTCGATGAAATCGCAAGGTGAAATAAAAATCTAAAGCGTCGTTGCTCTGTCCAAGTAGCCGCAGTTATTAAAAAATAAAACTCATTAATGAGTGGCATTGATTTCACCAAATGCTATAATATGACGGGACTAAAATGTAAACTAAGAAACGGACCGTAAAAGTATTTTATAGAAAAGAATCCAGGCTTCTGGGATTATCCAAAAGCAAAGGTGAATTCGTTTCTTACTTTCAAAATGGAGCTACGTACCGTGTTAGCGTCTTCTTTTCATATTATTAGATTTAATCGCTATAATTATTGGCTTCAAGTTTTTAATGATCTACCATGAGTCTGTCGCAATAATTGGTGCAGTCGATTCAGAGGGCGATGCCCAAAATGTAAAGCTTAAAAATTATCCTAAGTCGTTTGTTATTTGTTTTGTTTTTTTATAGTTGATGATTTTTTTATTAATTTTTTTTTTATTTATGTTTGCTTTCATTTAAAATTAATTTAAATTGTTTGTATTTGTTTGATAATTTTTATGCAATGAAGAAAGTACCTAAATAATTTAAGTTTAAAAAAACAAAACGTTAAATGAAACATTTGAAATAAACAAAAATTTGTTTCATTATTTTGGGACCTTATTGTGTGATGTCCTGTTCACGAAAAAGGACATATCTATATTATTAATAGGCAAGCACGTTTTTTAGATCTCTTTTACGACCGTAATACTAAACCGATTTTGGAAAGATTTATACACCTTTAAACGAGCTTTTACATAGATGTGCACAATCTTAATTTTATTTAAATCGAATTGCTATTTAGGGAGCTATAAGCGTTCAAAGTTGCTACCAACACATGCACACATTTATTACACATGCATGTATCTCAGAACTTCAACTTGAAAAACAAATAAAGTATGCATGTGTGTTTGTACAATTTGCTTTTGCATAAAAATGAGAGAGTTTTAAGTTGTTTATATAGAATGTTTTTTTTTGTTGATTTTGTAGTTTTTAAATTAAATATTTAATAATAGTTTCTAGAATGCGGTCGATTGAGTCGACCGCTGGATACACTGGTTGAAATAGTTGCATATATAGGCAAATTTTAATTTATATATAAAGTAATTATTTTGCTGTTGAAGAATTATAGGAGTTTATACGCAATATAAAGTACAAGTCTGAAAGGGTTAAAGCTCTATAAAGTAAAACTTCAGCAGTAGTGCTGGCAAAGTATTGAGTACTGGATACCGAGTATCGAGTATTTCCTTTTTTTGGTTACTCAATACTCAAAAGTAGTTACTCGATACTTTCAGAGTTGTATTTTTAAGCAAGTTGAGTGGCTAAAATAGTAGATAAAAATACATCACCGTATAAAAAGACAACTAGGTGTAAGATTCTTTAATCAAATCAAAACTAAATAATTTTTTTTTTATGAGAACAATTAAATTATTTCTTAAGTTGTTGTTAACGTTAAATTAAAAGTTTGCTTTACATTTATTTTTTATTAAATAATGAAAGACATACAAAACCAATAATAGTTGAAGATCTATTTTTAATTTTTGAAGAAAAAAAAATCCGTTAAAAGTATCGAGTAGTATTGAGTACCCAAATGGAAAGTATTGAATATCATTGAGTAATGAAAAGTAGTAGAATTTGCCAGCACTGTTCAGCAGACCAGATAATGTATGTTTACATGTGCCATTAACAAAAAAACAAGATGTACTCGTATGACACACTGAAAAATTTCCATCCAAATTTTAAAAAATCCAGTTAAAACTTTAAAAGTGCTCTTCTACAAAACGATTAAATATCACTTAAGCACTTTTTCCTTATTGCCACAGAAATAAAAACTACAAAGTGTTTCAAGCGTTCGAAATTCGGCAGAAAATTTATATGAAAACAAATTTTTTATTCAAGTTGACCTTTTGCACTTTTAATCCGAACAAACTGACATTTAATTAATATTAATTTCAAGCAACTAATTGAAAAGCCATGAATGAATATCAAATTACTTATAGAATGTCCATTCATATGTGTCCTTTTCAAAGGCCAGTTAGTGAATGATTTGTAATTTTAACCGCTGAGAGTAGAAACAACTAAAACTACAAGAATAATGACAAAAAAAAACACAATAAAAAAATTATCATTTGTTGAAAGTTGTTCTATGGCCGTTGGTTGGTGGGTAGAAAGTTATAATATGGAGCAGATAAAACAAATGGTGGGATGTGAATTGATAATTGTTGTTGTGCGGCTTGTGCAGTGTACTCTAACTGCACCTTGGGGTGATTTTCGCTACAATTTATATTTCTTATATATTACAAATATAATTTTACAAATTATATTATAACGAATGTTGAAACGAATAATAACACTCATTGAAGTGCAACACACCAGAGCCGTCGGTGGGAGTTGAACCCACAACCTTTATATGGGCTGGCACAGTACCCACCGAAACATCCATGCTGCTGTTGGCTGAAGTAGTTAGCGCGTTGACTATAAAGTAAGTGATGACTGAGAATGTGCGTTCGAGTTTCAGAGAAGTCATAAAAATCAGCATTTTTCAGATGTGCATTAGTGTCCCATTGTATTTCTTGTTGTTGGTGGATTGATTAAGTAACGAAGGCATAGCACTTGGGTTACTGAACAGTACCGGCAGCATTTGATACTGGTTGATCTATGCTAATGATTATCTCAGCGCCCTCCTTCGTTGGTATTGTAGCAAAATCGCCGGCGAAGTAAAATAATTATTAAAATGGCTACACAGCTTAAACAAATTTAGTGCGCCTACTTGGCACAAAAGGCGGAGCAAAACTGTTATAAAAAATTAACGAAACGCGCAATTTCAGAGTTAATTAAGAATTAGTTAAAAATTAATTAAGCTTTCTCACTTTCACCGAAAGAAAGTAACACATCGAAATAATTGGTAGCTATTAATTGTCTGAATTGTTACATTTCTTAAAAAAAATCAGGATAATTGGTGCTTTTTTGGGAATTGCTAAAATTTTGTTTTTTTTTATTTATAATTAAACTTTTTCCGTAAAGTAATATTTTATATATTCAGTAGAATATTAATTATTTTATTAAAAACACATTGAAATTGATTATTGGCGGGAGTATGTAGTTTCTAAAAGCATTTCACTGTTTTGTTAATGCTGGTCATCAGGGAACCTTTACCCAAACAATTTCTAAAAACAACTATAGATATTATATTTGATTTTGGTTACTCATGAGCTCATCTCAAAATCATAATTTTTTGAAAGATAATATTCAGATTTTTCATAATATTCATAATATAATATTTCATAATATTCAGACATTTCACCTGCACAGTGAAACAGCATGGACATCTTTTTTGTAGAAGTAAATCAGAAATCTCTCAACGTCTAATCTGATTGACAAAAAAGTTAATTTATCGAGTTCTTAGTCGTGGGATATCCTCTGAAAATTTCAGAACTATGATAAGTGCTGCTTTATATTTATTTTATTTAATGAGGGTGGGTTGATATTTATTGCGGAGGTAATTGATAGAAACTTTGCTATGAAACTCTTTCAACTACAATTAGAGTTGAATGAAAAAGTCAGCCTATTTAAATAGAAATGACAAAGTAAGAAAGTAAAAGCAATTTTTTGACAATTGAGCTCTTGTATCAACTTTGATATTGTTTAAAATTTTCATTTGTTTTAATGAAGGTTTAATATAATATCTCCAGTGGTTCTAAGAAATATTTGGGTAAAGTTCCCTGATGATCTGCATTAGCAACAGTGAAATGCGCATAGGAACAAGCTATACCCCTCAATAATCAATTGCAATTTGTTTTTAACAAAATGGTTAATGTTTTGCTGAATAAGTAAAATATTAATTTTGGGAAAAAGTGCGAATAAAAATTTAACACTAAAATTTGAAAGATTCCCATAAAAAGCACCAATTATTTTACATTTATGTTTACTTGGTTTTTGTCTTTTTTAGTTGAATTTCTGTATTCAGCGAACCGTGACAACGTAAACATGGAGTTTGGAGGCGTACGGTCGACGTCCAACAAAGATGGTGTAGCGAGCTCGATATCAGTACTGATCCGTTCTGCTAGTCCAATAAATAAATTGTTCCAATATTAATTTCATAATAAAAATAATTTGAATTGATCAAATAATTTCTCAAATCATAAAAGAAATGGGGAAGTCAGGTTTAAACTTGAGCCAATAATTTCTTTCCACTTATTATTTGATTAAAAATTTAAATAAATTTTAATATTTTTTTAATAATCAAGCCTGTTTTGTAATTCACACAAAAAATTAAATTACATGATTTTCAAAAATTAATAAAATTTAGCATTCAAGGATCGAATAAAATGTTTAATTGTAAATATCAAACACGCAAAACAAACAACAAAAAGCATTTCCTTTTTATAAACGTGTGATTTGAACTCTTTTGTGATTTACATAACAGGCCCAAATGAAAAATTCTATGTTAATTTTTTCTTATTCACTTTTGCTGTATATCCAAAAATAATAATAATAAAATGAAGTTTAAGCCCATAGTGCAATGACTGCAATCTACTTGTGTTTCGTGCAAGTGTTGTGTTCTATGCCATCGTCAATTACGAACGATCTCAGTAAAGTGAAAAGGCAAATATGCTCATATGATGACGTTCGAGAAAGGGTTTGCAATAAAAAATCTTAAACGATTAAAAAAAGAAAGAACTGAGAGCAATGAAAATATTAAGTAAACAGGCAGGGACTACATATTTTTACTTTCTAATAGCCGGTTGCTGATGCCAGTAAGTAAATTAATAGTTAAAGTAATTAATATGAGGGTACATACAGTTCGAGACATTTAGTTGAGAAAGAATTGGATATAAGACAAGGGAAGAGTTGATAAATCTTACACAGACGGCAGAATATAAAAATCTTGTTTTTGGATGCCATACGTCGTCCTCGTCCTCATTACAAGTGTGCATTTTTATTATTTAAATTAAGGTCATATTTATAGAAATCATGTAAGAGAGGAAAATACGAGAATTATTATTATTCCAACATTATTATTCTCAATCTCAAGTCTGCTCAAAATTAGAGCTTTTTTCAAGTCACATCACTAATTAGCATTAAATTGATTAATTTTTAATGTTTTCTGCTGTAATCTTCTCTTTTTATTTTGTGTTCATTATAATTTGGGCAATTTTACCATTTATTTTTATCATTATTTATTGTGACTAGAGTTTGCATAGTAATTCGATCACCAGTTTAAACGTATACACACTTATTTTAGATGCATTCGTTTAAAGAGTAAAAACTACCTAATTTCCTATTCCATTCCCCATGAAGCTGACACAACCATAAGTAATGATATATTTAATTCTCATCTCTTTCAATTCTAATTTCTTTTTTTTCCAACTTCACTCATTTGAAGGTAAAAACTATTATTACTCATAGTCATATGTATGTACTCTTACCCACTCTCATTGCTTTGCTTATTTCTTACTTGAACTAATACTTACAGAAGTATATGTATGTGTGAGTTTTTAGCATTTGTAGTGGTGTCAACTTTAAGAGCCTTTTTTCTTTTAATACTAAGCCGATTTAAATAGTATAAAGTCGGGTCACTAAAGCTCAACAATGTCTACCATTTTGTATAAGAATTAAGAAAATCGGTTGGCGAACAGAGGTGAAAAACGGATCTAAAAATTTATCTTTGCCTATTTCTATAATAGATTCTGGCTAAAAATTTGAAGTGAAAACAGCAATTAGGAAAAATTAATCTCTTCTTTTTTACAATTGAAAAAAAAACATAATGTAAAAAGAAAAGATCAGTTCCAAGATTCGACACTACGACACTTGATGGAACTTTTGAGAAATAAAAATTTAGTAAATTATTCCACCCATGTTTCATATTCTTCCAGGTATAAACGACACAAAGATTAAAGCACCAAATTAATTCGCCGTAAAATATAGTTAAGACTGAAATGATCATGAAAGCAACCGGTAGGCAGTTGTAATTTATTTCTCTTAGGTTCAAGGAAATGGTTTCATAAACGATTTAGCCTGTCTAATGCCAACAGAAATACGACAAACTCCTTTGGCGGCCGTAATTTCATTAGTTCTCAACCGTGGTAACCGTTGACCAGCTGATGTTTCAAAAAAATCTTTAGGCCTATTATGAGAGTAGCAGCAGGCCGTCTGGCTGATCACGAGCAGTAAAAGGGATCTAAAAAAGACGTGTTTGCCTATTAATTATATGTACGAGGGCGGATTGATATTGAAGCTACCTAGCGTTAGATGGTAGCACAAGCACAAAACCTTTTTTTAGAAATTGCGATCTGTCAAACGTCAGCTGTTAAAATTTCACCCAAATTCATCGATTAGTTTATTTGTTGTAGTCGTTTGAAATAAGCAACTTTTGTGTTTCTTGAAAAATGTTTCCAAAGTGAATTTCGTGCAGTGATTATACACTATTATTTGAAAGGGAAAACGGCGAAAGCGACAAAAGAAAAGCTCCGTCAGATTACAGTGTGATATATTGGATTGCTGAATTTAAACGCGGCCGAACAAGCACTGCAACAATACCATCAACAGGAAAGGCAAAAGAGGTGGTTACTGAAGAAAATATCAAGAAAATCCTCGATATCGTTATGAATGACCGCCGAGTCAAGTTACGTGAGATTGTTGAAAAGGTAAACATATCATATGAACGTGTGTTCAACATTTTGCATGAACATTTGCATATGAAAAAGCTATCGGCAAAATGGGTGCCGCGTTTGCTCAGTGTCGAACAAAAACGAGTTCGACAGACCACTTCACAGCGGTGTTTGGACATGATAAAGCGTAATCCTGTTGATTTTTTGGGTCGATTAATAACTGTTGATAAAACCTGGGTCCGCCACTACACACCTGAAACCAAAAATATATCGAAACAATGAAGGCGAAGACAGTGAAATCGGCTGTCAAGGTTATGGCCACTGTATTTTGAGATGCACACGGAATATTACTTATTGATTATCTTGAAAAAGGGTCCACAATCACAGGAAAGTATTATCGTGCATTATTGGATCAATTGATTGATGCAATCAAGAAAAAACGACCACATTTAAAGAAGAAAAAAGTGATCTTTCTTCAAGACAACGCACCGGTTCACACAGCATTCGATACGATGCTAAAATTACGTGAAATACACTTCGAATTGGTTGATCATCCACCTTATAGTCCAGATTTAGCTCCTAGTGACTTTTTCCTGTTTCCAAACTTGAAAAAATGACTCGCAGGAAAAAGATTCATCTCAAACGAAGAAGTGATTACCGAAACTAACGCGTATTTTGAGGGGTTCCCAAAATGGTCTTACTAAGTGTATTGAGCTAAAAGGAGACTGTGTTGAGAAATAAATGGTTTTTGAAAAGAAAAAAAATTTCTTACTTAGGTAGCTTCAATATCAATCCGCCCTCGTAGTTGGTTACTTACTCGTTTATTGAAGGAATTAGTTTTTCGAAAACTTCATTTAACTTCAATTGTGCTCTTTAATCGTAACAGCAACGAAAAATTAAGCTGGCTAACCCTAAATTGTCAAGCTGGCATATGTTTTACGTTGCACTCGTTGTCCGTGTAGAGACAACGATTTTATTTATTTATTATTGGTAGTTTATGTACTTTTACTGTCCTTGTTTTATTTCATTTTTTTATGTTTTTATTTTTATTTCTTTTAACATTTTCCTTCAGCAGTTCCTGTGAAGTAGTGAATTGAAATGCTGCTACTAAACGGAAGGTAACAACTTTAGTTTGAATTTTAGTTTCTGTTTCAATTTGGAATTCAAATAATCATCAAAGGATAAAAGTATCCTATAAAAGCAAGTTATATTATTTACTAGTTATTTTTAAATTAATGAGTTTAAGTTTTTCCCAAAACGATTAGCTGTGTTAATGCGATTCGATTTTCAATTTGACTTTATTCAATGTTCCACATAAAACTCAAAGATTAATAAAGTTAATGTGTGCATTAAAACCGGCTTTCCCATATAAAAATCCAATATTAAAACTACTATAACTTTATTAATCGTTTATGAATAAGGCCATATTTATAACTAGATATGGTCAGTCAATCTGTTCATTTCACCATAATGTTCTTTGATGAAAAATTGTTTATTGATTAAAATATTATTTAATATATCGTCGGTCACAGGTTGACAACTCTTAACACGTTTTTTTTTGTACTTTTCAGTAGACAAAAGAAAAACGTTATTACTCCGTTACTAAACCGTTTTGGAAGTAAATACAAAAAAACCAAAATTAGTAGGAGAAGTAGGGACGATATGTATTACTATTGAATATTCAGGCATGTCACATATTCCAAGCGGAGTGTACTTTCAAATCCAAATTTAATAATACAATTTTTAACATGCAAAGCGTTATTTAAGCTTTTTAATAACAAGCAAATCCTCTCCTAAAGTTATGTTTGTCTTATTCTTTTTGCTGTGAACAATCTAATTGAAAACCCTTTCCCTGCTAAAAAGATCATATATTTTTGCATTCGAAAATTTCTGGTATATTGTCACATATATGAATTATATATTTCATATATTTCCATATGATGTTCTTTTCAAAACTTGACAATTCCACTACTTTTTTTTAATCTAAAAAATATTTTTTTAGGAATGCAACAATGCGTTTGACTCGAAATTTTGTGGAATTGTTATAGACAACAAGATTATTCCTTGCTTTATACAAATCCAAAATTTGAACTGCAATAATCTAGTTTTGACGCGGCTGATTGGAACAATCAAGTTTTGTTATGCGCTTTAGAGGAATAATCATGTTTTGATTGAGGCTACTGGGGATTAATCTTGTTTTGCTGAAACTAATTAGTTATCAGAAATCTTATTTTGGAATTAAAATAACTTGATATTTTTGATTCATTTATTTATTTATTACTAGAGTTCGCCTAGTGATCGAAGTTCGACCGCCAGAGAAAAAAACTATTTAATTTCCCATTGCCTTCCTAGTGGAAAAAACAATAAACAAAATAAAATTGCATTCAAACACGCACATCTCGGTTCACACTAATGAAAGTTTTCTCTCTGAAAATGTTACTTTCTTGTTGAATGATGGGAGACGATTGTGAATGGGTACTCTCTTTCATGTACTTTGAAATTCTCTTGTGTGTCAACCCGAAAATTACTGCAGCTTTATTTTTGATTTTCTTTACTTTTGTTTGCTTTCATGCAAAAATTTTTATACAAAAAAAAGAATATGAAGGTAAACATGCAAAAATTTTGAATTTCATTACAAAAAAAATTCAATGTGTAGACATTTATGAAAGTTTATAAGGGAGTGAGAGAAATTTTCAGAAAGAAAACTGTCATAGTCTGAACTGAGACTATATTTTGTTAAGTTTTTGCTTGATGCTAACACATCCAGATGTACATTCCAATTTAATTCTCATCTCTTTCAATTCTGCACTCTTTTTCTTTTTCACTTTCACCTATTTCTCATATTTATGTTCAAGCATTCTCATTGCTTTGCTTCCCTGCAGATAACGGGACTAGTTCAAACACGCATGTAAAGTATACTCCATTAAGAACTAGGACTAGTCCAAAATTAACCCAAATGTATGTAGGAAACAAGGTCTATTTAACATTACGATGTCCTGGAGCTGTACCATATGGTCCAAGTTTGCCAAGTCCAAGTCCAAAATGGACCACTCACAAGAAGTTTGTTATGCACGGGTAAGTTCGTGAAAGCACGAGCAATTGTCGTACAGCAATAAGTTCTTGTTTGAAAATGTCCGTTTCAGTTATAACGTAGTCCAATATTATCTGCAGGGTTATGTTTTCAGTTGAACGAATACTTACAAAAGTATATGTACGTGTGTGGTTTTAGCATTTGGAGTAGTTTAAATTTTAGGAGCCTTTTATTCCTTTAATATTGAAGCGATTTAAATAGTATATAGTTGGGTCACTAAAGGTCAACGATGTCTACTCTTTGGTAAACAAATGAAGAAAATCGGTTGGTGAACAAAGGTGTAAGGGGGATCTAAAAATTTGTATATTCCTATTTATATAATAGAAGTTATGGGTTAACCATATTTTGTTCCAAACATTTATATCATAAATGGATATACCAAACCAAATAAAAAATAAAAAAAAATTGGTGCTGTCAAGTTATGAAAGAAAACCTCCTCATATATAATTTCTGCATTTATTTTAGTGCTGGCAAATTCTACTACTTGTCATTACTCAATAACATTCAATACTTTTCATTTGGGTACTCAATACTACTCGATACTTTTAACGGATTTTTTGAATTTGTAACGCATAGTTTTTGTCTGCAAATTGAAGTAGTTTCTTCAAAAATTAAAAATAGATCTTCAACTATTATTGGTTTTGTATGTCTTTTATAATTAAATAAATAATAAATGTAAAGCTAACTTTGAATTTAACATTAACAACAACTTAAGAAATAATTTAATTCTTCTCAAAAAAAAAATTATTTAGTTTTGATTTGATTAAAGAATCTTACACCTAGTTGTCTTTTTATACGGTGATGTATTTTTATGCACTATTTTAGCCACTCAACTTGCTTAAAAATACAACTCTGAAAGTATTGAGTAACCAAAAAAATTAAATACTCTATACTCGGTACCCACTACTCAATACTTTGCCAGCACTAATTTATTTCGCTTTATTATGTTTTATATTAAATTGATTAATTTAAACTTTTAAATAGATTTTAATGTAATTTTAATGAAGCATGTTTTTAGTTGCATGCTAATGCATGTTAAAGCATGTTTCAAGGGTGATTAAAGGCCAGAATTAATTGAAATAAATTTAAGATCTTAAGTTTATTTAATACCAATTTCTACGTAAAATTTTTGCGTTTTAAATTCAGTTAATTTGCATTTTAGAATTTAAATTTAATTTTAACATTTATTTTCCTTAAAAGATACAGAAAATTAGCATTTTATAGATTGTACATTTTAGTGGTATTGTTATACCCTACACTCACTACATGTTGCTGGAAAGAGTATGGAATCATTGTAAACATATTAAGTTTGTGCTGCCGTTTGTTAATTCTAGAATATTAATTAGCGATACCACTTATATGATATAGCGATGTCCATTTGCCACCTTCCCCCATCAGGGATATAAATTATCAATGTGTACGTATTTCTTTTTAAATTGCGTTTGTTCACGAAGAAAAAAGTTTAATTTAATTTTAACATAAATCAATTTAGTGAAGAACGGCGGATGAGCTAAACAGGCATAATTCAAATGGAGTTACATACATATTTCTTAATAAAAACAAAGATATTCAAGCCAAAAGAAAAAGGGAGATTTCAACAATTCAAACATTTAAATTATGTATGTATGTATGAATGTATGTATGTGTGCGTGTTCTTAAAGCACTTCTTTCAAAACATAATTTAAAAATGTTTGTACATTGAAAATAAAAGTGCTTCCATCATCATTTCGACATTAATATTTCTGAATGTTTGTCTTTAGAAATAAAGAAGAACAAAAACGCTTAGTAAGTGTTTTCATATGTTTTTTTGTTCTTCTTTCGAATAAACATTATTTTGCAGTGAAATAAAAATAAATAATGTTATTCAAACACATGACATTGTTTGAAAAATTCCACACACACCCACATAATTCTTTTTTAATTTCCTTACAGTGATGGATACCAACCACTCCACTTAGAAAAGACGTGCGTATTCGATTACGTCAAAATCGAATGCGCCATCAACATTCTTCTTTTGATCAAACAATAACAGATTAATAAAAATATATAATTTAATAAAAACAATTATGAATTGAATTTTAAAAACAAATACAAAATAAATAAAGCAAAAAAAAAATAAAATTAAAAACACCTGTTAGAAGATGCGTGAAGAGAAAAAAATTATTGAATATGTGTGTATTTGAAAATTGTTTTAGCATACAAATTGTAGATTATTTAATGAGCATTTTATTTCGCACCATATTGGTTTTGTTAACCCGAAACCAATTTATCTAGCGGGCATATATTTGGTTAGTACCACCAAACTCTATTGGAGAATACAATTTTGTGTTTTTTCTTTTTATTTATGACCAGAATAGACAGAAACAGGTAATTTGACTTCTTTAATGGAGGAACATGAGTACGTTTTCGGTGCCACCACGCAACTCCGAATCATCCATTTATGCAGACTTTACGCGAGCAGCAATAATACTATTTAAACTAAAATTTAATGAAGAAAGAATACGCGGCTTGCAAATATCTTCTTTCATCAAGCATATTTTAGTTATGAACGAAGTTTGTTAGTTCCACCAAAGCTTCTTCACTTATTCCGTATTTCCCATTATCATATCATCACATTAAAATGTTTCTTATCGACTAATCATCAGTTTGTATTATACAGGTCGACATTAAAAAATAGGGCAACCGGAAGTCTGATGATATAAGACGCAGAAGGCAACAAGCCGGCTTTCGTACAAGTACATCATGTATTGATCATGTATTGATCATGTCTTGATCATGTACTGATGATCTCAAAAATAATTCAAATAAATGAAGAAGTAGTATTTTATATAACATGAATAATACTAAGATGGCAATTTCAATTTATGGACAAACTTGAGAGGACTATTCATTCGTCTTTATCGTGTATAAAAGATGAGTACTTTTCTGCCTGCGAATTTTATTTTCTATCGGACAAAAAACATTAATTCGAAAGAAAAATATGTTCTCTTTTCATTTCTTTGATATGAAAATTTGAGAAAAATCGATTAGTTCTAATACGTGAATGTTTGCAGTGAAATTTCAACGTTCTCACTCATTCAAAAGGCATGCAATAAAAAGTAGTCTAATATCAATTACTCAAAATCAACAAAAAGTACATAAACGAGCATTCATGAAAACCACAATAATTTTCTCCTCCGGTTGGTTATTCATGCCAAAAAAAAAACAAAACAAAACAAAATGAAATAATACAATAAGAACAGCAAAGCTTTTTTCATTGTTTTTCATAGATAGACGTATTTGTTAAGTTTGAACGCAATTTATGATTTTTGGTTTGTTAGTGCAGCAACTATTTATTTTATTTTTTCAGAGTCCACATAAAAGGAAAGGGATTTTTAATTGAAACGCTTATAAGTGCTGAATGAAAATGTGTGACAAAGAATACGCATAATAAAGGATAATAAAATAGATTTAAATAAAAAAATTGTACAACACAATCAATCAATTCATTATTTTACTTTTAAAAGAACTTTAAATTTAATGCTGCAGTTGAAAAAAATACACAAATATAAATAAAGGATATTGAATATTAGTGAAATTACATTTTATAAAAAAATACATTTACAAAACCTTTTCAATTATGGACTTTAATTTAAAGGAATTGCGTTTTTTTTAAGTTTTTTTTTTTACAAAAATTGCATTTAAAAAGGGTATTTTTTAATAGTTCCTTTTATAAAAAGTAACTTTTACATTTTATAAAAAGTACATTTCATAAAATGGACATTTCATAAAATAGTCTTATTTAATAAGTACCTTTCAAATGAAGCCACCTCCTAAGAAGTACTTTACACAAAAATAACTTTTTATAAGAAGTTACTTTTAAGATAAGTAACTTTTATAAAAAGCAGTTTTTATAAAAAGTGGATTTATACTTAAAAAAAGTACTTGTTATAAAATAATCTGTTATAAAAATTTGCTTTTATTCAATATGGCTTTTTAAATTAGTACCTCTTATGAAAAATACCTTTTATAAAGAGAACCTTTCTCAAAAAGTACTATTCATGAAAAATACTTTTTATAAAAGATTACTTTCAAAATTCGAGTAAGTACATTTTAAAGAGCATTTTAAATTAAGTAACTTTTATAATAAGTACTTTTTTAGGGTTTTTAAGTTAGCACCTTTTACAAAAAGTACTTTTTATAAAATTATCTTTTACAAAAAGCTGCTGTATCCTAAAATGGGGGTTTAACTTAGTACCTTTTATAAAAAATCACTTTTAGAAAAAGAACCTTTTTCAAAATCTATCATTTAAAAAAGTACTTTTAAAAAAATATTTTTAAGACAAGTACCCTTTATAGTGTATTTTAAATTAAGGAACTTTTATAAAAAGTACTTTTTTTAATATTATATTTTACAAAAAGCTGCTTGTATTAAAAAAAGAATTTTTCTCAAAATGTATCATTTATGAAAATTTTTATAAAAAGGCCTTTTTTTAATAAAATTATTTTTTATAATATGTACCTCTTATTAAATTGGTTTACAAAAAAAAATTATAACAAAAGAGATTTATGGGAAGTCTCTTTTATTAAAAGTTGCTTTTTAAAGTACCTTTTACGACAAATTGTTTTTACAAAAAAACTTCCATAAAAAGCAGCTTTTATAAAAAATAGAACTAATGAAAAGTAATTTTATACAACGTACATTTTGTAAGAAGTACTTTTAATAAGAACTTTAATATAAATTTAGTACAAGTTACTTTTTATAAATTTTATCTTAGAAAAACTACTTTATAAAAAAGGTACGTACTTAGAAAACCATTTTTTATAAAAAGGCATTTTTTATAAAAGCCAATTTTTTTTTCAAAAATCACTTATTTAAACGGGAACTTTTTATAAAAGGTTTCGGTTTTATAAAATGTGCTTTTTAGAAAAAGTAAATTTAATAAAAAAAATTAATACAAGGTACTTTTTAAAAAAGGTAATTTTAAAATACATATTTTTTATAAAAAGTACTTATTTAACCAGGCATTATTGATTAAAAATACATTTTTGACAAATTAATTTTTCTAAAAGATAATTTTTATTCATTACTTTTGTAAAGGTACTTTTTTATATAAAAAGTTTCAAAAGGTTCTTATTTAAAAATACAATTTTTATAAAATGTACCTTTTTTATAAAATTTACTTTTTATAAAATTTGCTTTTTATAAAATGTACTTTTTATAAAATGTACGTTTTAAAAAAGGTAAATGAAAAAATCCTTTAATTAAATGTAAAAGTTATGTTTTATAAAAAAAACTATTTATAAAATACCATTTATAATGATATTTTTGTACAAATAATACTTCTTAAAGAAGGGCCCTTCTTTTATATTCTTTAAAAGTTTTTTTTTAAATGTACTTTTGTATAAAATGTAATTTCCCCTAAGTTTACTTTTGCGTATTTTTCCAACTGCAGCATTAAATTTCAAGTTTTTTGAAAAGCAAAGCAAATGCTTAATGGATTTTGTTGTACAACTTTTTATTTAAATCTGTTTTATTATCCTTTATTATGCGTATTTGTTTGTCACGCATTTTCATTCAGCACTTATTTGCGTTTTATTCAAAAATTCCATTCACAACTTTTTTGTGGGGGCTCTGCAAACAAGAAAAACAAATAGTTGCTTTACTAAGAAAAACCGAAATCATAATCGAACTCAAGCCTAAAAAATACCTTTCAACATAAACCTAAGCAGTTCAAATAAATTGCGTATAAATATTAATAAAAAATATTTATTTTGAAAAGTACCCTGATAAGTTTGTTCTACATTTGTGTTGAAGTGGAAGTTTTACATGTAATTCTTTGGACTGAATTTTGTCTTTTCCTTTATTCCTACTTTATTTATCGTAAATATAATTCAATAAAATATCCTAAATACACCTTAAATTATTTCCAATTCAATTTGCAGAAAATTCAATTCCCCAATGAGTGTTTTGTATGTGTATGTGTGTGTATCACCTAAGTACGAGTATGTGTGCGTGTACATACACATCGTTTTACACGAAATTTTTTTCTTTCGTATTTAGTTAACTTTTGGGAAAATGTTTCTGTTTGTTTTGGTGCACAGAATGTTTGAGTAAAAGCTTTCAGTTGTAACTCTATTATTTTTATTTCGTAGAAAATGCTGGCGATGACACTTAGCTTAGTTATTCAAGGAATGATTAAGGGACCCCCGCCTCTTCAATGGGAGGGTTTGTGATCCAATTTTTATTTAGCAACGGATGTTTTTTTTTATTTTTACGGGGAGAACTCGCAATACTGTTTTCGGTGGCAGCCGCTTCTGCAGTTTTCAGTTCGTTTTTAGTGTTAATTATGGTCTTACGTTTCAAACTAATAACAGACGACGTGAAGAATGACAGTTGAAAATGTTCCAAATCAGCTGTGCCGATGGTTAGCGTAGAAAGAGACAACTATATACACGAAAAATACTTTTATATTAAAGAAAGTTGAGATTTTTTAATTTGTACCGAACTAAGAAATCATTGATTAACGTATAATGCTCTTACGAATATTTTTTTTAACACAAAATATTAAATACTTTGCAAACGTTTGCAAAAAATAAAATCACAAAGAATGCAAATATTTTTAAAATTTTTATATGTTGCTTCAACGTATAGAGTGAGTCGCAGATTAAGCATATTTAGTACGTATTTTTCGTTTACCTGCATTTCGCTTAACTGCATTTTTAGTCTAGCTGCACAAAATACAAAATATTGTGCATAATTGCGAACTTTTGTTAGTAAATAAATCGTGTGCGTGCATTTTGTTTAAGTGCATATTGTGGACAACTGCATTAAATTTTTGGTCAACAATGTTTATTTTAAATACAAAATAATTTAATTAACTGCCTCATTAAACAAAAAATCATTATTATGCCAACGATAATAAAATCGCAATTAAAAAATAGACATACTAAGTTTTAGAAGAGTTTTCTTGCCACGTGCAAAAAATTTGATATTCAGGGGAAGTATCCGAGATGTGATAAGTGGCGCCCAGAATTTGCTGTCGGCTTAAAAAGTCACCATTCTTCTTAGTATGTATGTGCCTATTTTATTGTTTTAATGAATTGTTTTCATTGTTCAATACTTTCATTATTAATAAATTAAAAACAGTTAAATTGATTTGTTGTGGCTAGCTAATCTATATGCCATCATTTCGGTGGCTGCTAATGCCAATTCTTCAGTTGATCTCTAAAAAACAGTTCCACATTTTTTGTCATCCAATGGAGGAACTACCAAATGCTAAAAAATTTTAAAAGTTTTCAAAATTCTTATGCTCAGTTAGACTTAATTTTTTTTGCAATAAAAAACAATTTTTTACATAAAATCATATTTAGATAGATAAGTGAATTCACTTAGCAGCTTTATTTATGCTGCTAAGAGAAACTGCATAACAGAATATTTTACTTATGTGCGCGAATTTTCCAACAAACTTGAATGTGCAGCTAAACGAAAAATCCTGTACTCTTTTTTTGTCAAACACAAAGACAATACCGTGGTAGAATAATACTGGTAGTAGCGAAGCGTTAACGAACTTTTTTTTTGGTTTCGAATCTGTCAAAATTTGTTTACCCACATTACATAGCGTCTATACTAGCCATTTGTTTGTTATGACAAAAGTCAAAATTGATATAAAAAATTAAACTACTTTTGTCAGATCATTTTTGTATATGAAGTTTGACATTCGGTATGACAAAAAATTGTCTCGTATAGACGCTACGCTACTAAAAAAGCACACTTGAACATTTGTTTCAAATGCAAATAAGAAAAGGAAAAGAAACAAAATTTGTTGTAGCGCAGAACTGCAACCAAACACGTATGTGAATATAAAATTTTTTGCCATTTTTCTTTTGTGCTTTTTGACAGCTTCGAACCTAAAAAACAATAAAAAGCAGTGTTGTTGTAGCTTCGACACCCACCTGTATTATTCTACCATAGACAATACCAGGAAGGTAATATTCGTGCTGTTGTTGCTGAAATACAGCTATACGAGGTTTGTTCAAAAGAAAAGGTTAATTATGTATTTTCGCGGGCTGTATACATTCGATTAACGAGTTTTTTTTTGGTGCATATGTGTTAGTCATATGTTGGCATTATTAGCCCATTCAGATTAGCAATTTGTTGTTGACAACTGAAAAGGTTAGTCACGTTTGTGTGTTTTCTTCCATTTTTGACTTTTGAAAAAAAAAATTAATAAAAGAATACGTATTAAATTTTGTGTTAAAAATGGAATAAAGTGCTCCAAGGCACTTGAAATGTTGACTCTGGCATTCGGCGAGTCCACTTTGTCTCAAAAAAATGTTTATAAGTGGTACAAGCGCTTTACAGAAGGCCGAGAAGAAGTTGATGGCGATGAGCGTGCTGTAGTTGCAACCACGTTAACAAGTAATAAAAACATTGAAACAGTAAAAAAACAGTTTTGAAAAATCGTCGAGTCACTATTAGGGAAGTTGCAGAGGATGTTGGCATATAAATCGGTTCATGCAATTTTCTCGAATGTTTTGGGGATGTAACGTGTGGCAGCGAAGTTTGTTCCAAAATTGCGAAATTTTGAGCAAAAGCAACGTCGCATTAGTATCGCTCAGGGGTTGTTGAATGACCTCAACGACGATCCATCACAATTGAAGAGACCAAATGAGCCAAAACCAAAATCGAAGAACACACACAAACGTGACTAGCCTTTTCAGTTGCTAACAGTGATGGTATCTCTAGAAAGAAGAAAAACACCGTAAGCTGTTCCAAAAAGGGTAAAAAGCGCAACACATTACCAAAAAAGGGGTAAAAAAGCACCATTAAAAATATTTTAAAAATTTTAGTTATGCCAAAAAATACTAAGCAATTTATAGAAAATGAAGGTAAATACCCAATATACAATTTAAAGTCTTTGCTTTAAAATAAACAAAAGATTTGAGATCAAATAGCAGAATTTATTAAGATATCAATTAAATAAAATCAGAATCCATTTAATAAAAGTAAAAATAAAATGTAACAAAACAACAACAAAAGTATATACATACGAGTATATATAAAAATAAAATAGTTTGTTTGGACAAAACTTAAAAGTATATGTATATATCGCTCCTTTATTGCACCGTAGCCATTCATCGAAAGTGAAATATTAAAAGTGTTAGCAGTTATGTATACGGCCTGTATTGGCTTTCTAGTGGGTAAACATTTGGTTTGGATTAAGCATACATATGCTACTGAAAAACTTATTACATATAAAGAAATACCTTCTGATCATTTGCACTAAGGGGGCGATGTGTAGTATGCAAATTTCTGTAAATTCGAAATAATAAGAAAGCGATTAAAAAAAGGGAATTCAAAGTCGAATGAAATTCATGATAGCATTTCAATCGATTATTATTTAATTTTCGTTTATTTTGTTATCAAAAATATCCACTTCGTCTTCGAAATCACGCCACCAAACAGTTGTAATAAAATATTTAGATTTTGGGTATGATTCGTTCGAATTTATTTTGCTACAAACATTTAAAGGCAGTTGAAAATTGCTACAACATGCATTTTTAAATTTCAAACCGTATTTATTATGCAGTAACGCATTTACTGAATTTAAAGATTACCGATTTCTAGATTTTGTTTTAAACAAATTCATCAAAATGAATGTTCTTTCAAGATCAGCGGAAAAAAATCATAGTTGCTTAAAAATTACTATATCCGCTTAAGAGAAGGAGCCAGTTTTTGTAACTAAAAACATTTCTCAGTTGTACAAAAAATCACAAAAAGCACTGTGAGAAATTGTAAAAAGCACTGTATTTAACAAAATTTCGCGCGTATGAACAGGCAAGAAGCACCGAAAAATACCCGAAAAGCACCAAAATGCCATCACTGGTTGTCAACAACAAACTACTAATCCAAATGAGCTGATAATGCCAACATATGACCAACGCATGTGTACCAACATAACAAAAAAAATCGATAATCGAATGTACACAGCTCGCGAAAATTCAAAATTCACCTTTTCTTTCGAACAAACCTCGTAGTTCAATTTACATTGAAGAATGTGAGAAAATCGAGTCTCCAGACTACGCCGTATGTGCATCTGCCACTTGCCCTATATCCATAAAATGATTATTTCAATAAAGCCCATTTCATAGATGTTGATAGATAGAATGTTTTATTTCAATTTACAGTTCTCCAGCTCTAAATAAAATACCCGATACATTATTTTCACATATTTTTTTTGCCTGTGTGTAGGCATAATAAGTCTGATAGTGTTTACGGACTAATGGGAGGTTTAATCTATATTTATATTTCCTGTTATTTAACTTTTGTTGACAGTAATTCCATTGTTTTTTTTTTTGGATAATTGCATAAAGTTGTAGAAGAGTATTTTCATAGGAAACCATAATAGATATTTTAGGTAAAAGTTTATATTTCGTTATCATGCCACAGAGTAGACGTTTATACTTTTACCTTATTGGCCAACAATTGTCAATAAATTTGTTTATGAGTATTTCTTTATTAAATAGAGTTTGAACTACGACAAAATTTTATTTTTAATTATAGCGCTTTATTGCAAAGTAGTCATATCTCAAAGAGAAACTCGGTCTTTAGAAAACGAGTTTAATTTTTAAATTACACACATCTCATTGGAAAAAATAGTTTCCCCTTAAAGCTTAGTACTCTGTTTGAATTTGCGAAAAATGTTGAGCAACATTGATTATTTCATTTGAAAATTTTGACAACTGATCTGTGGTGACAATACCACGATTTATAACAAATTTATCGGTTTTATTGCCTTGAAATGAACAACATTGTTTTTCTTATAAAAACAAACGAAATGTGTTTATTAAAAAAAATTTAAAACAAATGGACAACAAAGTAATTTTAGGAGTTTGTACTGCAATGTATCAATTAATACATCTCGCAGCTGCTGCGGAGGAGCTCATTGAATACACACGTTCTGCAAAAAGCACTCACCTTCATTTTATATTATATTTACATTTCCGCACGAAATAAGTGGTGCTTACATTAATTCGCAGTTGAAAAATATGTGGCCAGAAACATGTTGTAGCTGAAAAAATAATGCTGCCAAAAACATTTCGTATGTTTTCACAAGATGAACAGAGTACAACTTCGGCCATATTATTTTGCAATTATTTCGCATGAATTTTTTTTTGTATGGACTTCTGACAGCAGTTCGTACGAAATGATGATCAGAGTACCATGCTTAAGACGTGAATAAACAAGACATTTTTGTGTGAATTTTTTGCACAAGGTAAACAACGATACGACGAATACTTCTGCATTTTGAACTCAAAAATCACATTTTTTGAGATATGACTACTTTGCAATAAAGGAACAATATGTACTTGTATCTACATATTTCAGTTTTTAATTACTTTTTGTTTATTGTAAGGCTTCTTTTTGTATTCGCTCTCCTTGGAAACTATGCTGTAACGAATTACAAATGAATTTTAAAGTTTTCGTGCCTTAATGAGATTTATGATAAATCCACAAAATATCACACACATATTGTGTCTATTTAATAATAAAAGAGTGGCTTCCTGTTCTTTCTTCTTGTTTTCTTTTTAGTCTTCTAGTGCCACACACAGTTGTTCCCTTGTGGCCATCAACAACTCTATTAAAATTCTATGTTGGCCAAAAAAACAAGCATACTTTTGTGTCTACAACCCAGCAAACATTTCAAATTAAATAGTGCATATTGTGGGGTAATATTAAGAAAATGCTAAAGCAAAAAATAAGTAATTTTGCAGGAGAGCATAAAAACTATTTCACTACAAAGATATTGGAGAAGCAGACGACATCGTTTTTCCATAAAACGTTTTAAATAATCTTGCCAATTGATTCGTATAATAGAACATTCACATTTTGCACGCTTGCCGGTATTTAATCGTATATTTTGTTCAAATAAAATTTCTATTATTTAAGCAAAATTATGTTATTTCAAAAGTTTTGGCTGCTGCATTGACTACGGATGACATTAAAACTTTATCAAACTTATAAAATTTCTCGTGCGTATGATTTATGTGGTGAGAATTTTGAAAAAACACAGAGTTTTGCGGTTCCAGCTTGAAACCCGATTGCCCGATTAGCACAAACCGTAACTCAAACGAATGACTAGAGCGCAACTGCTTTTAGAAACTTGCCATTGATGACATTGATGCTCAGTGTTGTCAGATATGGCGATTTATCGCCAAATGTGGTGATAAAAATTTGTTTTTGGCGATCAAAATTTCGAAATGGCGATTGGCGATATTCTCGGTTATATCTGTATGATTTCAATAAAATAGAATAATGTTAAAAATATGAAATTTTTTATGCAAGGAATTTTTTCTGCAACATAAATTAGTTCGTGTAAACGGTATTACAATATTTATCTGATAAAATCGACTTTCTGGCAGTTTTTGTTTTGTCTGATTAATCAAGTACAGTACAATCCCCTAATCCGAACACTCGCTAATTCCAGTAATTCGGACGTTTAAATTTTTCGGACAGCTTAGACATTTTTCGGACAGCTTAGAAATTTTTCCTCTAAAGTGCGGACAGGTGTTCGTTTTTCTCAGTAAAATTTTTACCGCTAGACAAAATAAGTATTTAAAATGTAAAAGATTTTAGTTTAATTGAGTTTGCGTGGCGAACTGCTTCCAAAATCTATTTTATGGACTGAACAAAGCGACAGATAAATATATTTTATTTTTAAAAGAATTTAAAAAAAAGAGATGGCAAATTACATAAAGATATGTATGTGTGTATTCAAAATAAAAATTTTTGTGTCACTTTTATTATGGTTCTATCGGGTGTTTACACAACATCTGAACTGGTAAAGGAATGCCGGACATCCCTGAACGAGATGGCGTCACATTCCAACCTCGAGCTAATCTGGGTACCAGGGCATGCGAACGTGCCTGGCAACATAATTGCGGACAAGCTAGCCAGGGAGGGATCTCATTTACAAGAATGGGACACCGACCGGCTAGTGGGAGCCCCACTAAAAAGCTGCAAAATCCTCATTCAGGAGAAACTTATAGGGTTAGCACAAGCTAGATGGTTCAATGAACCCACATGTGCTGTCACCAGATTAACCTGGCCCCAATATGATCGAGCAAAATCAGCCATCATACTGGGGATCCCTCGACATCAGCTACGTATACTTGTGGCTGTCCTAACAGGGCACTGCTTTATATGTGCCCACGCAAATAGACTAAATCTCCCTTTCAACGACTTCTGTAGAAGTTGTCATAATGAGGAGGAGGAAGAAACCGTAAAGCACCTCCTCTGTCAATGTCCAGCTCTGTCTCATTACAGAGCCATGTATCTAGGTAACTCAACTTTACCCGAACTCGCAGACCTTACGGAATGCAATCTGAAGAGAATAAACAAGTTTATTCGGAAACCGGTTGGTTCAATACTGACCAAAATATAGGATAGCCAATATTTTTTATTTTTTTCTCGCTGTCCATAACGGGCATCACAAAGGGACCTATTCTTCTGGACCCAAGTGGGCCGGTTGCTTTAAATCGGCAGCCTGTGCAACCTAACCTAACCTATTATGGTTCTTTATGTTTTTGTAAATTAATTAACTGCCGGGCCCACTATGTCGATCGAATTCTTTCTTTCGTACAATTACATTTAAAACTAGAACGAATACGTGTGACATAGTGAACCTGTCAGTATATACAAGACAATTTTTGTGTGTATTTATTTTTCTTTTCGGTAATAAAAATAAATTATATATACGTATGTACATATATATATATATATATATATATATATATATATATATATATATATATATATATATATATATATATATATATATATATATATATATATATATGTATTGCGTTTAAAATTTCATTTTAACTGTAGTCCGGACGATCCACTAATCCCAACAGTAGCTGAAACTATATCTGTCCGGATTATGAAGGTTGTACAGTATGTGATTTGGCGAATTGAAGCAAATAGAATTTAACAATTATACGTACACATACCTTATGAATCTACCTTGCAGATTAATATGAGCTTCTCAATTCTTTATAATGGTAGAGTTGAACCTCGATTATACGGCTCGCACGGGACCAGGCTTAACACGGATAATCGAAAAACACGGTTGATATAGGTCATATAGAAACACAAAAAGTCCGTGTTGTTCTTATTAAAACATGAAATTTTGCTGTACACATTTTACATTTTTATTTGTAATACAAAGATTCATGTATTTGAAATATTCTTTCAAAGTAGTTTGCCTTTTTGCTTTAAATTGTTCTTTAATCAGATGAGTTATTTGGCTCTGAAATACCTGGAGAACTATAATTTTCTAAGAACTTTAAAGGAACATTACTAGCCTCAATTGCTTCTACCAAAGTTGGAGTTTCACCATCATTCGTTTCATCATCGAAACTTGAGTCATGGTCTCTGTCTTGGGTTTGGTTGAACATCCATTCTAACGATTTCACCTTCAGATCGCATCTGATTATGTTTCAACACGATTAGTTTAAAAAAATTTGGAAAAAAATTTGTTGCACGGATAATTGAGGTAAAGCACGGATAATAGAGGTATAAAAAAAAGCACGGATGATAAAGGTAAGGTAGCGGATAATAGAGGTTGTAAAACAAAGCTGGGAGCATGCAGCACAGAGGAGTATTTGTGGCAAAAAGCTGGTCAAAAAGGCAAAAATTTATTTAAAGAAATCTTAAAAACTAAGTATGCACATCGATACACAACAAAATTTTGCATCATATTGTAAATTTTTAAGACTTTATGTTACGATTTGTAGCTCTAAGACACTGCCGAAGTCAGGAAAGTGAACAAAATTACATGCGTTTTTAATGTTTTTTTTCGGTTTCCAAATGTTTATATGATATTTTTTCTGTGGCTAAATAAATAAAGATTTTTTTTCGCTGAAAGATTTGTTCGAAAGGTTTTTTTGATGTTAAAAAATAAATTATTTTGAACTTTAAAAATTTAAAAAAAAAATAAATAAATTTATACACTTTACTTTTGCAAAAAAAAAAAGTTTTTAAAAATGAAGATAGCAAATGTATAAATTATGTGTTATAGCACAATAAAATTTAGAATCTCTAATTTTAGACCCAAAAAAATTAAGTTTGCACCATTAATTTTAACGATTTTTTTTTAATTTTCAAATTTAATTTTTCAGTGCTCATCAGGCACTTCTTTAAATACTTTTTTTCCTTCATAATCTTTTGTGTCTGTTGAATTATTGATTTTAAATGTTATTCATGTCATTTTTAGCACTTCACAATGTGATTACCTGCCTGTAAATATGAATACGCAAAATGCTTATTATCGGTAATAGTTATAAGAGAATGACCCTCACCCCAATAAAACAGTTTTTTATTTACCTGTGCTCTATATAAAATTATTTGGAAAAAATATATGTACATACCCAACTAAAATAATTTTTAAAAGCATTAATCACAGAAATTCGATAAAAAAGTAAATACAGGGGGATTGTGTCTGTCACTAGATTTTTTGTATCAAATTAAACTTCAAACTATGAAAAAACAAATTCAAAAAACACGTTTAATAAATTTGGCCAGGTTTTTGGCTTAAATGCTGCTCTGTGTGTCGGTTACTAGATGCTCGGATAACCGAGGTTCAACTGTATTATATATGATTGTAAATATGTTGCAACACATTCGTTACAACTGATGATATGTTAGTCAGATTTAATTGGAAACAAATGTATCGCAGTAAAGATACCAACAATAATAATGATACTGATAATAATGAGAACGAAAGTTTAGATTCAAGAATTGATATGTGTAGTTAATTAAATACACGTTTAAGTAAACATTAATTTTATTTTATTACAAGATTTAAATTGCAATTTTGATCTCCATGTTCAAGTTTAATTTATCCTGTTTAGATTAATCTTTTGGAATAAGTTATTTTTTAGTATTTTTTATACGCCAGTATTTATATTTTATAATAAAAGAATGTAGCTTTTATAAATGATCTGTTGTTAATGTTAAGACTTTTTTAATTTTTCTTAAACAATATAATTTTTATGTTTTACAATAGTAAATTTTATGCAAAATTAAAATATTTTTTATAGCTCAAATTTAATGATTTATAATATTGGCGATATTTGGGCTCATTTGGCGATATTCGACAAGTCATTTGGCGGGGCAGCTAAAAGTAAATCTGACAACTAGTGCTGGCAAAGTATTGAGTAGTGGGTACTCAATACTCAAAAGTAGTTACTCGATACTTTCAGAGTTGTATTTTTAAGCAAGTTGAGTGGCTAAAATAGTGGATAAAAATGCATCACTGTATAAAAAGACAACTAGGTGTAAGGTTCTTTAATCAAATCAAAACTAAATAATTTTTTTTTATGAGAACAATTAAATTATTTCTTAAGTTTTTGTTAATGTTAAATTAAAAGTTAGCTTTACATTTATTATTTATTTAATTATAAAAGACATACAAAACCAATAATAGTTGAAGATCTGTGTTTAATTTTTGAAGAAACTACTTCAATTTGTAGATAAAATGCGTTACAAATTCAAAAAATTCGTTAAAAGTATCGAGTAGTATTGAGTACCCAAATGAAAAGTATTGAATATTTTTGAGTAAAGGAAAGTAGTAGAATTTTCCAGCACTGCTGACAACACTGTTGATGCTCACAACCAATTGTATACAAATTGACTACGAAAACTTAGATTTTATATTTTAAATTTCATTTTGTTGGCCTGTGTAATTATTTCAATTTTATTATATTAAATGGAACATCCTATTTATTAAAGTAAAAATAGTTTTTTTTTTGTTTGTTTTGCATTTATATTTAATTTATAACAAAAGTAATTTCAGTAGCAGAAGTAAATATCAGAAATTCCACATTGTTCTAGTCTATGGGAGTTCATGAAGCACAAAACTTCTTCAAATGTTCAAACTAAAATTAAAAGTATGTACACAACAAAAATATTGTTCTTGTAATACAAATATAAATATGATAAAAACAAATATACATATATGAATACATATTGTGCATATCGTGGGCTTAACATAGAAAAGACGTATTTAGATTTTTGTTTGTCCTCGAAACCAGGGTTTTAATCCTTTTCTGGCAGTACTCTTCTAAATACTCCTAGAAGAAATATTAAAACCCGGTTTCGAAAAAAAAAATCGAGATACTACTTTTTGATATTAAGCCAACGATATGTATGTAAATAGTATGTAAATACATCCATACATATGTTTATGACTGTTAAAGAAAAGTTTGCCTTTTGATATTACTGGGAACAGAAATGGTATGAGAAGTTTTCTTTGAGTTGAAAGTTTTGAAACAAATTAAAATTAGTTTATGTTTTAATGTTTGAGAACTAAAATTATCGAATTATTATACTCGTATGTAATTTATATCAATGAAAATGCACTGGAATTATAATTTATATGAAGAAGTAAGAAAGTATTGAAAAAGTTTTAATTAGATTATCAATTTTAGTCAGAATTAACTACGATATTCAGTTATGAATTAGTGTGGTAGTTTTTAAATAAAATAGAATTCAGTAGACCTATTGGGTATCTGCTGGGGCAGATTTGATTACAAACATAATTTATTTATTTTTTGAAAATGATTTATCTTGTTTTCTGCATCATTTTTACCTTCCTCTATTACATTTTTCGCAAGAACGGGGTTTATTAACTTTCCTTAAGATTTTTTCGCTTTTCTTGTTGTCTTTTTTACATGAATGCCAAATACAGTCGAACGTCCATAACTCAAACTTGTATAACTCGAATTTTCTCTAACTTGAAATAATGCGATTGGCAGTAGCGTTAAGAGAGTAAATAACTTATCAGTTCTCTATAAGTCGAACGAAAATAAATACATATGAATTCTATAACTCGAAATGATTTGCTGACTTATCAGCTGGGCTGTTGCAAACTCATTATTGATGTGTATTGTTTTGAATTAAATTTTTTTTGTTGAGGAATCCAATCTTAAGCGGAACGGCAAATGATGACGAGGTTTAGGTGGAAGAAACTATTCATCAGCCTTTCAAAAATATTGTGGAAAATTCTTTTCGAACATTGAATTTGTATTTGCAAACGAATGACACTGTAACTGAACATAATTTCAGAAAATTTTACTTCACTGTAACTTACTTATTACACTTATGCCGTTTTCTTTTCTAAAAATATTAAAATTTCTTTTACTTTTTATCAAAAAAATTGTCATTACAATTTTCTTAAGACAATAATTTTGTCTCGCAACTGATGTCACAATAATTTCTAATAAATAATAAAAAAAAAATCATTAAATTGCAAATTTTCAATAAAAAGGGCAATAAATGTTGCACTTTTTTTTTAGAAAAGAAAACGCCATTAGTTTTTAGTGAATGCCTGTTTTAAATAAAAAAAAATCATATTGCACATATTTGCAATTGATTTTTTTTTCAACAAAAAATTTTCCAACTCGAAGTCTCCGCAAATCTAAGATTGTTTTGTTGGGGTGGAATTGCAAGAATTACAACATTGCATGGAAACTAATTTGCTGTCAAGCTCTGAATGTAGCTTGAAGCTAGAAGTATGCAAGCTTATTGTAAATTTAAGCATTGCTTGTGGTCTTTCTATAAGAAATATATAAAACTGTTTGTACGTTCGTTCGTAACTTAAGGATGTTCCAGTAAGAATGCACTTTTTAAATATAATAGCGGTATTCAATGTTTGATGCGAATGGTCTTGCATAAGTGCAAATACAAGATATCGTAGTTTTTTTGCAATCGAAGAACAAAATATTAGAATTTGCATTTGCACGCTATTGCAATTTAGCAACACCGAATATGGTATAGCTTTCTTTTGCTACGTGCATTGCGTTGTCATCACTCACTTTTAAAGCTGTCATTTGTAAAGAACAAAATTTATTTACAAAAAATTAAAAGCAATGGATTCGACTGACGCAATAAAACAAACAAAAAGAGAAAAATCGAATAAATGAACTCGCAAAGTGGATGTCTTCTTCGTTCTTCGTTTACATATATGTAGTATTTGATTTCACGAGTGTGTTTGGTTTGCGTGTTCATCTAATAAAGGAACAAAAAATTTTTTCAAAGTAAACTTTGCGTGTGCAGAAGTGAAACAAAGTTTAAAAGAAAATTTAAAAGATTTTGTCAAAGTAAACTTTGCAATGTTGTTTAAAAATAGCTCTCACTATCAGTGACAAAATAGTTGCATTTGCAAGGAGTTGCAATTTGCACTAAACACTGAATGCCGCTAATGTTATTTTTTTGTGCAAGTGGCGACTCTGAAATTTGGCAGCTGCTGTGAAATAATTTTATTCTGATTACTAAATATGAAGCGTTTTACGAAAGAATAACGCGTTATAATTGTAAAAATTAATTACAAAGATTTGGAACGCTCGCAAACTTCGAAGAATTTTCAGTCGAGAGAAAGTGCCAAGCATTTGAAGAGAGGTCAAAAAATTTGAAGAAACTGGCTCGGACTGGCAAGACTTCTGTGTGTCATCGTACTGATCGCTTTCTTGGAAATATTGCTGCTGTAAACGAGAAAAAATATGAGGCCAAAATTTCAGTGACTGTGAACGGCATTCGTTACAGGAACATGATAACAGGGTTCTTGAGGCCTCATCTGCACGGCATGGATCTGGACGACATGTGGTTTCAGCAAGACGGCGCCACCTACCACACCGAGCATGAACCCGACGATTTATTGCAGCAACCATTTTCAGAACAAATTATGTTATGATTAGAGATGCTAAACGGGAAATTCCAATACCAGAAATCCCTGGGGTTTCGGGATTATGCAAATCTTCGAGCCGGGGATTTTTAAATTTTAGATTCTAGGATTTCCGGGATTTTCTGAATCCCGTTTTTGCATTAATAATCATCTTCTATATTTAAAATTATTTCAAACGCCCTGTTATAAAAAGTTAAAATAACAACTTTGCTACGCTTGCACAAATTGATTAGGAAATTAGTCAAATAAAAAGAAATCGTATGTAAATATCGTGTATTGGAAATGGGAATTGGAAAAACTATGGCGCATGTTCAGAAATCATAACCAAAATTGATACTAATAAAACAGAAACTAAAATATAGTTCACATATAGTTATAGAAATCATTCACAATTCATAACAAGTGCAGCAACAGCTTTTAGCTGATGTAAGAAATGCAACTCTGCATGTTGGCATATAGAGATAACAAAATGTCGATAATATTTTAGACGATACTTACTGTAATTAATTATCATTAATCAGAAAGCTTATGAAGCTATTAAAAATAATTTCTTTTCTTTAGAACATTCATACAAATCCTTAAAAAGTAATTTTTTGTTCATAGTTTGTATATAAATCAATTAAAATAAGGGGCTGTAAAATTAAAGAACTTTGTTGACCAAAAACACATCTCTAGTGTATTTTTTTGTACGTATGGTTTTTGACCGCAACATAAATCAATCAGCTGTTTGAATATATTAGTTAGTTATCATTTAGTTACAGCTTCAACTATAACTAAGTGCAAACTTTTCGTGCTGAAAGTAACCAACTGTGAATAACTTAAATAGGTACTTAACAAATTTAACACTTAGTGGTGAAACAAAGACAAAAGTGCGGGTTTCAAATAAAAATATTATTTTTATATAAAGACGTACATTTGTACACAATATTTTTTGGGATTTTGTAAGTCTCGAAAATCCCGGAGTCCCGGTTCGGGATTTTGAGACTCCCGATTAGCATCTCTAGTCATGATGTCAACTGGCCACCAAGAAAGATCATGCGATTTAACGCCGTGCGATTTTTTTCTTTTCTTTGGGGTTTTGTGAAATCTCAAGTTTATGGGAATAAACCAGAAACAGTTCCTGAGCTTTAATCCGAGATCTAACGCGTCACTGGTGAGATACAGCTACATCTCTAAAAAAAATCATGGAAAATTTCATGAAAAGACTATTGGCCTGTCAACAAAACCCAGGGGGCATTTGACAGATATTTTATTTCATACTTAATCGCAATATGTCTTCTTTGCAATTCAATAAAAAAATCACAACAAACTCAAAAAGTAAGTGTTGTTATTTTAAAATTAAAAAGTTCAATCTTACTGAAACACCCTTTATCAGATCTACGAGTATGTTTTCACATGTACGGATCGATTCATTTCATACAATAACGAATAACGAATGAATAAATTGTTTAGTTAAGTCTGCAAAGTTTGTCAAATAATAAATTGTAATTTATATTTAGACGTAAAGCAACGTTTGCCGGTTCCAGTTAATAATAATTAAATTTTATTCACACGTTTTATTCAGGCAACAATAAATAAATAATTTCCAAAAGAAAGGTGGATTTCAAGCAAATGATTAATTTGAACCTTAAAAGAAAGTGTCATTACTTTGTGCAGACAAAGTTTAAATGCCAAGTAAAAATCTTTGTTCAGGCTTTATTTTTATTTATCGAATTTTATTGCTCATTTCCAAATGATTTATCACTTCTGGGTTACTGCTTAACTTTTTCAACCAGTAATTTTTGTCTTTATGACGACGCCTTCAATCGGTGATTAAAAGCAAAAAAGAAAAAAACTAAAGTTGTAGTAATTTGTGTTGAGGCCTGTTTCCGTGCCAGTTTAATTGCCTTCAATTTATAACAAACATTTTGTACTTCATTGATCTGACCCTGATTCCCTGGCTAACAGCATGATTTGGTTAGTTTAAAGGAAACTAGAAATACGAAAATGAAATTAGGGTTCGCGAAACTTTTATAATCGTTTTGCTGTTCAATCGCACCAGTTAATTTTAAACGTAATCATATAAAAGTTTGCAGTACACTTAATTTAAGTGCAATCATTTAACCAAAAAATAAAAAATAAGACCAACAAATCAGCCAAGTGCGTGTTCGACTCGCGCATGGAGGGTTCCGTATTTGCTGGGGTGGAGGCAGCCCTTATTTTGCAAACGGAATTCTATTCTTAATATTTTTGGTTAAAGCCGCAATATATTGAAAATGTTAAGTCTCTCTACTGCTTGGGTTACACAGTTGACATAACTGGTGGCTCAGCAGCCGCCGATATATCCAGTCGCATAAGTAAAGCACGGAGTGCATTTGCCCAGGTAAATCCCGTTTGGAAATCTTCTAATGATTCGAAACAACCCAAAAGCAAATTATTTAGCTCTAACATAAAATCCACTCTGTTATATGGATGCGAGACCTACCTTCAGGTATTTCTCAAGAAATGCCTCCCCAAAATCTTATGGATTTTCTGGCCTGTAACAATATACAACAGCCAACTCTGGATAAAGGCAAACCAACAGCCTAGTAGAACAGAAATAAGTAAGCGGAAATGGAGCTGGATAGGTCACACCCTCCGTAAGCCAGACGTAGATACTGCCGAGAAACGCCCATATTGGAACCCGCAGGGAAGCAGACGAGTCGAGAGACCAGCGAATACCTGGAAGGGACTGAAGTAGTTAGCACGTTGACTACAAAGCAAATAATGACTAAGAACGTGGGTTCGAGAACAGTTTCAGAAAATTTATAATATCTAAAATTTTTTTCAGATCTCGTTGGTGGACTGTTTCAAGTTACGGAGGCATAGCACATGCGTCACTGGTCAGTACCGGCAGCAATTGATACTGGTTGGTGTATACTAGTGTACATCACAGTGCCCTCCTTCGTCGGTATTGTAGCAAAAATCGGCAGCGAAATAAAATAATAAAAATGGACACACAGATTAAATAAATTTAATGCTCCTATTTAACAGCAGAGGCGCTGCAACACTTATCTACAAACTAACATAACGCTCAATAACAGAGTTGTAAAAAACAATTAAATTTCGATTTTCACCATCTGTCCTCTCTTTCGCAAAGAATGTAACACACTTACTGTTTGATAGGCATATTAATTGCCTGAGTGCTTCTTCCCTTTTTTAAGAAAAAAAAAGAGAAAAGTATCAGAAATACCAAGCCCTGCTTGCGGCCCACACCCAATAATAACTGTTTGATAAAATTGTAAAAATTTGTCTCAAATTGTTCAAGATGTTTCAAGTTATAAATAAATCTAAACAGAATTTAGAGGATTTTTCTTTATCTATTTATGTACTGGATATATGGGGAGCCCCGTAGACTACTGGAAATGATACTAAACTATTAGTCTGCGTGTTAGCAGGTCCGATTCCTGCCTAGGCCCTGTTTGTTTCTGCAGACAAGGCAAAATGGCTGCGCGGTTTGTGTTTGTTCGAAAACAAAAAAAAACACGGTATGCGGATAAAAAAAATTTGTGAAAAAATGATCTTACAAAGAAACAAAAATTACTTGTTTGACAATTATATACTCGTATATTTTTTATTTAACAATTAACAAGAATAAAATATTCATTTGAAATAAGCTAAAAAATAAAGTGAACTGAACAAGAAACAAAACAACTGAACAGAAAACAAAAATTGTACTTCAACTTTTAAGGAGATCTCGATATCCGAATTAACAAGCCTGGATAAAATAAGACAAACTGTTTATTGGAAATTGTTATTGCAATAAACAACAGGATACTGAAATTGAATTTTATATAAAAACCCTTGTGTCTATTACAACTAAATAAACTTGTATACATTGAAAATGTCCTTTCAAACTCCGCTGATGTAAATGGTGCTAATTTAGACTAGAAATTAGGAGCAAATGTAGAAAACGTAGCAAGACGTTTCAACTGTTAGATAAAACAGCAATAGAAAAGCCATAAAACAGAATTTTACAGGCATATGAAAAACAAAGTCAATAAAATATCCAAATATGCTATATATGTTGGAAAAAATGCTGCAACTATGCTCTGAAAATATGCAAAAAAAAATATAAAATATGCAAAAATATGCACAAGCAAATCAATGCCAGAAAACTTAAAACTTTCTGAAATAGATAAATATTTTATCTCCCCCTCCACAGGTTGCACAAGAAAAAACATGCAATTGCATATTTGCAGTTTTTCTGTTTATTATCATCAGCTATAGTGTGCCATCGGCTTGCTTATTGCCTGTTAAATTTATTATTAAATTCTATTGGCAGATCGAGTGCAAATATCAAAAAGGTCGAAACAGGCGATCATATTTTTATACAAATACTTTAACATGCATGGAATTTGCTCATTAATATACTTAAGTAGTCATATTTTCGGTACACATATTTGTATATATTTTCAGGATACACAGAAGATTGTAGTTGCTGTTTTACAAAATATTTAAATTTATTGTGGACAGCATTTCTAGAGACTTTAATAAATTCAGGCGATTCTGTAGTTAGTGCACCCTTGAAAATGCCTCTCGTTTATATGCGAACCCTAGAAAGGACTGTGCGTGTTGACAAATTGTTTGCTTATTGTTGAATAGTTTTGTTTTTATAGAAAAGCCAGGGGAGGAGGTAAAAAGGTAAATAATTTACTACGCAGCTGAGAAAATAAATATACTCGAGAAACAAGTGTTTTGAGTTGTAAGAAAAAATACGCCGTATCATAAACGAAAACGGAAATGTTTAACACCTTTTTGAACGCACATAACTAACATTTTAAGATTTTTATTTTTGTCCAAAAGTTCTTTTTAAAATTAGACAAAAAACATACATTTGTTTGATTTAATTTAAATAATTTTCTTAATTTAACCATCATGACAGAATCGCCCACTACCAATTATCCATCCGGAGTAACTAGATAATTTTTCTTTTTTCGGCAGGAAGTGCTATTAAGAATAAATTTTAATTATTTTGGCAAACTTTAATAAATTCGAAGAAATCAAATTGATTATGTTTACGTTAATATTTTGAATAAACAGAATAACGAGGAGTACAAGCAAAATGTGAACAGCTCTGCACAGGATGTAGATAATAAGTCTTAACAACTTTTTATCACACCAGCTAAATTATCATTCAATAAATTTCTAAAAAAAATATTTTTTTATTTTTCATAAATGAAAGAAAATAGTTTTGCTTTTCCAACTCTAAAAATTGAAGGATTAATATCCTCCCTGTAGTTTAATTCTTTTGCAAAAAAAAATATCATAAAAATAAAATGAATGGGCACAATATGCATCCTACAATATCAAGAGTTTTGCAGACCGGGATTAAAATTAATCTCTTAACAACGCGAGAATTCAAAGAATTCAAAAGCGATATTCGCTGTGAAATTTAAACCCACCACATTAGCTTCTGTTACCAAACCATGAAATCAAAGAAAGAGAAAAGCGCAAAATAAAAATCAATTAAATTTCATTTAACAAATATTCATATTTGAGTGACAATTGTAGATTAAAAAAAATTACTGCCAGTCCCAGGATGTCACACATATTCGTTCTTTCGTACAATTACATTTAAAACAAAAATAAAAATTTTGAATTTGTTTTTGTTTTCAATGTATTTGTACGAAAGAATGAATATTTGTCACATGGGGGGACTGGCAGTTAATATATATTTTTTTCTTCAATAATTTAATGCTGTTTAGAAAAAACTATTTAAAAAAACCAATCGACTTTACGTTCTTACAATCTCAAGTGTTGAAAAGAGTAGAAAATTCTTAAAATAATAGTACCGATTGAAATATGATGAGTAAAAAAGTTTTGGCAGAAAAAATCATTCTAGTCAGAACTTTTGTATAAAGTGGCAAACAAATTGCTTGTGATTTTAGTTAAAATTAAAAATAAAAAACTAGTAAATTTTAGTGATTGAATTGAATCCGGAGTTTTTTTGCAAAGTATTTCAACAGTTTACTTTCATAACATTTAGCTATAAAGGTAAATCAAACAACAGTTTAGTTTCAATGGAGATTTTTTTAAACACCGTCTGTAGACGGTCTTAGTGACTTGGTCGAACAAAATTTGTTGTAACGTTTTTTACGTGAATAAAATGTAATCGATATTACTTCTTGTCTTTTGAAATAGCAACTAAAGAATAGTCGATTTACAAGATTATTATTAAAGAATTTCGGTCGAGAATTGCAAAAGAGCTTTGCGCTTCTATCGAAAAACGTTTGGTTGCTCGTCCGTCATTTGCTGAACATCCAACCGGCAGCTCTCTTATTGGGAAAAAAGCTATTCATCCTGCAAGCTTGTATTAGAGTCCACAATGGTGCTCAAAAATTACTTGGAAACTGTGTAAAAAATTCGATACAAACTCGTTTTGTCCTTAGTGCAACGTACAGCTATGTTTTTCAAAGACCATTTAGATGCATAATATATTTTCATTGAGCATGTAATTTATTTTTATATCAAGAGTTGAAAACAAAACTCATTTTCGTCGAATTAAGCATAATATTTTATTTATTTCTGAAAAAAAAATAATACCCTAAACCACTAGGACCGTCTACAGGAGGTGTTCTTTGTTTTTGTCCTAGAACTTTCCAGGATTTTTCTTTTCAGCAATTGGAACTTAAATTCGTAATTTTAAGCAGAAAAATATACTGGAGCAAAAATTATTGCCGGCAGTTCAATTCGTATATCAAATTCAGGCATTTAAGGATTAAAAATTTATAAATTACACAATTCACAAATATTTTAATTTTTTTTTTTAAATTAAATAAAATTTCTGAGCTAAAAAAATTTGAATTGTTCCGAAGGATCCATGAGCATGAGTTACCCAATATGTCTAAAGTTCGGAAGGGGTATGTACTGAATAATTAACACGAATTTTTTGCAAGGGCTTAAATAAGAGATGGCCATCAATCACGCCGCGGTCAGCTTGAATCATAAGTGATCACGTGTGATTTTTTATTTTATTGTAATATTTTTATTTATTTTTTTTTCAATTATTTTATAGCAATTTTTCCCCAATTTCGTGTATTTCGTGAGCGTGAGCTTTTGTAGTGAGTTCAGGGTAGTAGAAAAATATGCTTCAGATTGGCAAAAGAAAATTAACATAAATAAATGTGAAACTATTCTATTTAGGCTGCCTGTTGGAAAATGCAATAGCAATATAAAAAATAATTGGAAAATCTTTTATTTTTATATATTGAAACGATTAATTTTGGCTCAAGTTCAAACCCGAATTTACCCATTTATTTATTCTAATTTTTTTATTTTTAATTTTTATTAGAAAATTTTTTGGATAAATTCATTATTATTTTTTATTAAGAGAGTACTATATATAGAACAATTTTTATTATTCATCATACTAGCAGAACGGATCAGTACTGATTTCGAGGTCGCTACACCATCTCTTCAGCGTTCTTTGTTCAATTTTACCACTTTTGACGGTGGATACTAGTGATCAGGAATATCAACTATTTAACCGTATTATTTAACAAATTAGGATACGAAAAGTACAAACTTATTCATTTTCACATGTCAAATCAATTTCGGTTAGTACGAAATCCCATCTATGATGAATAACTACTCTATATATTTTCGTATCCTAATTTGTTAAATAATACGGTTAAATAGTTGATATTCCTGATCACTAGTATCCACCGTCAAAAGTGGTAAAATTGAACAAAGAACGCTGAAGAGATGGTGTAGCGACCTCGAAATCAGTACTGATCCGTTCTGCTAGTATGATGAATAATAAAAATTGTTCTATATATAGTACTCTCTTAATAAAAAATAATAATGAATTTATCCAAAAAATTTTCTAATAAAAATTAAAAATAAAAAAATTAGAATAAATAAATGGGTAAATTCGGGTTTGAACTTGAGCCAAAATTAATCGTTTCAATATATAAAAATATTAATAAAAGTTCGACTAATTACTTATAAACATTAATTGGAAAATCTTTTACTGTAAAATCCAGGAACAATATCAACATTCCAAACAAACAAGTGGTAAAATATTTAGGAATGAACTTAGATAAATTTTTGTATTTTAAGGATCATGTTAATGTACAGTTAGTAAAGGCAAGAAAAGTATTTTTTATGTATAAAAATCTATTTTTCTAAAAACATATTAAGTCTGATATAAAAATTATGCTATATAAATCCTTAGTAAGACCGATATTAGCATACGGTTGGCAAATATGGTTCAATATTTCACCATCATATATGGAAAAGTTAAGAATTTTCGAAAGCAAATGACTGAGAGCCTGCACTTCTCCTTACAGGTAATTATACAAAGTATATCTCAAATCAAAGTTTTATATAGTTAATATCGTTGAGTTAACATATTTGAGTAAAGTATAACAGTGACTTGCAAGTTGCAGGCTCAGGCTGTAACAATTGAATTGATTATAATTAGTTAGCATGAGATATTAAGTATACAAAAACTCCCGCTTTTACCGTTACAATGTTAACTGTTAATTATGATATCTTTAGAAAAATCCACTTTAATCGTAATTTATTTTAAAGGACTATATATAGTTTTGTATAAATATGTTAATTATTTTATTCGACCTTAAAATTTGTAAATATTTGTTCTCAAAGAACAAATGTTTTGTATAAATAACAAATGGGATTCTGGAATATACAAATTTTGGCGAACACTGATGTACCAATGATTATATTTATGGTTTATGATTATTACATCGTATTTATTTAAAATAAAAAAAATAAAAAACAAATATCGTATTAAAAGAACACAAAAAACTGAATGTAGGGATTTTTAAAAATATTTTGTTTTTATAAAAAGTTAA
This sequence comes from Gymnocheta viridis, assembly GCA_956483585.1. Classification (NCBI taxonomy): domain Eukaryota; kingdom Metazoa; phylum Arthropoda; class Insecta; order Diptera; family Tachinidae; genus Gymnocheta; species Gymnocheta viridis. Next base: position 47,726,667 of record OY101441.1, on the reverse strand, counting down.
AAAAATCAATTAGTTTTTAACGGATTTTGAAAACCAAAGTAGCATTTGTTTTCCTTATAAAATATACTTTCATATTATGTGTATAAAAATATAGGGTTCTCTTATAAAATACAGCAAAAAAACATGTCCGAAAATGAAAAATGGCGAAAAAGTTGAACGGAAAATGCGTTTGCGGTTAAATTACTAACATGTTTTTGAAAGTAACAATATCAATTTATACATTATTTTAAAGTCCTTTCTTTCTAAATTCGTTCTAACATTTAATATCGGTAATAATTCAACTAAATTACAGACCTATAAGTGCATAGAGGTACGAAACCCTGGTTTTTTACCCGTAACTCCAGATTTTGGGGGTGTCCCGGAAATTTCAAATACAGATTCTTGATCTACTCGACAGCACCTACAAGAAAAACGATATCACTTTCCAGGTATTTTTTTTTTTGTAACACTGTGTAATTTCATTATAAATATATAATAAGAAATCACATAAGGAATAGCTTAGAATGCTATGAAAATAATTTAATAATGGCTCCTTATTATGAAAACTTTGATTATATGTATAGAACTTTACAAAATGGATATGTACCATCTGAGGCCTTTTTGTACCTAGATAATAAGGGTTAATTATCCCCCCACCCGGTACTTGTTTTATTTTTTGGGCTAAACCCGATATATCGTTCGATTCGTATTGATTTTTGTAAATGATTGTTATCTTGAATTTTTAACGGTTTGCTACCTATGGACCTGAACAGAGGAAAAAAAGTTTATAAAAAAATCGATTTTATTTAATTTTTTTGCGATTTTCATCTTGAAGATTAAGATTTTTTGATTTTAAATGTTCACAATTTTTGCTCTTTATGACAAGATCTAAATCTTTGCCTCAGAGAGTAAATATAAAAAATCCAAACGATTTGCACGATATGAGCCTGAGAAAATGATCAGTATTTTGCAAAAATGACACCGAGGCTCCAAATTTTTGGGGGCCCATAAAAAAAGTGCATGACCATGAGCAAAACTGGGAGTTGTTCTTTTATCACGTAGTGGTGTCCGTATATTGTTATTTTTCCATGACTTAAAAAATTACACCCAGTGATATTCAGCGATTTTTGATTAGGAATTTTTGGCATTACTGCTGAGTTCTTACAAGGGGTTGCGGGAAATTTTTTTATTACTTATTTTTAAAATAACTCTTTACAAGACTCTTAAATTAGTTCATTTAAGTTCTGTTCACCTTTATCATGCCTTTTAATCCTTAAGTCATATTTTTGCAATAATAGCAACGACTGCTTGCTATTCGTCGTAAATATTTAATATGAAAACATAAATCAACGATAGCAAACAATTGAGATGATGATCAATTGATTGGAAAGCAGAAATAGTAAAATAAATAACTTTCGATTGAAAACAGAAGAGGCAAAAAAAATCATAAAAAAATAATAAAAAATGGCAAATAAAAAGAAAAAAAAAACAACAGGAGATGCGTTGAATTTATTCCTAAAACAAACATTCCGAAAATCTTCTACAACAACAAAATCACCTTCATAAAAATTCCATTAAAAAAAAATATTGGAAAAAAGGCAGCATAAACGAAAGAACAATTTATTTAATTGGAAAAAATGTGTGCAGTAGAAATGTAGAAGCCCCCGTTGAAATTAAAAAATAAATAAATGTACTTTTCATTTGGAAAACAAACCCCTATTGTGTACTCCTTCGTCAGCTGTCAGGTTTATCTGAAATAAAAATTCAAGCTAAAAGTCAAATTTATCCAAAGTGATTAAAAAGAGAAATGCTGATACAAAAATGGTTTAATGTGTTTTTATGTTTGCGAAACATGACAAAATGAAAATACGTACACAGAAATTTGTTTAGGTATCGTTTGAATATTGAAAACTGAATTTTAGGCAAAAAAATAAGCAAATGGCTTTTGAACAGCAATTGTGTTAACTAACATGGATCTGACAAATATTATTTAGTTAGTTACTTTAGTTTTAGTTACCTTCTTTGAATTAAAATTCTTAACTGGAAAAAAATATATATATTTTCTTTAAAATAATTCTGCATTGAGGCAGAGGGACACTCCTGAGCTAAACCAAATATGAGGGACCGAGCTCGGGGTCGGTTATGGATGGTAATCAAACCTCAGCTAAATTTCCAGTTGCGGAAAACAATATCACGGATGGGCACTGACAACAGAGAGTTGTTAATTTTATTTGCTATTTAGTGCTTTTCTAGCAACCACAAATTTTCAGTTGCCGACCGATAAGTGTTTTGTCTAGCTGAGTCTGTTAATTATAATTAAAAATTTTAGAGTTAAGGTTAGTTATGCTTTAAACGCATTGTCCACAACAGGCTACACGACTACAAATGCCGCTGGCCACAAATGTCACCCTGTACCCAGCTACTTGATTATTTTGAAAATGACAGCCTAAAGCTATAAACACATTCACGACAGCAGTCTACCGACTACAACCTGTCAAAAATAGAATACACGTGTGCATATGAAATTGATTATTTTCACGACTACACGGCTGCAGATTGTTTTCCATGTTACTTTTGTCGTGTAGTCAAATTAAACTAATTTCTATTTTTGCTGGCTACGAAACAAAGAAAGAGTTGGCGGTATAACAAAATATGTAAAGAAAATTAGTGCTAAGAAACATTTTTTTTAATGTAAAATAAAATAGAATGCAAAAATTGCAGTTCTTTTTTTGTTATTAAATTTTTGTGTAAAATTAATTTTTGCATAAAAATAAGGCCAATGAAACTCCTACATATTAGATAAACATTCATCTTATTATCAAATCTTAAAAATTCAATGAAGCAGTAACAAGTATTATATCATTACTCAAAAGTAGTTACTCGATACCTTCAGAGTTGTATTTTTAAGCAAGTTGAGTGGCTAAAATAGTGGATAAAAATACATCACTTTATAAAAAGACAATTGTAAGATTCTTTAATCAAATCAAAACTAAATAATTCTTTTTTGAGAACAATTAAATTATTTCTTAAGTTGTTGTTAACGTTAAATTAAAAGTTAGCTTTACATTTATTTCTTTATTTAATTATAAAAGACATACAAAACCAATAATAGTTGAAGATCTATTTTTAATTTTTGAAGAAACTACTTCAATTTGCAGACAAAAACTATGCGTTACAAATTCAAAAAATCCGTTAAAAGTATGGAGTAGTATTGAGTACCCAAATGAAAAGTATTGAATGTTATTGAGTAATGACAAGTAGTAGAATTTGTCAGCACTAATAATAAGGCCACTGAGTCAATCATATTACGATAATAGCAAAAATGCGAGATGTTTTCCAAAATTTAGAAAAAACCGTAAAATCTTCTAAAACGAGCTACAAGTGCAAGAAATGTGAAAAACTCGCAAAAAAAAAGCTGCAAAAATTACGAAAATTCGCAATAACTTCCAATCATTCTGAATATTAAAATGTTTAATATCATTTAAAAAACGATGAAACAATAAAAAATATAAAAAGTCACATTTGCACATTGCAAAAAACGCAAAATTCCTTGAAAAGTTGTAATGTTTTGAAAAAGCCATAGTATCTTCTAAAAAGATCTAAAAAATGCAAGGAATGTGAATATATATCACGTTTCTTAAGTTTTACCTCCATTTAGGAAGTTTCACGCCTTTTTCTAGTATTTTAAACTTTTCGCTTTTTTTTAGCTATTATCGCGATATGAGTAATTTTTTGTATTTATTGCTTAATTAAAGTGTACTTTTCGAAAATAACTTAAAAAAACAAAAAATCGAAACTGGCACCGCTGAAATATAAATGAATCAGCTGGAACAAGTCCAGCTTAAGAAATTGCCTTAAAAAAGGAGCCTAAAAAGCTTAACATAAAACTGTTAAAAAATAGTTTATCGGTCACGCCTAGTTTGGGATGGGCGAGTCTTGAAAGTTAAAAACATAATCTGAACTATAAAGGGCACAGTAACGTACTACATATATATTTAATTAAAGCTTATCTTTCCAACGATGCATCAACACCTTCGAAGTGTGGACACACAAGAGTCAATTAGTGGAAAAATTAATTTTATTCCCAACTTTTCTCAAGTTATCTGAAATATATTCTAAAAGCAAAGACAAATAAGCTTTTGTTGGATGTATAATATGCCAGAGTATGTAAAAAATTAAATAAATAAACGATAGAACAGTTTTAGGCCGCCAAGCAATCCTATAAATTTTATAATCAGAATTGAAGTACTTTTTTAATGCTGAAACTTAAATTATGCCGAGAAACGTACATCCCTCCAGACAGCTTCAATCAATATTATAAAAAATAAACTATTTTGCTATAATTTTTAGTACATTTATCTAACAATAAAACAAATAAAAACTGGCGATGCATAAATATTGTTACATTTAAATTTTGTAATTTCCCTTTTATTTTACAATAAAAAATATTTCTAAGCACCAATTTGCTTTACAAATACTTTTATATGTATTGTCAGCACTGTTTTTGTTTTGTAGCCAACAAGAATAGAAATTAATTTAATTTGCAGCCGTGTTGCCTTGTTGCCATCAAAATAATAATTCTCATATAAACCAGAGTATTTTAATTTTGACGTTTTGTAGTCGGTAGCCTGCTGTCATTATTGTGTTTAAAGCATTATAGTTATTAAAATTTATATTGAAGTTACAATTAATAATAAACAGGGTGGCGCAAGATTAACTCTGTAATATAAATGGTTTATAACTTAATTATTTAAAAGTTTTTTGTTTCTTTTGTTTAAAATTTGCGCAAAGAAAACTTGGGAAATTTCAAATCGAATGGCACACATAATAAAAACGAACAAAAATTATTGAATTTTGTTTTTATTTTTTTATGCAGCGTGCTCATTGTCACCAATTTAATGTGCGGAGCGGATCCTTAGTGTCAACAATAACTCGGCTAGTTATCACTATTCGGCAACACGCTTCGTTAAGGTGCCGGAAGACTACTTAAGGTACACACCGCCATAAATATGTACCAACGTGTACGCGAGACAGGAAGCAAATCCAGAAACATCATTCAGAAGACATTCTCCACAACTTGTGCGCTGTTCCGTCTTAAATTTCTTTACTGTTGCATTTTAAATTTGCCAAGCTTTCTTTGTAGAAATCTTAGACAGAAGCAAACAAGAAATTTTAAGCCAAAAAGCTCTAAAGAATTTACACCATAACGCTAATTTTACGCTACCGTGTAGCTATGCAAAAAATAAATAAATAAAAATTTAAATAACTTAATTATTTCATAATTTTTATTAGTTTAATTGAAAGTTATTAAGTAAGACTTGAGTTCGGGGCTTGCACTCATTAATTAAAATTATTATTTAATTACTAAATCGACCGAGGATCATAGAAGGAGGTTCTAATGAAATAATTTAAAACAAATCAAACAAGCGAATTGATGAATTTTGATTGAAAACTTAAGGCTGATTTTTAAGATTTTTAATTAAGCAATTTAATTTATAATTTAATTATTTCACATGATCGTTTAAAAATAAATTTGAATTGAAGACAATAATATTCCACAAATATCCACATTAATGTAACGATTTTAGACAATTTTTCAGTGTTTGCCTATTCGTCGTCCTGAAGATATCTTCAGGTATGTCCAACAAATTTTTCTGTGGAAAATTGAGTCTAAAATTTCAACATTATACAAAAAAATTAGATGATCACTACTTCCGGAGCACAAGTTCAGGTTTGACTCGTAAATTTTTGAGTTTTTAGGAGAAGCGGTCTCATATCATTTTTTTTATTTTGTGATATATGTGAAGATAATTTCGGGACGACGCACAGTGGGGTTTTTGATACCAAAAATGGGAATCAATTGCAAAATTAAATTTAGGAGAACCGAATAAATTTTTGCAGTCGGTAAAAGTACATAAGATTCCACATCACTTGTTCAAAAATTTTGTTTTTGATGACTACCGTTAAGTCACTATGAGTGTTTTCTAAAGTGATAATTAAAAATATTTTAATGGAACCTTTAGCCTTAGATTAGTAAGATTAATTTAGGTTTTTTGTTTTTATGTGTAATTTGTGTTATTATTTTTAAAATATGTCGATAAATAGTTGTGAATAAAGCCAAATCAAGAAAAGACCCTCTTTTTTTAAATATTTATGAAAAATTTTTCTGCACTTTTTTGGACGTTTTAAAATAAAATTTAAATATATTGTTGCACCTACATATAAAAAATCAACTTTTTATAAAAAGCAATACAAACATTAGTGTTATTATTGCTTTTGTTATCATGAGAGCTTGCATTTAATTATTAAATTAGAGTACATAAAAACATATTAAAAGAAATACCAATTGGACAGTTGACGAAAGAAGCACAAGAAGCTCGAAACAGAGATTTCAAATTTTTTAGGGAGCATTTTTCGGGAAAATGTTTTAGAGAAAAATTAAATGAAAATATATTTAAAAGACTATTAGTTACTTCAGATCCAGTAATATGAAATATGCGAAAATTGAAAAAGAAAAAAACCCATAATTTTCCTATGGAAGCAATTCAGTTGTCAATATTTGTATCAAATCTCGATGGTGAAGAAGATGTCAATAATGATGATAATAATAATTGATGATGATAATGATAAAGAATCGGATAAGGAATACAAATGTGTGAATAAATATTTTTTTTTATTTTTATTTTTTTGGAAATATTGCAATCTTTAGCAATATCAAAGGTATGTTTTAAAAAATAAACTAACGGAAAATATATAAAATTTGTACTAAATAATATTAAAAAATTGATTAGTTTTACTTCTTAAAATGAATTTGACTGAAAAAAGTTAAAATTAGAGACAGGGAAAGTTACCTCGAATTAATTCCTACTTTAGGTATCAAAAACCCCAATGTGGACCTATTGCCTAACGAGACTGTAATCGATGAAATTAACAAAATTAAAAATTAAATTATTTTGCGATTTTTGTTAAAATTTTAGCGAATCAATTTAATATTTTTAACATTGAATTATTCTCACTGTCCTGTTAAGCACAATTAGGAAAATTTATGTATTAATTTTTAATAAAATTTAGGTCCCAACAATGATAATGATACTCAATGTTCTCATTTGCATGCTGCTTTATAATTTCTTCTGCAATCTCTTCTGCTTTTATTTTTATTGTTAATGATTCTTACAACAAACATTTCAAATTAAATATACATATCGCTAACGGAAACGTTAAACGCCCTAGCTACGATTTAAATAACACGTTGGAACGAAAGTTTTGGGTTCCAATGAAATTTCTCCAATACAATCGAATAACGATTGATCTTGTTCTAAAAAGAAATAAAGGGTGATTTTTTACCATCTTTCTTTTTGGTAACACTGTTGTTGTGAGTTCAACTGTTTTCGTGTAACATTATACTGTTAAACATGTTCAGTTTGGTCTATAATCAAACCATGAATCGTTAAGAAAGTGCATTGTGCATTTCTTTCATTTTATGGTCAGTTTGGTCGACCTTCTGATGCGGCTATTTGGAATCTTGTGACTAAATTTCGTACCAAATTTACATTATTGGACATTAAATCATCAAAAAGAATACGTAGAGTGCGGACAGAGGAAAATACCGCAGCTTTATCCGTCAGTGTTGTTGATGGCCGTGAATTATCGATTCGGCGCCGATGATGTGATGATTACAATTTTTTTGCCGAATGAAAGAGCTGACATGTGGATTCAATAAGACGGTGCCAAATGCCTCACAGCATGCGAAACAATGGCCCAATTAAGAGGCGAGTTAGGTGAACAGTTTGTTTCATGTTAAACGCCTTTAGACTATTTTTTGCTTGCGGGGCTAAGTTAAGGTTGACTTACCGGCCGATATGTTGGAGAGAGTATGCCGAAATTGGATCCAGTGAATGAACCATTTGAGGCGTAGCCGCGGTCAACATTTACATGAAATACATCTTTAAACATTGAATTATGTATGCGCTCTATCGACTCAAATACAAATTTCTTACATTTCTCAAAATTTTATGTTTTTTCTTTTTAAATCAAATCCGAGAACTCTAAAAAAAATCAGCCCTTATTTATAAACTTTAATATGCAGGGTGGGCCAAAAGTCAGCATGGGTTTTAAAGATTTAATAATTGTTTCGTTTATATATATTTTTTTATTTTTTGCAGATTATATAAATAACTACAGGAGAATAAATAGTGGAGAAATTCACAACTGAACAAGGAACCAGACTAATAGAATTTTATTATTTAAATCAGCGATAAATTATTTTACCGCAAAGAGCATATCGTCGACATTTTACCGCCAGAATTTTGCTCTCTGAATCAAAGATACGTTGCTTGGTTCACTGTCACCAACAACATGTCACTGTTAGAGATTTGTCTCCAACCGGTAGACCACATTTAATTCGCACTGCGGAAAAGATATTAAACTTGTAGAGCAAAGTGTTAATGAAACACCAAAAACATCAACCAGAAGGCGTTCTGTTCAGCTAGGAATGGCTTGTACGTCAGTACTATTATTCCCACATAAGGTGCAATTGGTGCAAGAATTAAAACCTGCTCATTTTCGGCAACAGCTAAATTCTGCAGTTAAATTTCAACAGTTGGCGAGAAATGAAATGAAATCTATTGATGTATTCAAAATTTGATTATGATTTATGAATCTGTTTTTTATTTGAATGGCTTTGATAATAATCAGAACTCTGGGTTTTGCATTTCTGAAAATCCTAGAGCCATTCATCAACGCCAATTGGACTCGCATTAGGTGTACAGTATGGTGTGGCATTATATCTGAAAATATCATTGGGCTTAACTTATTTGAAAATGATGATGAAAGTCCTGTAGAGTGCTGTGAATGGAGAGTGGTATAGATTTTTGATAGAACATTTCATATGTCCTCTTTTCGAGAACACACCTTTTAAGTTAAATTTTTGAAGAGCGAATAATTTCCAGAAATTCGGAAATTAATTGGCGACCTCTATTTTCTTTGGGGTTATTTGAAAGAGCGAGTATATGTGCACATGCCAGACGCAATCCTTGAACTCAAGTCCAACATTGCTGCAGAAATTCCAGCGTTACAGACACAAATTTTTAAAGATGTTATGGAAAATACTCTAAAAAGACCCCATAAATGCGAAGCTTAAAACGGTGGTGACATTATTTTACATATTTAGTGTAAAAGAATTTCCATTTTGTATATTTTATAATCTAAAAAATTAAATAAAAAAAATTATTAACTTTCGGTTTTATGAAATTTTTAAGCCCGATGGTGACTTTTGGCTCACCCTGTATAATTCGAAGGAAAGTGTTGGAATTAAATGATGTTTTTATTCAGTTCGCCTGCAAATATGAAGTGAACAAAACTAATGCCGTTTCCTTTTCTAAAAAAAATGTAACATTTCTTTTACTTTCTTATCAAAAAATATTAATTCAAAGTTTTCTTAAGACAAACATTTTACCTTGTAAGCGATGATACAATAATTTCTAACAAACTCACTATTCCAAAAAATCATTATATTGCAAATTTGCAATAAAAAGGGCAAAATATGTTGCGTTTTTTTTTTAGAAAAGAAAACGCAATAAGAGAGGTGGAAAAATCCCCCAGAAAAATATTATTCGTAATAAGGAGAATTTATTTTTCGTGCGAACATTTTTCACGGGAATTATTCACAACTGGAACATCAGGTAAAAGGGAAATACTTTAAAGCAAAATATAATATATTTTTGAAGAAGTCTGAGGTCAAACTCTCGCTAACAAGTTACTCCAACACGTATTTTACGATTCGATGTTTTGTTTACAATGTAAACAACACATTGTTCGACAGCGACTGCCAAAAACTAGAATCACTATCAAAAGCGACATTTAGACTCCTGGTGACATATTTTGATGAAACACGTCCCCTTCTTCGGGGACACTTGTTCGATGTAAATAAATATTCACTCATTTCCATTTTTGAACAACTTTTGTTCCAAAAAAATATGTATCTTCTTCAGTGAGCAGTTACTGATTTACGAATTTCTTTTAATCCAAAAGACACAACTTAATGGTTGGTGGTATAGTATTCAAAACGATGAATGAATGAATGAATGAGTGGCTAAATAGTTGGCTCAGATGCTCGTATTTATTTCTTAATTTAATATTTACCTTGTTAGCCAAGCTGCTTTAGAGTTTTCTTTTGCCAGCAACAGCAAGAAAAACAAGTTAAAAAATTTTGGAAAGAAAATTGTGCAAAAAATTAAGAAGAAAACTTCGCCAAACAGGAAATTTAGAAATATAATAAAACGTCTTAAGAAGTCTAAAGTGTTGTTTAAAATTGAAATTATATTTTGTCTAATAATATGAAGGAAAGGAAGAAGTACAACACAAGCAAACAGAGTAGGTCAAACTTTTAAGGAACAATTAAAAAGAAAAACAAACCAAAACAAGTTTCTTTTAGCAGTTTAGGGCTTAATTTTAACATTTTTATATTAACAAACTAATTAGAAGGTTAATTTATGAGTTTTATGTTGAACTAAAAAAAAAAAGTTTAAAGGAAAGAAAATGATTTGCAAAAAAAAATAAAAATAATTATTATTAAAAAAAAACTTTGACAAAAAGGGAACAAAATAGTCCAAGGAACAAGAGAAAAGTTAATTACTTCCAACATAAATGACAGCACATAATGAAGTTGTGTTCCTGTATTCGTAAAAATTAATTCGGCATTTTTTTATGTAAAGCATGGTACTCTGTTCATTATTTCGTGCGAAATGCTGTCAAGAGTCCATATAAAAAAATTCATGCGAAATAATTGTAAAATAATATGGTCGAAGTTGTACTCTGTTCATCTTGTGAAAACATATGAAATGTTTCTGACAGCATTATTTTTTCAACCACAAAATGTTTCTGGCAACTTTTTTATTTTTTTTTGTACATGAATTATTTAAAAATTCAATCATTATTTGTGAGAAATGTGATTATTAAAATTAGAAATAATTAAAGTAAATAAAGGCAATTCACAAGCTTTTGTTACATGAGCTTTATGTTGTATAATTGTTGTTGGAAACGTTCCTTTCAACACATTGACCACAACAGGGTTATCGGCTACACGACTACAAACGCCGCTGGCTACAAATGTAACCGTGTTGCAGCTACTTGATTATTTTGCAAACGGCAGCCTCAGGCCGTGGCCACGCAATGAGGGTCGAGCGGTAGAGTGGTGGAGTGTGGAAGCGGAGGGAGACGTAGAAGCAAATCCAGAAACATCATTTAGGAGACATTCTGCACAACATTTACTTAGAAACATGTTTAGGTGGAATTTAGCAGCAACATTTGTACAACATACAATTCATACATTAAGCCCAGTACTCCGTTCAAATTTGCGCAAATTGTAGAGCAAGATTAACGATTTTGTTTAGCATTTTTGACAATAAGCCAACGATACCACGATTTAGAAAAATGTATCCGTTTTGTTGCCTTGAAGTACACAACATTGTTTTTCTTATGTTAACAAAAACCATGAGAAGTGCTTAATTAAAACAAAATTACAAGTGAAAACAAATTTACAACAAAATAATATTAGGAGCTTGTGTTGCAACATAGCAATTAATGCAATTTGCAGCTGCTACGAAGGAGCTCTTTGCAGACACACGTTCTGCAAAAAGTCTTTAGCTTTAGGAAACAAAATGGTAAATATTTAGCTGTTGTTTACAATTTCGTACGAAATATTATTTCGCAATTGGAAATTATGCTGCCAGAAACATTTTGTAGTTGCGAAAAAATGCTGCCAGAAACATTTTGTATGTTTTTCCGAAATCAACAGAGTACAACTTCAGTAGTGGTGTTATTTTGCAATTGTTTCGCTTGAATATTTTATATAGACTTTTGCCAGCAGTTCGCACGAAATGATGAACCATGAGTACCATGCTTTAGATTGTAAATTGAAAAATGAAATAATTGTTACAAGAAACAAAACAAAATTGGCTTTGCCTTATCCAGTATATTCTACATTATAAAGTCTTTCGGTATGTTTTTGGGCTTTCGTATCAAACTTTGTTTAACCATAACCACATTGGGGCACGAAATTTTAATTATTGTTCTGAGACTATTATCAACTATTGCTAGAAATTCCAAAGAATATATTGCAACAAAATGCCTAAAGGATACCAAAAGTAGTTCTAAGCAGAGATTGTTATTAAAATAAGCACTGGGAAACATCTTCGTGACGCAAATGTCAGGGAAATTTTTATTAGGATCAAGCTCTGTGTTGACGGTTGTCAGATTACAATATGCTGGCAATGGAAGAATTGCCATCACAAGGTAGATTGTTAAATCACACGGTTGCAATGCATTTGTCGGAAAAGCTCACAATTTCATTGTCAGAAGATGGTCTGGCAATTACTTTATTTTACAAGTCTGTCAGACTAAAAATTCAGTCAGTTCGCACGATTGTCAGGATAACTAAATAACATAAATTGTCATATCTTTTATCAGACATTCTCAGAGTAAATAGTCTCTCATACTCTCATAGTATAGACTACTTTTACGGGTAAGATGGGGAAAAGTCAGTATACATACAAATTGAAGTAATTTTACTACGAGAAAATATTTTTCTTCCATTTAAATTTATATGTGGAGAAGAAGAAGTATTAAACAGATTATTAAATATCTATTTATAAAATTCTAGCCACTTCCGTTTACGTTAATATATAAAATAATTATATTGTAATTATAATCAGGGTAAGTTTTTTATGGGGTTTTCCAATTTTTCCCAAGAAATGCATTTTTGATATAACTTGCATAAATTTGCATATTACGCAGGTTGGTAACTCTTTAAAAAATTACTTGTGGTCTCCGCAGTGCGATCATTAAAAATTCGTTACCCCAAAGATGTTGCATGATGTGAAGAAAGTGCTATTTCATACGGTTGCAATAAATTTTTAACACACTGTAAGATCTGACAACATAGTTCAACAATGTTTTGCATTACATCAACAATGACTCCTAATGGCGTATAAAATTTTAATTATCGAGAATTCAAATTCCCGAATTCTGTGATTTGTAAAAATCAATTCCAATTGGCATCACTAGTTTGGAGCGCGCAACACCCCTTAATCAGTGCTTATTTATAGTTCATATATTTCACAACTTTTTGGATGCAGATAGATGATGATACGAAAATTAAAGCCTTATTTCCACAAGCTATTAGTGCCCACGCGAACGCACCTTTTCAGACTGAGCTCGAATTTCGACATATTTTTCAGACCGAACCGCGGCACCCGCAATCAAAAAATTTTTTTTTACTGAACAGAAACAATTTAAAAAATTTTTGCGATTTAATAAAATACAAAATGATCACGCATAAAAGTCTTTTACTTTTTGTGTTTTAATATTTATATCGATGATATAAAAACATGTACAAAATATGTTTAAAAAGTTTGAAAATTTTAACGAATGTCGAACATCAAACGAACGTATATTTTTGCCAAACTCCGACTTCGAATATTCGGTCGGACACTACAAATTATTTATGAGAAGAGAATACCGGACTTGTGTCTGCAATCAATAAATTCATTTAAAAATTGATTTATGTTCAATAATCTCTTTTTTTTATATATCATTAATAAACGATCACTTTTAATTTTTCAACAAATAAAATATAAATAAAAATACTTACATACTAGTAAATGCAATTTTTTTTTGTTTGCATTCAAATCAATTTGGAAAATTTTAAAATATTTTACCTGAAATGAAAGGGAAAGAAAAATTTTCAATTAGCAAATATTGATAAAATAAAGAATAATTTTAAAATAATTTTGTTTTCTTCCAAAAGTGTTTTTCATAGCTGTTTTTTGCTTTTGCTTTTGTTAAGTTTACTTGGGGTTTGACTTGTGACATGAGGTAAATTCCAAACATGCTCTAACGGAGGAGCATGGCAATTTTGCATACAAATAAATATGTCTTTTCATCTCAATAACGTTTTACAAATTACTGAATTCTCAAGATCTGCATAAGCAGCTGAGACCACATTTATATCTAAAATGTCTAGCAATTTTTAGATTTGTAGTCCCAGTGATGCTTTAGAGTATTTTGCAATCGCTGAGCTAATGAAAAATAAAAACAATATGTAAACAATGAAATATAAAGAGCTTAGGCTTTATACATTTCCTTTAAAAATAAGCTCTCTCTCTCTCTCTCTCTCTCTAACTTATAGAAATCTTTAAAAAGAAAATTATTAAAATTTATGGTCAAAATATAAACCAAAATTGCCTGGAGGATGTGAGGATAGAAGCGGTATATTTATTTAGGTTTACTATTTTTTTTATATTGTTTTCAAAATCAGTACTTTTGCATGTGTAATTTTACACCCTCTTAAATATTTTTTTTTTGAAGTGCTGCCAAGCCAATAATTGTTTAGGGCCCATAAATTTTATTAATTTCATTTTAAAAAACATTAATAACTTTTATAGCTTTTGGCAAATATTTCTTATTGTTTCCTTTTTTTTAATAAAAAGAAACTTAACTAAAAATCGTTTCGTTGCTTGATCCTCTTAAAGTGCGGTCGGCACTTAAATTGGAATAACGTCTAGACAAAAAGATTGTCATAAAATGAAAGAAAAAAACATATTTGATTTGTTAGACCGAATTCGGACAGAACAAATCAAAATCAAAGGGGTTTAAATGTTTGATTCATAAGAAGAAAAAAAATAGGGGAAAAAATTAAAAAACAATCACAACAACCAGCAACTACCTTTCATCCTTTTCACCTTAAGGCATCTTAATTTACAAATACAAATATACAAACGTTTTCATACTTAGAAGAAAAAAAAGGGATTATAAATGGATACATATCGTTGGTCTCAAGTAGAAAGGCTCTAACTGAAATAATTATAACTTTGCAGGAGAAGTTAAAAACGTAAAAGAAACTGTACAATTTCTTTGTACAACTGCTTGTTAAAGCGTTATTTTTTAAACTATTGCAATAAATTTTTGTGACGAGGTGTATTTGTATGAAATGTATTGGAATCACTGAAAAAACTAAATTTCGTAAAAAAATACGAGTTAGGGTCTTTCTACTTGAGACCATCGATATGTACTGCACATTGTGTAGAGAAATAATAATAAAATCTTAAATCTAGTGGAAAACAATGTCAACAATGTTTCGTTTATTAGTTTGTAGAAAAAATGTAACCAATCAAAATTTTTAAAAATAACAAACAAAAAATTAACAAAACTGTGATTGTGCTGGGGGGAGAGTAAATTAAAAATTAAATTGAAAATAAACAAAATCTTCGTTTAATTTTTCTTCTTTCCAGGTCATAAGTTTTAACAATCTTGCAGCAGCAACATCAACATGTAGAAAGACCTAACGACTACATAAAAAAAATCAACTAAAAGTCCAGTGAACCAACAAGTTTGAAGCTAAACACTTCTCTGCATTGCTTGGGCTATTAGGCTAAAAAAAAAACTAGCCAGACAAATGGGATTTCTAACTACTTTCTACATAATAACTACCTGCAGTTAATTATACTCTGTGGTTGGTGTATAATATGTCCAGTAGTTACCTTTCCATTTACACGTGCAGAATTAGAATATAGGCAGCCATTTCAAAACACAATTATGCAGAGAAATCTTCACGCATACACATGTGGTTGTTAAAATAGGTAACACCTATATGTTAAATGGTTTTTATAGTACATGGTTAAGCGACTGCTTGACAATACTGGCAACCCGATAATGCCAACTATGACAAATTCACACCAAAGACAGCTGTTTATATTGTTTACAAGCTACCACAAGCATTTCCATCTAAAATTTATAGAACAAAAATTATTCGAAATGGAATTCAAACGTAATAGTGTGATTGCGTTATATTCGTTCGGAAAATCACAGCCAACTATTGTTCGTGAGCTAAGCCATCTCAAAGCGAATAAAATGTTTGTCAGCATTGCCAAACGCTATGAGTGGTGGACGAAAAAAAAAACGCCAACATCACACATGCAATCGTTCGGAAAGTGAAGGCTCGACTTCATCGAAATCCATGTCGTAGTGGTAACATATGGCGAAAGAACTGCAAATATCCCAGCGAAGCATCCGACTCATATTCTTCCAAAATGGCCTCAAGGTAAGATTCAAAAGAGCAAAGAAAGTGTTATTTTCGCACGAACGTGGTGAATTTCCAAGCATTGTGTATTCTGATCAGTGTTGCCAAGTGCATTTTAATAAATATCCCCAGAACAAAAAATTTACCTCCTAAATTTGCACTAATCTATGAAAAAAAACCAAAAATATTTTGTATACTTTAATATGTTTTTACTATTTTACTTTTATTATTATTATTATTATTATTATTTATGTATTTATTTAGCAAAATTTGCTATTTAAAAATATAAATAAGTTAAAAAATTAAATACAATTTATATATTCATTCTCTAACGTAAGCATTAGTTTTACGCTTAAACACATATTGCCGTATACATAAAAAAATAATATGGGTTTGAAATCTATTTTAAGGAAAAATTGTATGAAAACTTTGTCTTAAAATACATTTCAAATACAAATTATTTTTTATGAATACGGGCGTTAAAAATTATTTTCAATTTTAAGTTCTAACGGAATTGAATTATATAGCTTAAGAACATTATAAAATAAAAGATTCTGGTAGAAATTTATTGTACTAAAGTTTAATCTAAAATTATTGTTGTTACGAAGATAATGTGGTTGCACATTTGTTTCTTTTTCTTTTTCAGACTTTCTTTTCGTTTTAACAAGAAATCTTATTTTAAAGAATGTTCCGACAAACTTTGTAAAATAAGCACTTCAAAACCCACAATTTCTTACTTTAAAAAGATTTTTTATAAAAACGTTCTTTAAAACATTTACCGAAAAATTGTGAACAATTTTTTGAATCTGAAATTTGCTTTTATATTTGACGACTTTTTTTTATAAATTTACTGAAAATTAATTGTTTTTTTTTTCTTCAGAAACAAAAAAAAAGGGTAAAAAGATGTAAAAAAATTAAAAAAGTCGCAAAAGTCGCGAATAAAAATAGTCTGTAAAATTGCGACTTTAGTTTGGTGAACGGTAAACCTGTTCCGCACATTTTGTAATTTGAATCAATAAAAAATAATTTCACACGAAAAAAATATGGAGGTTTGAATAGGTAACACTTTAATCGCCTAACCGTGTAACAATTGAACTATCGTATGGCAATATACACTATAAAAAGCAAACTTCATCATAGTAAAGTAAATAAATACATTTAAACGTGAGTCTCAATAGATTGATGGATGGATATTTAATGTACATTTAAAACATGTTCACTGCAAATGTGGAGTTTCGCACAACACAAATTGTGATGATTTTTTTCATGTACTATTGCAAGCTTGTATAATCAAATGTTGACTTTACCAATTCGTAACCGAATTTTACAAATAAGCTCTCAGTTTGTTCGCTATTGAAGTAAATTAAAAAAATAAATAAAGTTAAAAAAAATATATTGCAAATTTGAAAAAAATCGAAAAAAAAATTAAAAATTCCAAATATTTTTCACAACAAATTGAACAAAGTCAAAACAAAGTCAGTTAACCGATTAATTACTAACCAATTAACAAATCGGTTAATTTAAAATTGGCTATTTTCGATTAACGATTAAACCGGTTTATTTCACTCGATTAACCGAAGTAAAAAAATTTTTAATTTTTTTGGTATGTATTTAAAAATATTTTTTCATACAAACAAAGAAGCTTCAGTTCAGTGATTTTCATTTGAAATATATATTTTCTGTACTTTAAATCCTTTGGACGTGGCTATAAAAAAAACTTAGCAAACACTCTGCTACTCCAATTGAGCTTGAGGGGATTATTAAGTTTTTTGATAAATAATTTAATAAAAGCCAGTAAAACTATTGCCAACGATTTAATTAAAAATCGAAGGATTAGATTTAAGGAGAAACGAATTCAAGTTTTAAATACGCTTATTTTATACCTCCACTCTGGAATATTTTTTCCAGCAATACATTCTTAAAATGCGGTACAAAAACAGAAACAAAAGAATTCGGAAATAAAATTTTTGCAGAATGTTTGATGCTGAGCTTTGCCACGATGAGTCAGATGATGACCTGACAACAGAACAAACTCTCGATAGTAACACAAACAATATTTTAACGGAATTAACCGAAACATTTAAAAAATTAAAATAGCATTCTATTGACAACACAATGGAATATTTTATATGTTTATAGAAATCCTCGAATACGACTGAGAAATTAGATATTCTGTATTATGGGTTGCTTTTTATTTCTCCAACATTTAAGATAAGTGAAAGAATTTTTTCCGAGTCCAGTTTTATCAAAACTAAATAAAAACGTCTCAGTTGTGTTCCTACCATTATGTTATTGTTTTCTTTGTACTAATTAAATCAAAATAATAAATTACTTATGCATTTTTATTTATTGAAATTACTTAATTTACAAAAAAAAATATTAATCGGTTAACCGATCGATAACCTAATTAAACGATTTTTAACCGATTAAACCTAAACCTCGGATTAGCCACTTAAAGTAAAAGCCCGATTAAATGAATCCCTTAATAGTTAAAAAGTTTAATTTCTGCTCTTTTTATCTTGGTGAAAAACTCAAAAACAGATTTTTTGTTAAAATTAAATCTTGGAAAAAAGAATCATGCACGACTTTCTATTTTTGGCTAACGTTTATGCACGCTTACGGGATTGGAAAAAAGTTATTCACGAAATACTTACGGAAGAAGAAACTAAAATGAAAAAAATAAAAATAGAAAATTAATTTAATAAAATTACAATAAAGACAACAAAAAAAATCATGAAACAATCTACTCATACACTTGCACACGCTCGCGATCTTGTGCTCACGTTCATGCACACTTACGTGGTTGACACAAAAAACTATTCTCGGTTCACACCAATCACGTGAGCGGTGTGCCCATCTCTAATACCAGCTGAGCTGCAAGAATATTGTTTTAAACACGTGCAAACAAAGTGTAGCAAAACGTGCAAGAAGAAGAGTGATAAATGTTATTATGTATTTGCAGCTTTTGCCACCCACCACTCTGCCACCTCCCCTTCTCTGTATGTAAGTTGAAAAAAAGTCGTTGCCTACATAAACGATTTAATGTGTGGGCATAGAGCAAAGTTTTGTAGAAACATCAAGCATATAATTTTCCGGGCATTAGCGCGGCTTTTGACCTCATGTTGGACGTGTTTCAAAGTATAATTGTATGTCGTTCGTTACTCTACAAAAACTGTAATTTACTAAAACACATGCTTACAGAGGCTCTAAGGAATTTTTGCGTTAATATCTATTCTATAAAGCTAAAAGACTTTGTATTTTCTGTCTATTACAAATTGTGTCTTTCGAAACTTTTATTCTTTATTTGACCATGAATGTAGTCAGTCGAACGTGAAAGGTCAGTTAATATTGCTGTTACATTAAGTATCCCGCATAGTTTTACTTTTCTCATCTTTTATTAACAAAAAAAAAAAGAACAACTTTTTGTGTTTTTATTTTTTTTATTTTATTTTACTTATTTGAACTTAAAAGCGTCACGATATGATTTTCAAATTAATTTTTTTTGAACTTTCTTATTAACAAAGACAACGAACAACACAAAAACTTTTGTCTCTTTCATTTGCTGTCACTTCAAATTTTATAAGTTCTTAATGTGGAAAATGTGTTTGTTTTTGTCTTTTTCTTTGTGAAAGAAAAATAAAAATAGAAAAATTAAAGCTTGAAAATTTTAATTTAAGCATTAACAGGACAAGAAGATATGCTAACGAGGATTTCGAATTTGCCGCTGGATTTTCTTAACTAAAGGAGAGTGACGTTGTCTTTCTTTTTTTTATTTTATTTTTAACAAGTTTAATGTGTTTGTGGGAGACTTTCTTAAATCGATACTGATATGTGATTAAAAGTTAATTTAATTTATCAAGTAGAGGCATGCGAGCATGAATAATTTAAAATAAAATGAAGGCAATACCATCATTTGTGAAATTCAAATTCGTAATGCTTTAAATATATTTGGATGCCGTGCTTTCTGAAATAAGTAACTTTTGAAAAAATCTCTTTTAGTACATTAAAAAGAAGGGATCTCCTAAAAAAAAAAGAAACTTGAATAAAATACTTTTCAAAAAGGTATATTTTTAAGAAGAAACTTAAAAAATTTGCGTTTTTATAAAAGAAGCTTCTGCAACGAAGTACATTTTTAAAAAAGCATCTTTTTTGGGAAAAAGTACTTTTTAAATCCCTTTATAAAAACAAAAATACCTTAAAAAACACGTTTTAAAAAAATATCTTTTAAAAAATTACCATTTCAAAGAATTTGTTTTTTTTAAGTACCTTTAATAAATAAAATACCTTTCAAAAAATTACCTTCTTGAGCACCTTTTTAAAAGAGACTTAAAAAATTTAATTTTTATATAAGAAACTTCTGCACCGAAGTACATTTTTAAAAAAGCATCTTCTTGGAAAATGTACTTTTTAAGTCCCTTTAAATAAAATACCTTTTCAAAATATAACTTAAAAAATAACTTTCAAAAAAATACCCTTTTTTTAAAAATAGATTTTAGAAAATTAATTTTTCATAGAATAATTTTTTTAGAAAAGAGAAAAAGCCCGATTATAAATTTGAAAAACTGAAACCATCTTGTAATTTAAACATTTTCCTTCCAATTGTATAATTAAGTTTACAAATATGTATTTGATTTTAGGAAAAGATCAATACTTTATACAGACTTTTTTGTTTGGATTAACACTTAAGTTGTGTTTGCTTTAAAAACAAAGAAAAATACCTCCATGAATACAAATAACTCCCGTATTTTTTTCGAGTCATAATTTGTATAAATAAAAATTTGCAATCACATTCAACCTTTAGCCACCTAAACAGTGGCTGAGACATGGAGACACACATGCATGAACAGTCCCAGGGGCGAATTTTTCGCTTACAGAACCGATGATTTCATCGACACGAGTAGGACAGTAATGCACACAATCTCCATTCAACATATTATACTTTTTCGAATGCATTGCCGCATTTTTCGAGTGAACTCCTTCCACTTGCATACAAAGTAAGCGGGATAGTGATGTGTTCATCCAATTCATATAAACTGATTACTGTCTCACATACAGTTTAAGCAGGCAGTAGACAGTCTATATACAATCTGCATTACTTCGTGGGAAAGTAGAAAGAGTATCGAACACAACTTCGCACACATGCACAGAGGGTTGAAATGTACTGAAAGTGAGGATTAATTCAAAAGCTGAACTTTATCCTACACATTCCTGTGTGGTACTGGGTGAAAAGTAATTAAATTCTACATCACTATTTGCCAAAAACTTTTGTTTTGAGTAAATTACTCTATCGACTGTGAGCTTTCAAAGTCAAATAATTTTTCAAAGTTTTTCGTGCCGTGCCTAAAACTAAAAATTGAGATATTTTGGGTGCTGATAATTCTTATTAAGCGTTCTAAAAGTAATTTTATTAAAATGGAACCATCAACTTCAGGTATTTGGCTACATAATTGCATTAATGTTTTTTAGATAAATGTTTGCAAATATTTTTATTATTTTTTTAAAAAGTGCTCCATATTTGGGGTATTGTCGATATATACACAGAGTTTCAACAAATTTCTTGTTGCGATCCAGCAAATTTTATTAAGTGATATTTTAATATAGTATTTTAGCTTATATATTCCACACCAACCTTTTGCAGAGGCACCGCGTTTTTTTACTTATTAAAATTTTTGTGAAAGAACTCCAGTTGCTAAATACTTAATCTGAAAAAACAAACAACAAATCAACTTGTTTGTTTTTAACTCTCTTTTGTCTTTATTTTCGGTATTAAAGTTATTGTTATAAATGAGTTTGGATTCTATCAGAGATAGTTGCGTGAGTTAATTTTGACTCACGCTCACTTACAAAAAATAATTTCTGTTTTATTTACACCGAATTCTAATTTTTGCATACGTTCGTGCTTTTATTAAATTTAAAATTAACTCACGAGCTCGAAATGATCACGAAAACACTTAATTTTCGAACAAAACTAAAGCTCAAATACTAATATGTATATTAAATGCTAAAAAAAATCTAAAAAATAAGCTAACGCACAAATTCGGCAATAACTTACATTATTATAAATAAATTTCTTGATAAAATTATATGTAACTCACGAAAACTGCATTTAAAAAATATCGTGTCACGCTTCCATCTCTTTTAATTGTTATAGTTCATTGTACCCTACATAAAAAATTTGGCACAAGCATATGAACATACATAGAAGTAAGGTTTTCATTTGCACTTTAATAGAACAAGTAAAGATTCCTACTATAAATTGGTAAATTTCAACATATTCTAAATAATTTCTAACATAAGCTAAGTAAATGTTAAGAAATTTCATGTAAAATTGCAGAGTTTGTTGAAATTTACCTAATTTATAGTGGATAATTTTTTTTAATTTTAATTAGAGTGTGTTTAATTTTTATGTGTAAGCTGTTAATAATTAATGTATTATGGTATATTAATATTTTGAAGTAAAAAATAAATTTAAATATTTAATTAAACTTCTGTATAGGAGGGTATTTAAAATTCGGCACTGCCATATTGATTTGTATTTTGTATTGATTGTGTCTGTTTACTGTGATGTTATTTATTTGAAGTGTTGTGTAATTGTACATTACTCGTTATTTGGTACAAGGGAAAACGAATAACATTTTGCAAATTATAAACAATTGACATTTTACTATTTTAGGAACAAGTCCCAAAACAATTTTTATTTCTTGTCGGGAATTACATAATTTTATGAAAAATTCAGAACCTCAATTACTAAAAGATAAATTTAAGCTTCTGAGGTGGGATATAATCAAACGTGTCAACACTTCAGATATGGTCGATTTTATAAAAAGATTTAATAAATTCTGTTCAGAATATAAGACTCGGTGGGAAAAATGTGTTAAAAAATTATAATAATTGGCTTGATGCTTCTATCTGTTTTGTTCCACCACCAACACCATTAACAAAACGAGGACGCAAGGATGTCTCATTTGAGGAGTGTAAAGAAAACACAAAAAAGCAAAGAAATGTAAGGAGTTAAGAGACAATATTCCTTTACCTGTTTTGGCTCACGCCACACAAATGAGCTTGAGAGCTTCTGGAAAAACTGATGCTTCAAAAATAGTTAAGGAAATAATATCATCTCCAACAAGAGCGACAAAATATAGAAAAAGTTTAGAAAACGTACAAGCACAGCAATTAAGTGCGGAGGAAGCACTTTCGGTTTTAGTTGAAGCGAAGTTAACTCGACACCAATATAATATCATTAGAAAAGCCGCGCCTGATAAATTTCCTTCATATACAAAAATCCAAGAAGCTAAGAAAAATGTTATCCAGAACAAGAACATATGAATATTTCTGAAACATCAGCGCAAGTAAGTCTGCAAGGACTGTTATGTCATACCACTGAGCGTCTAGTTATGGTACAGAATTCTGTACTGGATTCATTAAACAACGAGGAAATATCGCAAATGACTTTGTACTCTAAGTGGGGCTTTGACGGAAGTTAGGGCCATAGCTATTATAAACAAGCATTTCACGGATCTGAAGTGATTCTGCGGTATTTATAACATCTATTGTGCCATTAAAAATTGTTTGTTTGAATAAAACAATTTGGCAAAATCCTCGACCCTCTTCTACTAGATTTTGTAGACCCATAAAAATTGAATTTTTGAAAGAAACCGTAAGTATTTCACAACTTGAAAAAGAAAGAGTAGAAAATTAAATCAAAACTCTGAAGGATTCCGTGGTTTTAGTAGGTGATAAATCAATAAAAATAAATCACAACCTTATGTTAGTGATGATTGATGGCAAAGTGTGTAATGCTATAACCGAAACAACATCCACATAAAAATGTTACGTTTGTGGTGCTACGAGCAAAGATTTCAACTGTATTGATGAAATGATTGCCAGAAGTGTGAACAAGGATACATTTCAGTTCGGTTTATCTATTCTCCATGGCTGGATTAGGACAAGCTACACACATTCTGCATTACTTCGCGGCAAATTCCATATACTGCCTCAATACACTTTATAAGCTAGAAATAATTGAACACAAGGTGTGGCAAATTTCATTGAAGAGATGTAATGTGGTATGCAATGTTCGCCGAAAAACAATCTTGTTTCTGTTCTTGATGTTAAATTTTCCCATGTTCTTTGGAATATTGTCTCATGTCCAATTCTATCTGACTAAAAATGTTACGAATTTCGGCCTAAATAATAATCATTTTTGGATTAAAAAACCACTAATAATTAGAATTGTTCACCGAACGTTCGAGTTCGGTGTCGGAGTTCCGCAAAAACGTATAAGGGGTTGATGTTCGGCATTCGGTAAAATTCTTGCTGAACATCGAACTTGTATTTTTATACAATTTTCTATATCATTAAAGATACCCAAAAAAGCAACCTTGCCAAATATTAAAGCACAAAAAGTGTAACGCTGTCAAAATAATTTCTGTGTGTGTTGAATTTAGTTTTAATTGTATAAATAAATATCAAAAACTAAAATTGTTTTTGTTTTGCAAAATTTTCCGCATTCTGGCTCGGTCTGAAAAAATTAGTTCGGTCGGACACTAGCAATTAGTATACGGACTGTGACTGTGTTTCACGCTAATAATTCTTTTGTTTGGCAAACAATTTTTTTCATATTCTATACAGTCTTTCATCAATTTTCCATTAATAATGTTAATTAAGAAAAAAAGCTACAAATTGCCAGAGTAAGCGAAAAAGTATGGCATGAATATATTAATTATTTTCTGCACTTAATAGCGAAATGAATTCATATTTTTTTCGCCAAAAAAAATTCCAAACAATATTCTCGTACCTGAACAAGGAAAACAAACGCATTAACAAATAAAGTGAGAAAAAAAATGGTTAAAAAAAGGAAATTCAGAAATACAAATACACGCATAAATAAATAAGTTAATCAATGGACTACTGTGTGTGTGCCATAACAAGCAAGTAAAAAAGTAAATAATTAAAATATTAAAAACAAATTAAAAATTTAAAAAGAAATAAAAAGTTATGAAAAATTATAAAGTTGATTACTGACGAAAGTACATACAACAAATAAAACAAGAAAAAGTATTAAAGTTAAGAGGGGTTTAGTAAATGATTTAAAAATACATTTAGCTGCTGTAATAAAAATGCATGCATTATTTCTTTTGAAAGATTAAATTTTATATGCATCAATAAATTTTTATCATTTATTTATAAACACAAAAAGAGTTAATAAAAAATAAATAATATCAGTAAAGCATATAAAATTTGCCTTAATGTATGCTATTAATTTTGAATAAATAATATGCCTTTTTGCTATGCAATTATTATTAATGCTGTTTAGTCTAATAACTAAATATACATGTGTTATTTTAAAATAAAGCTAACAGCGCTAAGGGCAGGGCATATTTGACATAAAGCTTTTGTTGCTTTGTGCCGTAATTAACTTTTCAAAGTGAATTTTTGAGCGTTCATTTCTCGTCGGAGAATGACACAATAAATTGCACATTTCTTGCAATGACACGTTGCTTAATTCATAGAAAAGGTTTTTATAATTACTTCCTCCTACCTGGTTGAATTATGAGTCGAGGTTTCTGTTGGGGTTGCTTTTGAAAATGTAATTAATTGCATACAATTTGTATTCGATTTTTACTTTATACGAAGGCAGTCTCAGAAGTAATCTTTGCAATTTAGTAGGAGTCATTTATTTTTCAAAACATTTCACTGTGTCTCTGCATATACTCTCTTTACTATTTCGCGCCTCGAAATATGAACCAAAAATACAAATAAAATTTAATTTGCTGTTACACTATAAACGTGCATGTGATATGCAGCCAACCTCCTTTAACCACTGCACGTTTTCATGCTCTCGTTCATTGACACAACTCAAAATTATACCAATCATTTTAACCCCTCCCACTCATTACCGCCATAACCAGACTCATTTAAAATTAACAAGCAAAATAAAGAATGTGAGTTGTGCAAAAAGAATACTGAGTAAAAATTCCATTTGATAGGCTCGTTTGTTTGTTCTAGATCAGCGATGCTAATTAATGGTAAACAAGGAAAATTGAAAAAGTGTCATCAGTATCGTTCCATTATTGCAACGTAGTCATATCTCAAAAAACCTCGTTCGTCATAAAACAATTTTAAAGTTTTTAACTTACTCACAGCTCAATGGAAAAATAAAAAGTATTCTTCCGTCAAGGAATGAGTAAACAGGATATTTGTATGAATTTTTCACACAAACTGAAGAACGATACGATAAATAATTCTGCATTCTTAACTCAAAAATCTAGATTTTTTAGATATGACTACGTTGCAATAAAGGAGCGATATTTACTTATGTACATATAAAGGGTATTTCAATAAGAGATTTCATTTTGATATGAAAAAAAAACGAAATCATCGGATATTTATTTAATTTCAAAGAGGAGCGTATGAAATTAATAATGAAAAATTTCCATCACCAATTCGCACATTTTCAAATGAATGTCATCGATAAGTCTTCGAAAAATCACACAGTCAGGAAACTCTTCACGAAAAAAACGATGTTGTAGTTACTTGTGTCGCATGCAGTGTATGTTTTGTCCACATCAACAACTTCCATTTCCAGCCATATAAAATTATTAGTCGTCGTTCGATAGCGCAGTCCATTCAGTAACTGTAACAATTGCTGCTCCAGCCTAATTTTCGAAAAAAGTACACCCTGATTAAGTATGTCGAAGGGGAATTTTCGACAGTGATGATTTGTATTAGATTAAAAAAAATGTGTGCATGGTTTCTTTAATCTGGAACAAATTGCCGGAATCGCAAATTCGACTTCGACGTACACAATCAGAATGGTAAAGTCCAACGACGCCGCCAGACCAAAAAAAAAAACACCAAACAGTCACACGTTCAAGATAGAGAGGCTTTTTTAACAATAATTCTTGGGGTTTCCCAAACCCTAATGCGACAGTTCTGTTTGTTAATGGGCATCATCACTCTCTATTATTTTTTAATGAAATTCAACAAAAGTTTGATGCATTTAAAGGACCCAATTAGGAAACACACGACATTGTTGACGGTCGATAGGCGTGAGTAAGACCTAAGTCTTTATGCGAAATTCGGTGTCATGTCGCATGTTGGAATGTCCAACTGAAAAGATCGGCGAGAAATGGACAACCTTGGGATTTTTTTTTTCAGATCAACGAGAAATGTACAACCTTGGGATTTTTTTTCAGCACTATGGGCTGCAACATCAGTACACTCAAAAGAAAAATCAATTCATCCGCATTTAAATCAATCCCAAGCGGTTTTAAGATTACGGCAATCCCAGATTTACTAAAATCAACTAAAGAAAGATTGATTTAAGTACGGACTCAAGTAATTTCTCAATTTAATTTAAGAATTTTTTAAGAAACTCCGGGATTATTTAGCTAAAGTAATCCCGTTTTCAGCTCGATTAAAGTACATTTTATTGTTATTTGTACTCAAAATTTTGAGTACGACTTCTACAGAATGTAAGTAGAAAATACTTCGTACTTCGTTTTTCTTTCTGTGTATTCTCAGTTGTTTTTGAGTGACGTGCACATCACTATCTTTTCCCAACAGCTCAAAATTTTCCATAATGGCAGGCCGAGAAGGTGCTTCATTACGATTAATAAATGCTTTAGTTTTGCAAACTGTGACCGCGATATTTTCAACATTTCTTTAAGTGAATTTTTTTTTATAAGTTCAATGCGCTGTTGAAGGGTACATCGTCCCATTTCTACTAATGGCGTAGTTTTCACGTATTATTAGAGTTTTTTTTTCCGCAATTTATAATTTCCCGGGAAAGAGGGAAATTTTTTTAAATTTCCCGGGATCCCGCTCCATGAAATAATAAAAATTAAATTTGCTAGGCATTAACAAAAATTGTATTAGAAAGTTTGAAACACTTAAGTCCGTGATACACAGTCGTACCATTCATTTACTGGAAAGTCTGACAGAATTCTCTCCCACTGAATTTGAATTGAAATTTGCCACACTATCACACAAAAAAGATGCAAACACACACATGTGTATTTTTCACTCAAGTAATTTTAGATTTTATTGATTTTTTGTGCCTAAATAGTTGCAGATTTATAAAAAGAATAGTTTCAATTTAATTTTGCTTTCATTGCAACTTAATTTCTTAAAAAGATGCATATCAGATCGCATGAAATCTATCATTTTATGGAAATTTTCATAATTATCGGAACTAGTCAAAAAATCTGCCTGACAGGTACATTTTTGAACATACACGACTGTTTTGGCAGATCGCACAAAAAACAAAAACATAAAAATTCAGTTAATAAAAACAAACATAAAATAATATAGGAAAAACAAAACAAAGGTACTCGAGGTTTTAATTCCAAAACAAAAATATTAAATTCTTAAAATAAGAAAATACTTTAATAATATAATTCATATTTTTTGGTTTAGGAAATAATTCTTTAAAACGCTTAAAGCGTTTATGGACTCGTGAGAAAGCCTATTTCTAATTTTATTTACAAATTGCTCTGCTACCGAAAACGCACGCTCACTTTCTACCGTTAAGTTGTCAATTATTTTTTTTATTGTTACCTGTATGAAAAATCCCGAGAAAGCTGGAAATCTTTCGAGTAAAATTCCTGGGAACAACGCTACTTATTATCTGTCAATTTGTTACAGGATGAGTCACGACAACTGCTAAAATGACGGGCTATTGAAAATTAAACATCTCATTGGAACATCTGTATATGATTTAAACAAAAGAGGTCTTCATAAGAGTAAAAGGCAGAAAGCATATGTATTAATACGAGTATATTCCTTTTACCATACGAACTCGGTTTTCTGTGGAAAATTTACATTTCATTTTGAGAACTAGTAGCAAATTACTTTGATTTTTATGCTGGTTAAGTGGTAAAAGTTTGTTTTTGTGATAAGTTTGCAGATAAGTTTAAAAATCGGCACCACCTTAATGTTGGGTATGTCCCTCGTGATGGGACGAATGCACCTTAAGCTTTTTGTGGGAGCATTTTGCTGGAGTAGAAAATTGTATATGAAGCCAATCATTTTTAAAGCAACATAATAGAAATTGTAGGGAAGGAGAAATATCCTTTTTCTCATACACCTCAACAAGGATTCACGCCAGTAAACATATAATGTAATGTGCACAAGTATAATACGGTATTGGTTTGTTATGAAATGGTATTTTTTTTAACAAAAAAAAAGGAGTTTATGGTTTTTTGTTGTTGCATTTTTCAAATGTGTTCGAAGCGAAATTTACCAGATGTTGTATTGCAAAAATTCATTTTAAAGTGAATCAGTGATTTTGTCATGCAAATTATTGCCTTCCCCCAATTGAAGTAGATTTTACTGCAATCTAATTGTCATTTTCACTTAAAAAATAATTTTTATTTTTCCCACTGTACCGTTTCATCACTTCAGATTTTTGCATATTTCCTACTTTTTTCATTTTACATACAATTCTAAAATTCTTCATATTTTCACAAATACATAAATTTAAATTTAACTTCTTTTTCCAATCTCTTATTTCCTTAAAGGATTTCAATTTCAAGTTTCACTTTGCTCTGAGCAATTTATTGCTCACAAAAAACTCAATTATGGCTGCTTTACGAAAATATTTAAATGCAACACAAAACTAAAATAATACAACAAATAAACAAAAGTTGTTACTTTGTTACTTTTTTTTTAGTTTGAAAGTAAATATTATGATAAGTTTAATTGAATTGCAACTTGTTTTCCTTTTAAAGTTTTCTATTTCTTTGTTTCAAGCGCCACAAGGTGATTGAATACAATGCAACAGACATGAAGAAAATAAAAATAAATCAAAACAAGATGAAACAAGACAAAAATCTAACAACAAGTTGTGTTTATTATTGGGGCCTAATATTCTAAAGCACGAAGAAAAGGGAACATTATTTATGTGAGAAGCAAATTCAAATTTTGAAAAATTTCCAATTTCGCCAAAGCAACGTATAGATTTTGGGTTTGCTTTGTTGTGCTATAAATGATCGGATATTCTGTAAGAAAAGCAATATTTTGGAATTGCTTTTTATTTTTGCCGATAAATTTAGATCTTTCGTTGCGTTGCGTTGCGTTTTGGAAAATTAGACTTTAACTTTGTCTTATAATTGCTTAACCTTTTTATGTTGTATTTATGTAAATTAATTTAGAATTTGTGTCCAGGTCTTTTTACTTTATATTTGTATTTTTATTTTATTTAATTTATTTCTACAAAAAATAATAACTTTTCCAAAATTCGATTTTAAAACGTTTATTTGATTTGTTTAAATTTTTACTTTTAATTTTCTACTACGTAAAAGTTGCGAGCAACAAAGTTCGATATTTAAACAAAATCGTTTTCAATTAATTTTAATTCACTAAAATCCTTTAAAATTTTTTTATCCTTCCAGGTTATAATATTTTATTTTCAATAAGTTTCATAGAAACAATTTTAAATTCTTTTTCTAAACTTCTTCGTTTCTTTAAATTTTGAATTTTCCATCACATATGTGGAAATTTTACTTCTTAAATTCTCACACAAAAATCCTTTTTGTTTTATTCGAATTTACTTTACAAAAATTTATTTTAATTTTTTTAATATAATTTACAAAATCCTTTTTATTTTTTGATCCTTTCAGGATACAACATTTTATTTTTGGTTTACATTTATAAAAACTGTTTTGATTTTTTTATAAAACTTTGTTTTATTTTTAATTTTTAATTTTTCACACAAAACCCTTTTTGTTTTACTTGAATTTAATTTACAAAAAATGCTTTTTATTTTTGATCCTTTAGGATACAATATTTTAATTTTCCATAAAGTTTAATAAAAATAATTTTGGCAATTCCGTGTCATCCAAGATCTAGCTTATTAATGAACTCGTATTTCTTTTTATGAATGAGTTAAGATTACAAATTGATTAATGAATGAATAAAAAACAACAAGAATTAATACGAGCTTTTACTCTAAAAAGCATTTCTTTACAGCTATTTTCCAAAATAGTTCTTACTCTAAAGAGCATTTCTCTAAAGTGTTTTTTTTTATATTTTTAAGCCAATGCTATGAAAAATATTAGTAACAGAAAATCGACACTTTCCATCCCTGATTTCTCTAATCTCAAGCGCTGTTCTTGTGGCTGTTGTTGTCTTAGCAGCAACAATACGTTATTTAAATTATTGCATCTCAAAAGGATTTACTTGAAGTTCTTCTAATAATTCATAATTTTTAAAAAGGTACAGCAGTAGAAATAAGATAAATTTCAAAAGATGCTAGAAAAATAATAGCCTGTCAGGAGAAGAAACATTAAAAGGGATAAATATTACTTTTTAAAAAGCATTTCATGATGTTTTCTTTTTTGCTTTTCCCAGTTAACAAAAACGTTGGGAAAAATTATATCGTCTTCGAACATGTCTCCAACTTTTCCCGCACAAGACAATCGAAAACGATCATTGAAGATGGCAGGAGATAGAGCTAGAGGTCACCCAACTCTCACAATACTGCAGCAAATTTTGGGATATCAACGGTTCGTTAACTTTAGCAACATTAAAAGCGAATCGACAAAATACGTTAGTTACGTAATATAATGACTTTAAAAGAAAACTCGACATTACGAAAGATTTTATATGCAAATGCTTTAGATATGATTCCGTCAATAATATTAAACTTGTGGCAAACTTAACATAGTTGCGGCAAACATAATATAGTTTTTGGCAAAATATGTATTGTTGTTCTTTTCTATTTTAAACATAACTATAGTCGTGATAAACAACCTTTTGTTTGGATTTTAACGTATAATTTTTAACAACTGTAACTGTTGCAATATGATTGGACTACAACCATTTTTTTTTTTAAATTTGAAAAAAATTAGTTTGCTTTGTTTGTAAGCAAATTATGATTAATACCCAATGAAAAAATTTTTCGTTTAAAATGCTTAAAAAGTTCAAATAAAAAATCCTTCACAGTACATACCGACTCATTTGAACACCAAATGAACGCCGTGTACTATAATCATGATTCGAAGAGTATTAAAATTAATATAAGTGTGAATTTTAGGTTCCCCCACATTCGAGCATCGCTTTCTGCAATATCAATACTTTTCGAGAATTTTATGTTCATATTGCAAGATCACATTTTGATTATATTTGATCATAAGAAGATAATTTGAGCCATATCGTGTTTCTATTTGACAATTCAAATGGGGAGCCGCGAATAAAGTTACAAGCGACAATTTTTAGAAACCCAATTTTTTGGAAGAATACCCAAAAATCAAATTAGGTAAAATTATGCAGGTTTTCATTATCTAAATGCAATTTAAAGAGTCAGTCAGTGGAATAACGTTATATGTATGTGTTGACAATCATGTTAAAAATTGGCCAAGCTAATATTAATATTAAATGTAATCGAGTCACGAAAAGGAAAGTTAATGGGCCTTATTACGGTTGTCGTATTTGCGCCTTCGACTTCGACAAGTTGTACTAGATTAAAGATGCACACAGCATTATTCTTTAATCTCGTACGCGCTGGCCAAATACGAAGGCGAAAATACGACAACCGTAATAAGGCCCAATAAAGAAAATTGAAAAGATTTAAAAAATAAAACATAAAGAAAATTAGTGACAGTGATGCCAAGAGGAGGGAATTTTCCCTTTTTGTAGGGAATTCATTTGAAAATTTCAAGGGAAGGGAAAAAATTACAGATTTCTCATTTTAATGAAAATGTAGGGATTTTTTAAAACTTTGTTTTTCTTCCTTTTTATATTGCGGTGCAATTGCGTAAAACACCCCACAAAAGTGATAATGAATATAAAAATCTAAATGTCAAATTTTGTTACAGTATTACGTGAAATATTTCATACAGACAGAAAACATATTTTGGTAAATAATATATGCAGACAACGGAAGGCAAAGAAATGTCCGACTTTCTTGGGAATAAAATATGAAAAATAAAAATAAATTTGAAATTTTTGGATTTTTTTTGGTTAACTATGTAAATTATGACTTTTTAAAAATATATATTTAGCTATTTTAAAAATTCAAATGCGCTCTTATAAACAAAAGAAAAATAACTTTCATTATTTCCATTCCGGGTCAAATTTTTTTTAACTTCGATAAAATTTTATTAAGAATTTTGAATGAAGATATTGATTATCTTCTAAGATCTAAACATCCTTATATTAAAAAAAAAGAAATCTATATTAGCAATGAATGCGAAGTTTCATAAAAAAATGGTGCAACAGCTGTTAAGTCTTTGGATTACTTTCCTTAAAAATTAAATAGTTTTTGAAGAAATGTAAACAGTATATTTGTTTGAGGACTATGATGGCACAAGGGCAGATATTGGAGATTGTTAATATCATAAATTTATGTTATTTTTATTATTATTATTTAAATTTTTGTGCGGCGATATAAATGTACAAAGTTAAAAAAAAAACTAAATAAAATTTTATTTTTTCCTAAAATAAATGAATTTTTAGAATAGGGAAAAATGTAGGAAACTTTTTTTGCGTCTAGGGGAAAAAGGGGAATTTTTCAAGACACGTAGGGATTTTGTTAAATTTCTGCTGGCATCACTGATTAGTGGGTAATTCTACATTAATCCATACAAATTTATAAAATGTAAAAATGCACCAAAAACGGGCAGAGTGGAAAAACGTTGTAGGTACATAAATTAATAGTTTATATATTTTTTGTTTTATTTAATACAGACTTGTAGCTGCGGTTGTAACTTTAGTTGTCAAAAGTTAGTTTGAACACAAATTTTTATAAAAGAAATCATAATGAACAAATTGAGAAGTAAATCAAAAACTTCTAACTTCAGGACACAGCTTCCTGCCACGTGACCGCGGTTTTTCTTTCATTGGAAAGAAGAAAAATAGTTCAACTCTGTACACGCAAAAACATGTGTTGTATGATTCAATCCGCAAGACCATTAAATTCATTCCAAGTACATAAAATTATCTTATGGCATTTTCTTTTCTAAAAAAAGTGCAACATTTTTTGCCCTTTTTATTGAAGATTTGCAATATAAAGATTTTTTGAAATAGTGAGTTTATTAGAAATTATTGTATCATCACTTACCAGGAAAAATTTTTCATTTTAGAAAAAAATGTTACATTTTCTTAGAAAAGAAAACGGCATTAGATAACTTCAAAAAAAAATTGATGTTCTCATAAAGAAAAATTAGAAAAAAAATCAATGTGTAATATAAAAGATAGATATAAATTTCAATGGATGATCCAAACACGTTGAGAATGCGCAAATATCATACCCAGTGTTGCCAGGAACTGGAACAAAAAAAAAGGCTAAAATTTTTTTTAATAATAATTCAACATTCAATGCATAAAACATGGTAAAAGTAATTCCAAAAAAGATGCGCCTCAAGTACATAAACAAAAAAAACAAAAGGAACAAAAGTCCAACAACAAACGTCGTGAACGAACAGTCGGATTTTTTAGTTGGGGCTGTCATTTAAACACTCTTCGAGTGGTAAAATTAAATTAAAGAAAATTTTTTGTACAAACTATATAATTGGTTGCAGCCTTTATTAAGGCTTGATGGTGTGGCCATCCATACTGTTAGACTATCACACTACCAACCAGACGACTACTGAAGCATTTTCTTACAGTTCGTTTATTGTGCAAAAAATAAACATTCGCGAAATTCATTCGAGAGATCATCGAGAATAGTTCGTTGTAACAAACGTTCATATTTTGTAAAATGTGCAACATTTTTTCGATAAACTATCGAGAGTACTTCTTTGTAGCGTACCTACGTCCGGAATTTTTGGAAATTCACGAACATGTAAAGAGTGTTTTCGGTTTGCGAAAATTCTTTGTTTTAGCGAACATTCGTTTATTTTCGAGTCTCAGATCGATCTACTGGTCACTTTTTGAACACTTTTGTTTCGAAAACTCTTCGCTTTAGCCAATAAATTGTGAATCACTGGTTAGTTGGGTTAATATTTCTAAAACTCGTTAATTTTGTTTATTTTTTGTTTTGTTTTTCGATTTCATTGTTGTATTTTAACAATACTCTTTTGTATTTAAAACATTTTCTGTTGTTGCTTACCTTCATTCATTTCTTGAAAACAAAAAAATTAAAAACGCTGTTTTTCCTTTTTTTCAAGTGGATCTAATTTCTGTTCTATTGCTGTTGCATCTCGTCCTTTATGCAATTTATTTTAAATATCTTTTAAAAGGATTTCTTAAGATTTAAGATAAGGACCGCTAAAAAAACACTGTAAAAATAAAAACGAGACGATAAAGGTGAAACAAAATGGAAATGCAGTCATGGAGTGCTTTAAGATTGCGCTGATGTCGAGAGCAGAACTTTTCGCTGCTGAACTATTAACAAAAAATGGCTAAAAATAGAAAATTAAAAGTTTATCCTGCAACCAAAGCCAGGAAAATTCTATAAGATTGTAAACTTCGCGACAACTTCGAGCAGGATCAACTTTTGTAGGCTGTCCATTTCAGATGTAGTACCTCTCATACCAGAGCAGCGTGTTTTCCTTCAAACTCTTTAATTATTTTCTATTTAAAACAAAATATTGTTTCGCATTTTGTTGGTTTATAGCAAATTAATTCAGGGTTATTTTCAAAATATTAATTTCCATTTCTATTTATGCATTAAAAGATACAAGGAATGAATGCTATTGATATCTTTAAAAAAAATATTCCGCCCAATCAATGAACCATTAACCGTGGTCATTGAGCATCAACGAAACGTTAAGCAATTGTACCCCAAACCAATGTTTTCCCATCGTCATTGTGCAAGCAAATACTCTAAAGAAAAGTGTGAGGTTTTTCATGAATTTTTTTTATTGAGGCATTCATTCATTCTTGTGATATTAAAATGAAACACATGAATTCAATGATACGCGATTTACTTAAATTTTAGACTCTACTTTGCTTGAGTTTTTCTTCGTTTCGGTTCATGTTTCACAAGAATGTTACACCCCCCAAAATAAGCAGAATCACTTAATCCATGAACGTTATTGCAGCTTCATTTTAAGATTCGCCGAATTTGAACTCTGGGACGAACAAACGAATTTTTACTTTAAAGGTGAATTTATTTCAAACACAATTAATAGCGTTTCTTGTTAAATGAAATTGAATTGTTCATTGAATTGAAGAAAATAAATTGAATGTTATTTTTTTTTGTGGTTTTCAATTGAAATGATCTCTTTCTGTAGTGCTTGTCCGACGTCATTATTTCTGTTGTATAATTTCAGCGTTTTTAATCAGCAAAAAAAGTCTTCTACAATCATCGATGTGCATCAACATCGCAGATTTTTCAGGCTAAACGTCCCTCCATGCACCCGCAGTAGAATAAAAAAAAAGAAACAGATTTTCCCATTTGATAAACAAATTTATTTACATTGAGACGAAAGCAGAACAAATTAAAAAAGATACATAAATAAATAAAAAAATCAACAATTAAAACAATCACATGAAATAGACAGACCATAAAATATGACCATTTAAGCATGAGAAATTAACAAGATGACCCGTAACCTCAGCCACTCGGCCGTTTGGTGTCTTGTGGCACAAACAGTCTGAGTGTCTGGCGTTGTCAATAATCAATTAACATTTTTGAGGGCCAAAATCACTCAAGGCAAATAAATTAATGAGGTTTCAAAGTCAATGTCAGCCAGAATAGCAGCAATAAATAAAATCATTTTAAAATGAATTTAATGTTTTTAAAATGAAAAAAAAAGATGAAAAAGAAGCAGCAGACACTCTACCGCATCAGTAGTTGTAGAAATTTGTTTAAATTCAAAAATATTTCTGACTTATTGTGATTGTGGTTTTAGTGGCAAAAGACGGGCGTATTCGAAAAAATGTTATTGCGATTGACGATTATTGACCTCAATAAATTTTTGTCAAACACGTTCTAATTTATTTTAAACGGACGTGTTTTGCCACAAAACGCCAATTACTAAAAGGTGGATAATTTCTAAAATAATATTTAAGCAATCTTTGTAATAGCCATGGGATCGTGAGTAAGTTCTTCTTCACGAACAACTAAAGTAATGTACCTTAAGCACCTTCGATATTGTAAACCATTCAGTCATTAACTCGGAATTCACGCTCACGAAATATTCAGGAAAAAAAATTTAGTTAAAAAAATAATTTTTTTAATTTTTATTACGTGTGCCCCGTTGATCTAGTTCGCAAGCCCACCAGTTTTGTGGTTTGTGGGTTTGTTTCTCTTCAAAGACTCTGCTCTCCTTCGGCAAATAAAAAATCAAACAATTAATTCTATTTGTTTAACAAATAAATAAGTAAATAGCTTTTTATAACCAAAAAGCGAATTTTAAAACAATCCGCAGCAATTAATACACCATTTCCATTTGCAGTTTAGCATTTTATACATACTCGGTTGTTTAACAATTTCTCACAACTGGACTGGACGACGGAGCAAAGTTTCCAAATTTTTAAACTTAAAAATAAACATTTTTATTAGTATGTTTTTCTTGACAATGTTTCTTAAAATAATAAACCTTCAAATAAATTTAACGATAAAACTTTGTGCGTTTTTCTTTATTGAGCATTTTTTAATGAATTAATTTTTCCCCCAAAAATAAGTGTTCAAAATCAGTTTTTTGAGATCGAAAAATTTTCCATAAAAACAAATCAATTTCGTTAAAAAAAAAAGCCGATGAAACGTTGAGAACAAAGATGAAATAAATTGTTTTATTTGCATCTAAAGTAAAGGTAAAATCTGACCATAAATAGCCTAAAATAAAAAACACATAAAGTTAAAAAATGTTCTTGCCGACAAATTTTCTATAAGTTTTTCTTTTCGATAAATTTTCCACGGAAAGTTTTTGGAATCGAGATAAGTTTTCTGTCAAAAAACTGATAAGACCACCTGTAACTTTTATGTAAAAGGATATTTTTATAGTTAAATTCCGGGTAAGAAATCTTCTAGTTGAAAATTATACTACAGAAATTGTATGTTCGTAGTAAAAATGCTCTAGCAATTTTTTTATAAAAACTGATATTTTTTCGATAAATTTACCATTAACATTTTTCACATCGATAAATTTTTTTATTCGTGTCCGATTATTATTCTATAATTTTTTTATCGATAAATCATATGCAAAAATTTTGGAAATTTATAATTTTTTTTTTACAAAATTTTTATTTACTCGATAAATATTCTTTAAGAAAAATGTTCAGACATTTTTTTTATAAACAAACTTTTTGTTGATAATTTTTCTACATTTTATTTATTTTGTTACTGAAAAAATTTCTATGGAAAATTTTTATCAATAAAAATTTAGGCCACCGATAATTTGTGTAGGTATGTATGTATACCGTAGATAACGCATTAACACATATATTTACTACGTGTATATATATAAATTTTTTGTTAATAATAAATATTCTATGGCGTTTTTAATACCGATCAATTTGTTACAAAAATTAATATTTTTTAAACATAAATTTTCTATAAAAACTTTTCTTATCGAAAAATTTTTGTGATGATATGAAATTTTTTAGTATCGGTAAATTTAGTAGATAAACGTGTTTAATATTAATAACATTTCGATGTGGATACATTTTCTATAGCACATTTTTGGTATCGAAAAATTTTCTATAAATATTTTTTGTTATCGATAAATTTCGTATGAAAAATTTCTGCTATTGAAACAAGTTCAATAGAAAATCTTTGCTAATCATAAATTAGCTATACAAATTTTATTTTCTCTATAAAAATTCTCTAGAAATTTTGGGTATCGATAAAAATTTTTTTCTTGTTTATTTATTGTATTTTCTAAAAATTTTTATTTGAAATTTTTTAATTTATTTTTTACATTTATTAATCGAGATTGTCCCGATATCTTTTTTCAAAGAATTTCCAAAAACAAACAAAAGTGTTCATGTGTGTTTCCATGTATCCGCCAGTGTTGAGTGTAGCGGCTCCCGAAAAACAACGTTGTTTCTTTCCTGCCGTGTAAGTTGATATTAATTACTGTTGAAATTTTCCCTTGTTCCTTTGGAATATTGTCTCATGTCCAATTCTTTCTGACTAAAAATGTTACGAACTTTAGCCAAAAAAATAATAATCACTTTGGATTAAAAACTACTAACAACCAATTTGTTCGAAAAATTATCAATTTAAATAAAAAATTGTTTGAAATTTTTTAATCTATAAATAAATTTACACAATTTTTTCATTATCGATTTGTTTTAAAAACTTTAACAAAAATATTTTATTTAAATTTGTTTCAGAAATAATTTTTGATATTAATGATTTTATAAGGAAAAATTAACTTATTCAATTATTGCAAGTTTTACTCCCAGTTGCTCTTTAAAACAACCACAATATAAATCAGTTTTTTTTTCAATATAAATTTAAGCAGAGCCTAATAACACCAACTGCAATATGAAGGGCACCTAAAAGTAGACTTTTTAATTTGCATGCAATTTTAAGCAACATTTCCTTGTTTTTTTTTAATAAAAAAATAAAAATAAAATATACAATTTTATAATCTGCATAAAATAAACAACAAACCTTCTTGAAAAATTATTTTGTTCATTCCACTGCTGTGGCAGCCTAAAAGCCAAAAAATATGCAACAGTGTTTTTTTTTCTTACTTGCCTACGTTCGTGCTCAGGAGTGTAAATTGTTTGCTTTTGTTTTTTCATTTTCTATTTGGCTACAACCTCAATTTTTAAGTACTCTAACGTAAATATAGTTGAATGCGCTTTTCGACCTACAAAGATTAT
Source organism: Gymnocheta viridis (assembly GCA_956483585.1). Lineage (NCBI taxonomy): Eukaryota > Metazoa > Arthropoda > Insecta > Diptera > Tachinidae > Gymnocheta > Gymnocheta viridis. The sequence continues at coordinate 47,686,886 of OY101441.1, read as the reverse complement.
CGCCCCATCGTTGTAGTTGTCGAGTTTTATTTGTTAGAATAAAATGTAGAAAAGCAGGTTAAAAACCAGAAAAATAATAAAATGCAAGGAGCTGTAGCGAATTAAAAAAAATGTAGCTCGCACGCAGCCTATTTGAGAAAAAGACTGATGGATGGCTTTGTTATATTTTATATTATTTTTATTTTAAATTTTAAAGATTCTTAGATGTTTTTTAAAAGCGGTAATTTAATGTTTCTTAATCAACTGCATACTTTACGGCTGCAAACTGTTGTAATCGTTTTTGTTTTGTTTAAATCGGAGGGAGTTAAATAAAGAGTAGTTTAAAAAAAATTTAATTCTTTTATTAAAGCAAAGAAAATTCTATAAATGCTCTTTAATAAGAAGAATTTTATCAATTTTTAATCAACCATTCCATCATTCCATTCCATAAACTTAGCGAATTGCCATCCATTTCTTTATAAAAAAGGTAGTCTTTCTAGTTGCTATTGACTAAAAAAAAATACCAGCTCTCACAGGAATGTTGGCTTTCTTACAAAAAACCAAAAAAAACTCTTTTTTGGAATTAAATTTTCTTATCACGTTTCTTCAATAAAAATTTATTTGCAGGTTCTATTGCAAACAGTCATCCCTTTTAACACTTAAAGGGCTAAATATGTTTGATAATTTTGTATGAGCTGTTTTTTTTGTTTTGTTTTTTGGTTTCTTCCAGCAAATAGCAAAATTACTTAAGAGAATAAAATTTATGTAGAAATATTATAAACGTTTCTTGAGGAATCTCAACACACAATTTATATGAAATTCAGGCAAAATCATTGTCGTATACAATCTTTTCATTTTCACTAGCAGCAATTAATTTAAAATTCGTTTCCACTTATCGAAGTGTTTGTTGGCTGTTTGTTTTAATTTTATGGCTCATTTTCATATAAATAAAAATTTTTAAATTGAAAATAGAATTTGTTAATGGGTTTTAAGCAGCCTGCAGCAAAAACTATAGAATAAAAGTTTATGTTTTTCACATTTTCAAAATGAGCAATTTGTTTTTATTGATTTTACGTGTGTATGTGTGTGTGTGTGTTTGAGTGCTTCTCATGAGTTTCACGCATTTTGAATTTTGAATTTTTATTCATTTAATTGCGTATTTATTGCTGTTTTTGAAGAGCATCCATCATTAGAAAAGTATTTAAAAATTTATTCAATTGATGGTAATAATCGTGTTATCAACATCTGCATAAATATCGTTTTCTGCGTATTTTATAAATCATATATCATTTGCATATATTTACATTAAATAAAAAATAAGCAATGAAAATATGTTCTATCGGATATCAATTCATAAAAAACAAACAATTTATATACCATAAATAAAAATTTCAAAAAACAGAGAAAAGTTTTTCAATAAATTCAATTTAGTAATTTAATAGGATGAGAAAGTTAAAAAATAAATAAAAACAACATTTGCTCACGAAAAATTCAAGTTTCTACATCTTGCTGCTCAAATTATGCAGCCACGGCACAGGCTGAGTGACAACGGAGCGGAAATAATAGGGATTTGTCGGCACCTTTTGGATACGTAAAGATTAAAATAAGACAATATATGAAAAACATAAACAAAACATTTATAGTTTTCATACAAAATTTGTAAATAATAAAACTTTTCAAGTTAGAAAATTTATCGATATCATCAACTTTTTATTGAACATTCATCAAAACGAGCTCTTCTCATAAATAAAATCTTTGCAGAATGCTCCTCATTAGCAAAATATGTTCTAGAAAATTTATCTCAATAAAATATATCGAAAATAAACATTTCAGCAGAAATGTTTTAACGATATATATTTTTTGAATTTATCTATAAGGAAAACTGTCAAAGCAATATTTGTCAAGGGGAAAATATTTTCACAAAAACTTCATAGAAATCGTTAACAATAATATCAAGTTGATAAAAATGTTTGTTTTTAGCGTTCAACGCAGTGATGCCAAGAATAGGAAATTTTCACCTTTTGTGGGGAATTCATTGGAGAATTTCAAGGGAAGGGAAAATAGGACAGATTTCTCATTTTAAGGAAAATGTAGGGAATTTTTAAAACTTTGTTTTCCTTCCTTTTTATATTGCGGTGTAGTTGCGTAAAACACCCCAAAAAATACATAATGCATATAAAAATCTAAATTTCAAATTTTGTTACGCGAAATATTTCATACAGAAAGAAAACATATTTTGGTAAATAATGTATACAGACAACGAAAGGCAAAGAAATATCCGACTTTCTTGGGAATAGGATTTGTATGAAAAATAAAAATTTTTTTTTTGAATTTTGGATTTTTTTTGGTTTAATATAAATTAAGACATTTTAAAAATACATATTTAGCTACTTTAAATATTCAAATGCGCTCTTATAAACAAAAAAAAAATAACTTTCATTATTTCCATTCCGGGTCAAATTTTTTTTAAACTTCTTTAAAATTTTATTAAGAATTATGAATGAAGATATTGATTTCCTTCTAAGATTTCCACATCTTTAATTTAAAAATTTAAGAAATCTATATTAGCAATGAATGCGAAGTTTTATAAAAAAAATGGTGCAACGGATCTTAAGTTGATCCAAAGACTTCCCTTAAAAATTAAATAGTTTTTGAAGAAATTTACACAATCGTTTGAGGACTATGATGGCACAAAGGCAGAGATTAAAATCACAAATTTATGTTATATTATTATTATTATTTAGTTTTTTGTCTGGCAATATAAATGTACAAAATTTTAAAAACCTGAATAAAATGTTCTTTTTTTATAACATCAATGACATTTTAGAGCAAAGAAAAATGTAGGAAATTTTTTTCTGTGTAGGGAAAAAAGGGGGACTTCTTTTTAAACATGTAGGGATTTTGTTAAATTTCTGCTGGCATCACTGGTTCAACGAGATATCAACTTCAACTATAAATTTGTCAATAACAAATAAATCCATAGTAAACTTATATTTAAAACTAATTTTCCTATAAAAATTACTTTTATTAACTGAAATTGTCTATAGAAAATACAAAATTAATAATATTTTAACAATATTTTCTACAGTAAATTTATTCGTAATCAAAATATTTTTTGAAAACTTAATAGCAAAAAAAAAATTTTTCATTTATTTGCAAACAAAATTTTTTTAATAATAAGTTTTCCATATAACATTTATTAATTGCTAAAGTTTTTTATTGTAAACAAAATTTTATGGAAAATGTAATGATAACAAAGTTTTCAATGATAAATTCATCAATAGCATAATGTTTTGGAAAAACTGATTTATAAAAAATTTTTTCTGTAAAAAAATCATCGGCAACAAAATTCTCTATTAATATTTTATCAATAATAACATCTTTTATCATTAATTTTCTGATAACAAAAATTCTATAAAAATCATGGATAAGAAAATTATATATAAAAAATTTACTGATAACAATATTTTGGATGAAATTTTTATCGATCACATAATTTACAGACAACAAAATTATCTATAGAAAAGTCATCGACTTCAATTTTTTTATAGAAAATTTAGCAACAAAAATATTTTTCTATAAAAAATTTATATACAAAAAAAATTTTCTTTAGAAAATTGATTATTATTGGAAAAAGAAATTCCCAATTGAAAATTTATCAATAAATATTTCATTAAGAGAACAATTAACAATAAGATAACTTTGTATAGAAAATGACTCAGTACAACAATGTATCGATAAAAAGTTTTCCACAAGAAAATTACCCATTGTTATTGAAAATTTATCGATAACAAAACTTTGTGAGTAAAATTTAACGATAAGAAAATTTGCAAACAACAAAATTATCTATAGAAAATTTCTCGACTGCAAAATTTTCTTTGAAAAATTGAACGCAAAAAAAAAATTTTATAAATTCAAGGACACAAATTTTCTTTAGAAATCATATAATTTATTGATAACAAAACTTGGTATGGAAAATTTATCAATAACAAAACTTTATTCGAAAAATTCAATGATATGGTAAGATAACACAATAAAATTTTTTGAAAAAATTTACCGGTAAAAAATATTTATAAAAACTAAACGATTAAAAAAAATTTTATATAAAAATTTTCTACAGAAAATTTTTTGAACACTATATTTTCTATAAAAACTTTACAGATAGCAAAATTACCTACAGAAAATTTTCCGATACCAAAATTTGCTAAAGAAAAGTTAACGATAGCAAAATTGTATACAGAAAATTAACCGATAGCAAAATTTTCACAGAAAATTTATCGACATCATAATTATTCCATGAAAATTTTAACGACAGCAAACTATTTAAAAGAAAGTTGATGACACTATTTTCTAAAAAAAAATATTGATTCCACAATTTTTGAAAGAAAATTTATCGATTACACAAATTTGCACTGAAAAATTAAAAACAAAATTTTTTATAGTAAGTATCAATGTAACAATATTTTCTATAGAAAATTATTCGATAAAAAATTATTCTGTAACAATGTTCTTGATACAGAAATTCAATATAGAACATTTATAGATAATAAAAGTTTGTATGGAAAATTTACCGATAAAAATTTTTGTATAAGAAATTTTTGAATAACAAAATTTTCCGTAGAAAACCTATCGATAAATTTACCAATACTTTTTTGTCCTTTTCAAAATTTTCTACAAAAAATTATCGAAAACATATTATCGATAACAAATCATCAATTACTTTTTGTAATGTTTCAATATAAGAAATCATCGATAACAAATTATCCATAACAAATTATCTATAGTAAATTCAGCAGCTTGAAAATGTTTACAGGAAAGTTGTACATGAAAAATTTTTATTCCGCAAAAGTTCCCTTAAGTATGGAAAATTTATTCATAACAAAATTTTTCTTACAAAATTTGGTGAAAAAATTGCCGAATTTAAACGGTGTTCTTTTAAGTCATATTGTCACAATGTCTTAATATTTTACAATCGTTTAAAAATATTTTCGTTTTCCTTCAAACAAAAAGTCATAAAAAATAAGACTTTTCGAATCATGTTTATTGTTTTGTCATATCCAAACAGAAGAAATTTTAGTGAAGCGTGAAAGAAATCACATAGTGCTTATTCTTCTGTTATGGTAATCACCTACTATAATGGTCACCCCCCCAATAGTATTTATTAAGTTCTATATGGTAGCCCTAAACGTATTTTAAGTAATTGGTATATATTCAAAATAACCATTAAGTACTACGTTGTACTAGTATATTAGATTTTTCACCATCTTAAATAAACTACAATATATATTCACATAATATAATATCTTCCACGTGATATTTTTTCATGTTATTATTTAAAAACATAATAATTTACTACTACCATTTGAATTCCCCACATATGTACAAAATAAAATTTCTTATAGAATCTTATCCACGAGTATAGAAATGATTTTTATAAAAAAAATCATACATGAAAAATAAACTTTTACTAATGATTTCTAAATAACTAAATTTTCTTTAGAAAGTCTGAAAATGAAACATATTTTACGATAGCAAAATTTATCGATAACAGAATTCGGTACAGAAAATTTATCGATAACAAAATTTTACATAAGAAAATTTTTATATAAAAGAAAATTATTTACCGCTAACAACGTTTTTTTTAGTTGAATAAAATTTTATTCCAGAAAACTTGGATAAAAATCGTTTTCAAAATGTGCTTTAAATAATTTTAATATTATTGAAAATATGTGTGCTGGACTAAAATTTAAACCTTAATATTTGTTTAAGGCATTAATTTCAGATAAAAAAATTTAGCGCCACAAAAAAAATTAATTTGAATTTTAAAAGCTAGATATACATACAAACATATTTTTGTGTTTAAAGCGAAATTAATGAAGAAAATTGTATATTAAATTAATAAAATTCTGATTTTTCATATCAGAAAAGGATCTACTAAAGAGAATTCTTTATTATTTTATAATAAACAAGTTGTTGTATAAATTTCAGTTTTAATAAATTTTTTATTACAAAATTTTTGAAGATACAATTTTTTCTAAGTACAACAAAAGTCTTAAATTTCATGGCAATAAAATCTTCTAAGTTGTTTTCTTTCCATTTTCTTTTTATGCAACTGTAAATAAAAAGCTTTTGACTTTATTTTTTTATTGCTGGAAAAAATACGCAGGTTTTTCCAAGTTTTAGATTTTCTTATAAAAACTTTCCTGTTTTCCTGCACAGAAGGAAATGTTTACAAAGTGTTAAGGTATCAATAGTAAAATTGTGTTTAAACAACTAAAATAGTTGAAACGTAAACTGTAAGAATACTTTAAAGAATTTGAAGTTTTCTTTTTATATCATAAAAATAGAAAACTTTTTAATACAGAAATTACCATTTTTATCATTTGAAAAATATAAACTATTAATTTAAGAGCGCAAAAGTTAGTTAAAAATACAGTAGAGTTTAGTTATAACGTACACAGAATATAAAAAATTATCCTTTAACAATCTACAACTTCTCCGGTCTTAACCGTTTCCTCTTAGTACTTCATACAACAAATTAGTACGGTTACAACGAACTTGGATTCTAGCGCACTTTTTTCGAATTCTTTTTTAGGTACGAGTACTCACAACAACTTTTTCCTGTAATTTTGTAAACCTTTAAAATAATTATTTACTATTATTTTAGAGAAAACAAAAGCAAGAAAGAACATTTTCTAATAGATATTTACTGCCTGCTTTTAGAAAATGCAAACAAAATTGTGAGTGATAATTAATATTGAAATCAACAATAAAATACGAAAATTTGTTTTTGTTTTCAATATAAATTCTCACTCACAATTTTGTTTTCATATTCCAAAAACAGGCAGTTGGTATGACTATAAAAATATCGAGAAATAGCAAAAATAAAATAAAAATAAAATAACTGGTGCAAATTAGGATGCGCTTACGTGATTAGCGTGAATCATGTGTGATCGCGAACATTCAGAGAACGATTACAAACTCTTTCCAAATAAATTAATACAATTGAAAACTTAACTGAGACAAGGTTTACAAGATTGTATCAACTCTTTAAAAGAACTGTTTTATCGTGACTAAAGTTAAAATTAAAATATTAATGAAAAATAATAATTTGTTTGATGATACCAATATTTATAACCATACTTTGTTTAACAAAATCATATTTCAATTGATACAAGTAACTGGTTTATTTGTGTTTATCTTGTTGGAATTTATATATGTGCTGTATAAATTATTGAAAACCAAATAGATATTTTGATTGCTTTCAACAATGACATGATTACGCTACAATCATTTAATATTGATATCTTCCGATATGAATAACTGTAGCAGAGCCGGTTTTTAGGAAAATTATGTTGAGTGATGAGCCTTATTGTTGGCTTAATGTGTTTGTTAATAAAGAAAATGTCCACATATGGAGGGAAACTAATCCCCAACAGACTCTAGAAACTCCATTACATCTAAGATTAAACACCGTTTGGTGCAATTTTCACGCTGGTAGAATCATTGGACTTTATTCCTTTTAAAATGAAGCCAAAGATCGCATTACAACAGTCAATGGAGATCGTTGTCATGCCATGATCAGTGATTTTTTTTTATTAAAAATATGGATGGCATTAATCCGGGCGAGATATGCTTTGAGCAGGCTGATGCTACTTGCCATGCGGCGAATACAAACATCTACTTATTGAAAAAAAATTTTTGGCGATCAGTTAATTTCGAAAAATTAAGTCACTGGAATATGCTGATAAGCCAGCAACAATTAACGCCTTGCAAGCTAACATTCTTCGTTTTATTCGTGACATACGGCCAGCAATGCTCGGAAAAGTGACTTTAAACATTTTTTATTTTATATTTTTTTTTGTAAGTATGTTGTTAGCTTGAGATTATGACTAACTTTTTTCACTCACGTGGCCGTGTATGAACGAGAGCCAAAAGTATAAGGTGGTGCATGGTAAAATTTTTTTTATCGTGAGCACGAAAAGTTACCCACGATCCCATCTCTAGAGCAAACACAAGCATTTGACAGAGTTTTTTTTTCCCAAGCGGTACGTTTGAACAACGTTGCAAAATAATGCAAACTTATTATCGTACAGCGAATTTGACAGAAAAATCATAGAAAAATGGTATTTTAGATGTAAATTAAACGCCTGGGCGCTGCGATTTGGCCTCTTTAGGCTCTTTAGACTTTGAAGGATGGCGTTGAAGACTTGTGCTATGCGAATAATCCAGAAATTGTGCAAACCCTTAAGGCAAATAACGTCTGCGCCATTCCACTAAGTTCCCAAAATTCAAATTTTTGGCCAAAACTAAATATTTTACATGGGCTACGATTATAATTTTGTTGTTGCAATCTAATAGAGAGCAACCACAAATGCATTTTGTTTTTGTAAATTGCAATTTACCGTTTAAAGTTGATAAACTTCAGTCCACTTGAAAAAATAGTTGAGTGCAGGTGTTTTTTAAAATTTTTAATTATTTTCTAGTTTTTAAAAAAAAGTAATTTCTAAAGTTTAAAATGGAAAATAAAGCTGAAGGTATATAATATAGTTTATTCAAAACATTAAAAAAATTTCAAAATATTTAATATTTATAAAATTTATGAATTTTTTACGATTTTTAAATTTACGTAGTTTTAAAATTTCGGCTAAGTTCGGCTGGCATAAGAAGGCATTGATGTATATTTTTCATTTCACCTTAGCCTGAATTGCGAAAATTTGAGATTTTTGTGATTATTCATCGTTTTATATGCCGTACACGGTGCTCTTGAAGCAACTTTTGATCAATTATAAAAAATTTTTGGTGAACCCATTTTTTTAATTTTTGTTTACTCAGCGTTAGAAAATTAAATTTTACGAAAAAATATGTGTTGTACACTCACAATATTATTACAGTAACGGACTGTACGTTATTCAACAAGTAATACGTTCAGTCATTTTTTAAAGAATAAACATTTAAAATTGTAAGCAATTTTATTTTTAACTGATTCTAAAATTCATTCAAAAAAATTAAGGACATATTAATACGGATTTTCGGTTACATTCAATATTGTCTGTTGTTTTCAAGCGCTGTTTTTTTCTTTGCTTTTTTTATTTGATTTGTTTGAGATTTCCTCTCCTACACAAACAAAGGAAAAATCTTTTATTTTTACGGGCTTAAGTCAATTACTTTTTTAACATTAAAAATTAAATTAACTTTTGGTTCAATTTAAATGAAAAATGAGTAGACCGGTTTTTAAGTGACCTTTCATTTATTTTAAATTACAATTTCAGTTAATTTTACGTACAGAATATTTTGAGTGCATATATACAACATATGCATGAAAGGGTTAAACGGTTTTTAAACCTTAATCCAAACTTAAGAAGGTAAGCGTAAGCTTGGTTGTAGCACCCGAAACTATCAATAAAGTCTTGGGAAATTGGACTGGCAGCAGTATTTAATGGCGTTTTCTTTTCTAGAAAAAAGTGCAAAATTTTTTGCTCTTTTTATTGAAAATTCGTAATATAATGATTTTTTTAAATAGTAAGTTTATAAGAATTTATTGTATCATCACTTACAAGGCAAAATTTTTGCCCTAAGAAATTTTTTAATTGCAGTTTTTTTGATAAAAAGTAAATGAAATGTTACATTTTTTAAGAAAAGAAAACGGCATAAGTATGTAATAAATTAATTATTCGAGATATGCCGCGATATCGTATCTAAAAAAATTTTTTTAAAGACAAATTAAATTTAGTTCAGTTGATTTTATTTTTAAAAAGTATACTTGTATTTGGACCAGCCGGTATTGCTTATTTGTATTTCTCGAAAGAAAAATATTTACTATGTTTATAACGAACTTCGTCTATTACGAATAAAATTCCCTAGCTCCGCGATGTTTGTTATAACCGAACTCCACTGTATTTGTTAAACATAGGAGGGCACCAAAACACGAAAATAAAGAAACATTATATTTTAAATGAATGTAGTTTGAAAGAAAAAATATATATTTGACTTAAATGGTTCTTTTTGTTTTATTGTTGGTTTTCTAAATGTTTTCCGAGTTTAATGTGATGCGAGTCAGGTTGGCGTTCACAATACAGCCAAACCGCTAAGAAAATAAAGGTGTTTCCTTTTTTTTCTTAGCACGCTTTGAGATTTTTTGTTTTTAAAACCATAAAATATTATTTTTTTTAAACAACATTGCACCTCTAAGCTCTATTATCAAGTATTAAAGGTATTCATTAAAAAGTGCAATTGACAAAACTAATGTTTATGTTTAATATACATTAAAAAATATTTATAATATGCCTCAAGAGTTTTTTTTTCTTAATATTTGTTAGAAGAGATTTCAAGAAAATTTATTCAACTGTTGAATACCCCTATTTATTTCTGTTAAATCATTTCTTTTTGGTGCAAATAGCCAGTTTTTCTTTTGTTGTTTTTAAGATTGTAGCAAATTAAGATTTTCAGTTAATGGAGCAGTAAAACAACATTCAAACACTTTGTAAATTCGTTGTAATTGTTGCGTTTTCTTTGTTGTAAGTATTTTTGTAGCAGAATTGCCGAGTCAATTAAGCTTGATGCAATATTATGATTTTTTTTAGCGCAACTAAAAGGTTGAGGCGATAAGTTTATATTCATCTTTAACTGGAAATAAGTTTCATTTTGAAACAAAAATTACCTTAAGAGTGAAATTTAACAAAAATTTATTTTGAAATGTTCACTCGCTCGCCATAGAAATGTTTGAACACAAAATAAGGAGTTGAGAATTCATATAGAAATTTTTTTATTAAATATTAATTGTTAAAATCATATCACGAACATGATAAATTAACTTTTAATAATCCATTGATTCCAAATGATTCCAATTTGCAAATATTGGTGGGAGAAGTGTATAAACTTGGAAAATTTACAACTTTTTAAAAATTTAATTTTTTTATTTTTACAAAGATTTTCAAAAACTTTTGCTTGTTGAGGTTTTTTTTATTTTTTTTAAATTTTTTTAATTTTTATGCACAATTCTTTTGTGTAAAACGTCAAAGTGAACACAAACATATAAATAATAAATAAAAGTATCATTTCTAAACAAATTCTAAAGACCCACCAGCTACAAATAACCCATCTTAATAATGTAAAGTGGAAAATTAAAGAAAGTTTCGTGTTCTTATTTTTTTATAAATTTAAAATTCTTTAGCAACTATTCAATAACATTTCCAAAGACATTTTTGTTAATGTTTAAAAGAATTAAGAGGAAATTTCGAGAAAAAGGAAACAATTTTACTCCCTAAATATTTAATACCGCAAATGTTTGTGGAGGAACTTTTTTTATAGTTTTTTTCTTTCTATAAAATACGATGTCAAGTGAATGTGGGGAAAGAAATATTTACAGCTGCACGTTTTACAAATAAATTTTTTGGTTGAAAACTAAACAAAAACTTCAAAGAAAGAAAAGAGGTTAAACAAAATAGTATGCAGGATTAAAGAGCCGAGTCACACACAAAACAGAAAAACCAAACTTTTATTTTCAGCTGAAAGGACGTGCTTTTTCAGAATTACAAAACTTTAAGTTAAAATAAAGCAAAGAAAAATATTATTTAATATCAATTAAACTGGCTTCAGGGGAGAAATAATTTGATGGCATTAATGTTTAAATATCATTTTGGTCATGTGGTCGCCACAGCTGGCACA